>VXAL01005408.1:458376-495344 GCA_013399475.1 Chauna torquata | reverse complement strand
CTCTCGCCGAGGGAACGAGAGGGCGGGCGGAGCCCGTCTGGCTCCCTGCGCCTTCGGGGAGGGCGATTTTCAAACGTTTTTCAAATCCCGAAGTGGCGTCGAGGCGAAGTTGAGTGAATGGCCCGGCGCCCGCGCCTCCCTCATGGCGCTCGCTCGGGCGGGAGGGCAGCGGCCGCGGCCCCGCCGGGCCGGGAGAGGCCGCTGGAAATGCCGCCGTGGCCGAGCAAGGCTGCTGCTCCTTGCACAGGTCGGCGTTGCTCCAAGGTCAAGTGCTGCCTGCCTGCCTCTGCGACCGCCACGCCGCTGTCGCGGAGTGGAGCCTTGCTTGATCCGCTGAGTCCTGAGAGAATCGCCAAAATAGCCGCTTCAGGCTGAAGAACACGTGCTGACAGCTGGTTGCCGGTGTCGTGACCCTCACCGTCACCTATACCGGTTCTAGGAAACGAGATAACTCAGCAGAAACACTGGCTGTCAGTCCCCGTTAGTGCTGCTGGAGACAGGCGATGAGTATTAATGACCAGAGGGGTTTTTTTTTGGAGGGGGGGACTAGAGTATTTTCTGCCCGCATGCCTAAATTTCCAGCAGTTTCTCAGAATTTTTCAGAGGTTCTTGAAGACGGAGAATACCTTAGCCTTGGCAGTTACACTGCTACTCCCAAGACTTCCATAAACATAAAAACTAAATTGGTTGCAATTTTGTGAAGGGTGGAGAGATGTTGACAAAGTGAGAGGCGAGGCATCTGGGTTATTTACTAAGGAAGAAGGATAGCAAGGCTGAGTGGTGACAGACTAGTGGAAATTCAGTATCATATCACTCTCTCCTTATTTGTCATAGTTTATGAAGGGGAATTTTTTTTTTTTAAGCCATCACATTTATTCTTTTCTGTCAGGGATGTACAAAATAAGAAACTAAGCAGGATGTAGTGCTGTGATGGTGAGATTGGTTTAATTTTAGAAGGTGGATTTTGTAGCCACAAACCCAGCTCCTGGAGCACGGGATGCGACAGTCAGCGAATGCTTGCCAGTTAGGAAAAGGTACTTTAGCTACTGTAAATAGGTCTAATTTTTTTCTCAGCTTGAGCTTTTAAGAAGTAGGGGATGTTAAAAAAAAGGCAAAACCTGACCAGCTGGGGGGGAGACAACAAACACATAAAACAAAAAAACCACCACAGTTTGCTGGTTGTGATAAACATTTGAAGAGCTGTAGGAAGTGTGTGTTAGTAGAAAAAAAGAAATCCATATGGAGGGGAGGAAAAGAAAGAAAAAGATTAGATTTTTAAGAGACTGTATATGAGGCAGACAGTAGATAAAGACGACGACAACAACAACAAAAGCTTTTAACATGGTGGAAAAGGAGAAGAGGAAGTGCAGAACCGGTATGGAAAAAGGAACATAAGACACAATCAAAGAGAGTGTATTAAAAGCTTGGGGGGAATAGCACTGGGAGTGAGTGCTAAATGGGCAGCTGGTGTGTTACAGCTGAGAGTTGTAGTTGAAGGAGCGGTAACATTCTAGCACAAAACCTGCTTCTCATAATTTTTCTAAGTCTTTCAAAGGCACATTTATGTATGTAGAGCTCTGTAGACTTGCTCTCTGTAAAGGACGGTCCAAGTATTGCATTTTCTTGGACTACATGTAAAACATTTTGGAGAATGTCCATAGTACTTTTACTTCAGTCCTTAACTGGTGATAGCAAATGCTCTGTCCCTCTCTCCTCGCTGTTGGCGCAAGGGGGGCACAGTGTGGGTTGATTCACAGCAAAATACAACAAGTTCATTTATAGGTCGTAGTTACCAGCAAGACTAAATCTGTAGTGGAAAATTACCAAAGAGTAAATATGTAAAACAAAATTGATACAAAATCAATGCGTCTTTACTTATATCACTGGTGTAAAGAAGTTGAGCCTGTTCAGTGGTGTTAAGTATGCTGATATATGTCTTAGCCCGTAATATTTTACCCAAATGCAAACTCAGACATGAGAATATATTATGTTCTGATACAGGTAATGGACTACAAGTGCTCATATGTCTGACCTACATTTCTTCTGAACTAGGCTGTGAAAAGCCAGAAAGCCCACAGCAAGTAAAAAGCATTTAGGAACACCAACTGTGGTGTTAAATTCTATTTTTGTTTCACTGTATTAACAAGTGTCAATCATTCTATCAACAGGCGTCAACTTTTAATCAGCAGTTTAAAAAGTATCTCCTAAACTAAAACGTTAACTGAAAAATCAATGTTTTACTATTGAGTTGAAGAGGTACTACCTTAATCTGACAAAAAAGTTTGTGCAAAATTGGCTTAAAACAACAGCTTTAATTTCATACTGAAGTACTGCACGTGGAAGTACCACTGGACTATATTAAAGACCCGAGTTCTCAGCTGGGAGGAAAAATAAATAATGTGTGTGGTAACGGGCAGCCTCAGCACTGGGACCTGTCTGCTTGGTACCTCACCCGAGACCGCGCCGCGTCTTGTTCCCACAAGTGGGTTTGAAGTGGGCAGTCCTGGGTCGTGACAACGGTTTTAAGACCTCAGAGAAATTCAACAGTGATCTTAATGCAGCAAGTTTTTTTTGACACTTTTTATGTTGGAATGTTTTCTGCAGTGAAATGCTGTTTAAAAAAAAAAAAAAAACAACCAAACTTGGATGAGGGGATCCTAAATTCTAAACACAATTAACAATGTAAAATATATTAATTATAGCATTTATTTGCTCTTGTAACTCCCCGAGCTCATCATATTTCAGTAGTATTTGCATTGCAAGATAGGTGTAAGAGGATAGCATAGTGAAGGATGAGAAGACTTAGTGTCGCTATTTGAGTCTTTTTACATGCATCTTTAAACGTATATACAGTGAAATGGAAAGATGAGTTTAAGAGGGGGAAATTTCTACCCTGGAAGTCAGTTAAGTGCAGCGAATTTACCTTAGAGAATTTATCTATGATCTGTCAGTCTTCCATAACAAGATTGTACCACTGGAAATGAAGATCTCAGCCTGTGCATAACAGTAAGTGTTTAGGAAACGCAGTTATTAGAACACAGCAAAGTTTTAATCGAGCGAATGGCAGACATTTGAGTCCTGGTGTTCCTCTGCTTGGCTACAGTGGTATCATGGAAGCGTGCCGCGTGAGTGCTTTGTGGCCTCTGACCTGTCTGCGGCAAAGGTGGTGCCTCCAGGCTCAGCGCCAGTACTCATCCTTAATGTAAAACTGGAATGGAAATCCAGAGTTCGTGTCACTCACTTGTTGCTTTGGTTTAAAAATAAAGGCAGGAAATAGGCCAGCTCTCAAGTAAGAATTTTCTCAAATGCGAATATCTGGTTCCCACTCTGGAATGCTAATTCTGTAGCTTTAAAATATTTAAATAATTCCATTTTGGTGGAGCTTGAAAAGCATTCGTTTCCGAGGCATTGGACTTGATGCTTTACTTAGCTTACAGTGATCTGTGAATGTCACGCTTGGTTTAAAAGATTCAAAACCCTGGAAAGTTACAAAACAAACAAACAACAAAAAAAAGCCCCCACACCTGCTGATAGTTTTGGTGACACTTCTTGATGGTGACCTAGAAAGGAATATAAGCGAAAAGCAGAAAAATTGGTAATGACAAAGTTGTTTAAATTTTTAAAATAACTGTAGAAAGGAGGTTTTTTTGCAGTACCTGTTTATAGCCTGAAAGCAGAAAATGCTGTCATTCTTGGCTTTTTGTTGAATTTTGATTAAAACAATTGTTCTAGCAGTAGTATACCGAAACAGAAAGAATGCAGAATGTAAATAACACAAGTGTATTCATTGATGCCGGTTTCGAATAATAATATTAGCCGTGGTTCGCATACAACAGTATTGAAACTTGGTGGCAGTAGTTAAGGTGTTCAAATTTCCAGGTATTCACGTTAGAAAATGCTATTAGGTGCATAAATGCAGAGTTTTGAATTCACGTGCAAAAGAGGAGTTTAAAAGACAAATCTTCCGTTTAAGTCCAGAATTGTTTTGGGTGCCATTTATAGGTCTTGAAGGTTGTAAGCAAGTACACTGGACAAAGTCAAAACGCTGCCCTCGAAATGAAGTTCTTCTGTTACAGCAGAACGTGACAAAACGTGCCCAGAGGTGTAAACGGAATGAGGATGGTTCTGGCGTTGGATTGAAATTATTTGAATAGTTGTCGTGTAACTTGAAATCTACCCAAAGCCTCAGTACTGGTAATTAACAGCAATTCCAATGAATATTGAGCAGGGGAATGCATAAGGTGATGCGCGAGCAGACTGGTAGCCTGTTTGGCTGGATGTGGTAGCGATATACATTTGATTTGCTTTGGTGATTACGGACCTCTGCGCGGTTAGCAATGGAACTCCTCAGAGAGATCTGGCAGCCGAGAAGGGGCTGGTTTAAAACCAGCGTGAGCGAGGTGGGTGACGCGACGTGTGGCTTACCGCTTTCCGCTCTCAGCAAGCGAGCGGTGACCAGGTTGGTCCAAGCCTTCCCACCAAAGCGGTCGGACGCTGAGCTGACCGCCCCGCACAGCTCCGGAGCTAGGGGCTTGTCTCCCCTGACTTTTCATTTTGGATGTCTGTGATAGTTTTGCATTTGGCTTCGCAAGCCCATCCATGGCTGGATGGTTCCTGTGATGGAAATGGGAGGTTTAAAACCTGAAATTCTAAATTCAGAGGTCTCCGTTTTAGCTCCCTTGTACATTTGCAAACAGTCTTGAAGACGTGTAACTTCTAATACCTTCTTATAACTTCTTTTTAAACTAATTCATTGCAACACTTGTGTTGAAATAGCATCTCTGAACAATAGGATGTTTCGGATGAGGTCGGGGAAATTGTGGACACCAGGCTGTGTACTTCGGTTGTTGAGAAACATTTTGCTTGCTTTAGAAACTGAAAATATTATCCCTGTTGTGCCAACAAGGGAAGAAGTGTTGACTTCCAAATACTCATAGTTGAATAATATTTGGTAAATAGAGCTTGGTTTCAGTTTCATAACATGCCTGTAGGAGTATTTAAAAGAAAAAAAAAGTATACATTTAATCTGTGGAGATTTTGTTCCCAGCAAAGTATGCTGGCATGAGAGCATGTTGTAGGAAGTTGTAGTCCCTGGGGTACCGCTCCCGTAGCGCTGCCTCTGCTGGGGGGTACTGTTTTACAGACAGATACTGCTGCTGCTCCTCGAGAGCCGTTGTTTCCTTCGTGTTCATGGTTTTTCTAGTAGCCAAATTACCTGGTTATCTGCTGACTGGAATGGACTATCTTCAGGGCTGCAAGAAGCTGATAAGGATCGAAGCAGTTTCCCTGGGCAGCTGGTATGTTGTGGGATAATGCCCCCTGCTGCTGTTGAGAATCAGTTTCGTGCTTGAGCTGCTGCTGATCTGCTGAGAGACCGAGTGAGGTGCAATTCCTGACAAAATGATCCTGTCCCTAGGTACTGGCCGGGCAGGAGGGTTGCGGGGCTCTCCTGCCTGCAGTGCAGTTGACTTTCAGATTTTGGCAAGGAGAAATGAGCTGCACCTATTTTTAGGAAACCTGATTCCCAACATGGCATTTAATCTGTAGCTACAAATATAGTTTTGGAACTGCAGTGGGGAACTCAAGTGGATGAAATGATCAATGTTTTCCTGAGGTGGCAACAGGGTCATGGAAAGTTCCAGAGTGGGTGTTTGTTGCCTGCTCCCTCCCCGCTGTGGCTCCTCCTCCGCATCTCCCTCCCCGAAAAAGCCCCACATAAACAGCCCACCCACGTGAGGAATCCCACCAGAGCTACCCCAGGCTGCAGTGCCAGTGTGGGGCTTGACTGGAGCTTACGGGTTCTGTTCGTGGGGTAGTAAAGAGACTTGTTATCCAAGAAGTTGACATAGAAAACAGCAATTTCTGACTTTATACTTGTTTTTTGGAAGTACCTAAGACTGGAGACATGCCCAGTCATTTCAGACATGTCCTTAATCCATCTTCAGTCCATTTCAGGCATTTAGGAGAAGAAGGATACAAGTAGATGAGTACAGGAAAAGCAAAAGGTAGGCATGTGGAGTGGCTTCTTTTCTTCAAATTTAGTCGTTTTACTAAGAGTTGTCAAGTTGTGTGAGCAAGCAGTAATGATCTAGATATAGGAAGTGCTTTCAGCACTTTCAGTCGGGGTTGGTAAAATGGGATTCAGCGATTCTAGCTTTTTTTTCTAAATACTAATTTAGCCATTATCTTGTCTCTGTGGGTAAACAAATTGGTACAGTTCACCTCTTGTTAGGCATGAGAATATATTGGTGTCCTTACGGAATTTCTCAGGTTGTTCTATCTTTGTAAAGAAGGTTTGTTTTTGAGAGGTCAGGAGCTTCTACTTTAGGAGACCATTAAAGTTACGCCAGATATATGCGGTAGTATTATATATTGTCCTTACTTGATAATTTCTCCTTTATTGCAGGTTATGATGCATGATTATCACAGAAGAAATTCATGTCTATAGCTCTTAAGGACTTGATTACATCATCTTCAAGCCTGATAGTTTTGGAATCCATATTGCAGCTGGAAAGACACGTCTGCTTTTGCATCTCAACAAACATCTTCCCTATCAGAAGATACTGAAACTGAAGTGCTCTGTTTTAACACAGGGATACCACTGGAATATTTTAAGATCTCCCAGTTAAAAATTCACAGTAATATATTTCCTAGGTAAGTTAATACTGGTAGCTGTGTATACCATAGTTAATAGCATTGCTGAAATTCTGTGACTTTAAAAACTTCCTGTCCTCTTTTTTTTTTTTATGACAACAATTGAAAGTGTATGCAGATAGAAACGTGTAAGTAAGACTGTCATTGCCAGGTTAGGGTCGAGTGCTTTCTGTAGTAAGTGAAGTTAAAACAAGTGGATTGAAGCTAGAATTATTTGTGTGGGGCCTGCTATTTTTAGTACTGTTTTTTGCTCTCCATTTTTTATATTTAGTCAGGGGCTTTGTTTAATTTAATCTTTAGAATTTTTTTAAACTTCAGATGGAAATGTAAATTATTGCTGATAATGTTAGTAGGGTCCCACATATTATTTCCTCTAAAATTGTTGAGGAAATTCTACTTTTGCGTGTGTTGGCAACTCTAATTTACAAATTTGAGAGAGACACAAATTTATTATTGAATCTCAGGATCATATTTTAGTATTCTTAATTAGCTTCCTGTTTGTTAAGTGGACTTTCCCTAATGTGCTTAACTAAAAAAAGAATTCATTAAATGACTTATAAAATAGCTTTCAAATTCAAAGGTTAGTTTCCTGAAGTTATTTTTCCAGTCTTTGTCCAATTTACATGAGACGGCATGTTTGTATATGGGTGAGGTATTCAGGGGACGTTTTGGCTTCGTGATGACTTAAAATATGTGGTGGTGGTGGTGGGGTGGTTCAGAATATATTTCTATCTGTCTGTTTTGTTGGTGCTAATGTTTTTTTTTATAGTTTTCAGCTACTCTGAAATATTTAAGCCATTACTCTCATAAAATTAAACCAAAATTCTTTCCTTGTTACTTTAAATTCTCAGTTCTTAGTTTTTGATGTAGCTTGTTTTTAGGTCTGTGGGGAAAAGTGAAGCTGGTCAATGTGATGTTTCATGCAGTGAGCAGAAAATAACAGTGAATCTACCAGATCTGATTTTTACAGAGGGGAATAAAACTTCTTGTGTAATCCACTGGTTTCCAACTTGCTCCCACATAGCTAGCATAGATTCAGCATCTAGTTGTGGAGCTGGTACCTGCTGAAATGATGTGGACAAGTTTTTTGTTTTGTGTTTTTTTTGTGTTTTTTTTTTTTTTTTTTTAAAGTTGTGGCCCATCTCACTCTGAAAAATCATTAATCTGGTCAATCCAAAGGAGTGTTGTCAACACCTACTCGTGAGCAGTAGCACTCTTGTAGTTTCTTTTTTGTTTTGAGGTGGAAGTCTTTTTGAAAAAGTTCCCATGAATGTTTGATATATGCAAATGATGTGTTAATTGTACTTCTGTATTGAAGCAAAATGTTATATCTGTAAATGAAGCGCATTCTTGTCTTCAGCCAGGCCAACACCAAAATGATTCCTAATGGATATTTGATGTTTGAAGATGAAAATTTCATCGAGTCATCTGTTGCCAAACTAAACGCCTTACGTAAAAGTGGCCAGTTCTGTGATGTCCGACTCCAGGTAACTTTTTTTCCTCTCCAGTATGATGGTTGAATGTGTTTTTTCATTATATTATGTAATGCTGTATATTTTTCCGGAAAATCCATATTTAAAAAAAAAAAAATCAGATACTACTTTGAGAGAAGCAACATGCAAAACCCTGATTTTTTTTTTTTCAGGTGATGTAAGTTGAAGACTATTGATTTTAAAAAATAAATAAAATAAAAATTGTGCTATTCACTTGGGTAGGCCTTTACGCTGTTATAATAAAAATGTATTTTTAACAAAATTCTTACAAGTCTGTGGATTTCTTATTTGTGTTTTAAATAAAGGTGTGTGGGCATGAGATGTTGGCGCACAGAGCTGTGCTAGCTTGCTGCAGTCCCTACCTGTTCGAAATCTTCAATAGCGATAGCGATTCTCATGGAATTTCCCATGTTAAATTCGATGATCTCAATCCAGATGCTGTTGAAGTTCTGTTGAATTATGCCTATACTGCTCAGTAAGTATTTTTCTAAGCAATTAGAAAGGGCAGGCTTTAATTATAAAGAACCAAAGCAATAAAGTTGCATTTCTTTCTTCAATAGGTTAAAAGCTGATAAAGAACTGGTGAAGGATGTGTACTCTGCAGCAAAGAAGTTGAAGATGGAGAGAGTTAAGCAGGTACAGTTCTCAGCTCTTCCGGGTGTCCCTTCTGCTTTCACAGCCAGACAGTGTTATGCTTTTTTTGTATACAACAAAAAATGATTATTCTGTGGGGAAAAGTGCTCAACGGGTAAGCTTCTGCATAGTATTAATTTGAGTGGCATCGGTATGGATTGCTTCGGTGTGTGTTATCTTTGTGCTGAAGGGCTCTCTGGAGCTAAGATTTTATTTGCACACCTGTATAAGTAAAACGGCTTATGAATCTTAGCTGGTTACTTACCTTCAGCTTCATGGGAGGCAGTGATGCGCTTGGTTGTTTCGGGGGGCATAATTAGACCTGTAAATCTGTGGCAGTGGTATGTGAAAAAGGAATAACCCACACACTGCTGAATGTAGGTTTGTTAGAGCTTGACTCTAGAAATGCTCACTCTTGCTGCAAATGGGGATACCTTTGGCAAGAGAATTGGCGTTTGTATCTGCACTTAGTAGCAGATAGGCGGTTTTGAATAGGTTTGCAAGAGAAAAGGACGGGGTCAGTGTATGTGTAAGTAGCTTTTGTATGCGTATGACTTGCTTTCAATATACGTGTATTCTTACGGAAGGCGACGTTTTGTTTACAGCGGCTAGTGTGGGGGGATGACAACAGACAAACAGTCAACTGTTCTGCGGTTAGAAACGAGTTGTTGCCGTATGTTGAGGGGGGAGAATTTATACAGGTGAAAATCTTGTAAACTAAGATGCAGCTTGCTTCCTTAAAAGGTTTGTGGTGACTACTTGCTCTCCAAGATGGATGTTCAGAGCTGCATCTCGTACCGAAACTTTGCAAGTTGTATGGGAGACTCACGTTTGTTGAACAAGATTGATGGCTACATTCAGGAACATCTTTTGCAGATTTCAGAACAGGAGGAATTTCTCAAACTTCCACGGTTAAAGGTTAGCTGGAGCTTGTAGACATACTTCTGGTATGGGATTCTAGGCAGTGCAAAGGAAGTTACAAACTACCTTTCCAAAAAGTAATGCAAGGAGCGAATATTAAGTTTTCCTACTCGCAAAGTGGAAACCATAGTGTGCAGAGTTTTACCAACAATGTGAGCATTCTGTCTGTATAATATTCATGCTACTGTGCAACTTAACTACAGAGAACACATACTGTCATCCTTGTTTAGCGTAAAACGTAACTGCAGTTGTACTTCAGTGCTTTCTAGTTTCTGTTGCACAAGCTGAAAGCTTCTGCTGTCTTCTAGCTCTGCGGTAAAGCGAGAGTAGTGCTCACTATGTAAAGTCTGGCATGCTACAAATAGAAAGGTAAAACCTATGGAGTAAATCATCCAGTAATTCACTTCCTTTCCTCTTCTATTTCAAGCTTGAAGTAATGCTTGAAGACAATGTTGGCCTACCCAGCAATGGCAAATTGTACACAAAGGTAATCAACTGGGTACAGCGCAGCATCTGGGAGAACGGAGACAGCCTGGAAGATCTAATGGAAGAGGTTAGTCTTTAAGAAAATGGGATTAAACTTTTTTTTTTGTTAAAAAAAAAAAAAAATCAATTTGAAGGATGACCCCCTTTTCTTTTTTTTTTTTTCTTCCCCACTTTTTAACTATGACCCTAAAGAATTTAAATTTTACTGTAGGTACCCCTAAGCTGAGAAACTGGGGGGGTATTCAGGTGAGCTGAATGAACTGTTCAGTCTGGTCTTCCGCTTTCCTTTTTTGCTCACTATGTGCTGTATAGTAATCTCAAAAGTGGCATGTATCTTGCTTTAGAACTGGGGAGGTGGTACTGAAACTTGCTGTAGATTCTTGGATGTTTTCCTTTGCAGGTTTTGCTTGTAAATGCAAAGTAGGTAAAAGCTTCTAATGGTTGTTCCTCCCCGTTGGTTTATCTCCCCATAGGTTTATTAACAAAACTAGGATACCAAGGCTGAAGAACCAAGAAGAAACCTCAAGTGTATTGACACGTACAGAAGCAGCAGTCCTGCCCCAGTTCTCCTAAGAAAATCCGCTGTGGGCAGAGAACGATGATGATGATTTAATGGTGTTTACTTACTCCTTTACAGGATATATTATTTTAAAAGTTGTGTGTTATTAAATGGCTTTACTCATGAATACTGATACTAGATGTAGCCTGGGCAGTTTTTAATGGAAAAATTAGTGGGGAATCTAAATTTCTGATTGGCTGGAAAAAATGGACTTCAGAAATATCCATGAAACATCAAAATTTTCCCAGTTTGTTACTACAGGCACAGTAGATCTTCGGAAGCGCTTGTATAGGCAAAAGTACATGTTGATGCTGTCATATATTCCTGAGTGTGTATTTCCTCTTGGAATAGCTCGTTTTAAGCTTTGATCGTGTTGAAATTCAGATGCGTTTCATTGAAACTGTTGCATCTGATGTTTAGACGTGGACAACAGTTTCCTCCAGAGCTTAAATTTGTGTTGTCTTCCCTCATCCCCATACCTTTCTTTTAGAGTCCACTGTTGGCTTCTCTTAACTTTTTTTGGTCAAGATAAATATGTGTATTTTTCAAAGCAGAAAACTTGTTTGCGGGGATAACAAAAATGCTTGCATGAGACTGTGAATCTGTATAATTCTGCAAATTAATGTACCTCTTGCTTGTCTAATGTTTCTGTGCTGGAAAAAGCAGTAGAAGTCCTTGGAAACCGAAGATTTCTTTCAAGCTGAGAAAGTAAGGAACCTTCATGCAATATTTGAAGATTGCCACCATGACATCTGCTTCCTTTTAGTTTTGTCATTCTGCTAGATTGAGATGAGATGACGAGAAGTATGCTGGCGACTGCCTTTTGTAATCTGCCTGTAGCTAAGGAGCAATGGAGACAGTAGCCACATGGGTATTCTGTTGTTGTTTTTGCAGGTTCAAACGCTGTACTACTCAGCTGATCACAAGCTGCTTGATGGAAATCTGCTAGATGGACAGGCTGAGGTGTATGGCAGTGATGATGACCACATTCAGTTTGTGCAGGTACAAATTGCAGACAGTCCGAGGTAACCTCAGGTAGACTGAAGCAGTTCACAGCAACCTGAAGTCTTGTGTACTGTATCCGAGGAAGAGGCAGCACCTTTAATGGTGAAATACATGACAAGAAAGCGTGTCTTTCTCAAAACTGCTGGAGGCGATGATTTAGACTCTGCTGCCAGTTTATCAGCAGACTGACTCGAAGCGAGCCTTTGCAAAATGGAGTGCTTTGGGTTTGACTCCTAAATAAATCTTAGGCTGTTAGAAGGAGGAAAAGGTAGAGAAGCAGTCAGCTGTAGCAGGTCAGTTGTAGCTTAGTAGAGATGTACAGGAAATCATCTCCAAGGGACTGAAAAGAATCGTGGACTGCTTGGCTTGCAGTTTTCCTATTCATGAGAAAGACTTATTCATCTGTTAAAATTTTGGCACAGAAAAAGATTCCAGACATAACTTCCAATCCTTCAGCTGCCAGCATCCATTTCTTTTATTCAGCTGTATTGGTAATGTGCAAGAGAGATTTAAAAAAAGCAGCAGATGATGATTTCTGATCTAGAGAGAGCTGATGCTTTGATTGTACAAATCGGTCTTGTGCTTTTTGAGATTTTTTTTGAGTTCTAGCCAAATATGACACTAGTTCTCAACTCCTGAAAAACACGTGGCTTAGCACAATCGAGGCTGTTTAAGAAACAACAAATAACTTACATCTATGAGCCTTTGTTTATCAGTTGCTTTATCCAAATAGCTTGTTTAAATTCACTGAACACAAGCAAATGTATTTTAATATTTTAATTCGCAACAGTAGAATGTGCTGATACAAAAGTATATTTCTGGAAATTTTTAGCAAATGTTTGTGTAAAATACTTTCCATCCTGGAACGTGGATTTTAGAAGTGAAGAGAGATGAAAATGAAGAGCCAGCCAATTTTTCGCTTGTCATATTTGCTTTTAGTAAACCTTCACAGATTTTGCCACCTTTGGATGCTATTCTGTGTAATACTTAGAAGCTGAGAGGTGAACTTTCAAAAATTTCATCTCCAGAAATAAGGCCAAAGAGTTCTCACCTTTCTTTTTAAATCCTTTTTGATAACAAGAATTAACAATTTTAGAAATTTGCATCCAGCCTTTGGAAATATCAAGCAGTTGTGAGAACACCAAAAACCCGTAGACAATGGGTCTGGAAAAACTAATTTTAAAATTTCTGAGTTACAAATGTTTGCCATTTCTGTGACTGTTGAGGCAGTTTAGGGATAAGAGAATAGGCTCTTAATTGAATGAAGATTTGGAAGTAGCAAAAATGCTATTCACAAATGAATTGGTTTTCATGCTGAGCTGAGTATAGATGCCCAACTCTGTGTAAGGTTATCTGTGAGTTAGCTGGTGTATTCTGGAAATCTTATATGACAGTTTCCATAGAAATCAGACTCCAGGGAACTGTGCAGGCACCGTAAACTTTGATACTGTGGTTATCATCTTTGCTCCTAAGCAGAATAGAGAGAATTTTAACCTCCTGTGTTTGGTTCTTACGATTCAGAAAAAGCGTCAACAACTCAACCAGCTGTGCAGTGTAGTCTGAAATGTGAAGTTTTGGCTTTTCTTAATTTAGTAAAATAATGTAAACTACAGTATAAATTTCATTGAAGAAAAGAGCCGAAATCTCCTTTTAGTTGGAAGTATCAAGGGAGTAAAATCCAAGAAACAGCTGATCTGAACACAGAGAGGAACTGAGGCGAAATTAATTTGTCTTCAGGGAATGAAGAGAATAGTTAATTCACTTCCAAATAGCTTTATATAATTAACTCAAATTCCAGAAGCAGAGTTTTCGAGTGAGGCTTCTAGTTTGTAAACGAATTTTCTCCAAATAGATGTAGGTTTTTCCTTAGGTTTGAAAATCCTGCTAGCAATGCATATTCTTGTCCAGGAATTTGGAACGATTTCTGGTTGTATATCAGCAGTACAAAGGCAATCCCAGGCTGAAATGAGTACCCAGCTAAGATGCAGGGTGGCTTTGGCCACTGTTGCTGAGTAGGCAAGATGTTTTGTTGAAGATTTAGGTGTGCTATAAATGATGCTCTGCGGAGGTGGTAGCTGAAGCATTCTCTTGAATAGTTATGTTTTAGCTCAGAGAAGCAAAGGTAGAACGAGGTGTAGTCTCTGGCTAGGTTTCTGTAGCTGCCTTTTGATTTTGCAGAAGAAGCCACCACGTGAGAATGATCACAAGCAGATAAGTAGCAGCTCCTCTGGAAGTCTTTCTCCAAATGCTACTGTTCAGAGCCCTAAACACGAGTGGAAAATCATTGCTTCAGAGAAGACTTCCAGTGAGTATCTGAGAAAGCAGGGGGTGTCTAAAAGATGCGTCTGGTATTATGTCCCTGCCACCTCTCACCCTCTAGGGGTTCCCTTCAACATCTGTAAGCAGTGTTTTTTCTTATTGGTGATACGAATTAAGTAATTTGCCCAGCAATTTGTGGGATGTTTCTAACATAACTGGCGCCAAACTGGGATCACCTACGTTTTGATTCCATGTCCACGGGGCCATCTGAAATCCCATGGTGTGTATAATTTGACCGAGAAAGTCCTAAGGAGACAGGTGCTCTCTGATTAACTAACAGAACTATTTGCTGTGCGTTGGAGGAGGCTCTCTCCTAGCATGTCTTTAGATTGCTGTCCTATATCCTTTGAGCATCGTATTATTAATCTAAAACTAGTATTTCTCAGTAACTAGGCTAGCGCTTGGAACCAGTAACCATAAAAGCAGTATAAAAAGCATCCTTACAAGGAGAGAAGCATAATCGGAAGTCATTTGTATTGGTCTTCTCTCCTGTTCTCCTGACTTACAGGTAATACCTACCTGTGTCTCGCTGTCCTGGATGGTGTGCTGTGTGTGATATTCCTGCACGGCCGTAACAGCCCTCAGAGCTCTCCCACGAGCACGCCGCGACTGCTGAAGAGCCTGAGTTTTGAGCTTCAGCCAAATGATGTAATAGAGAAGCCCATGTCTCCTATGCAGTACGCTCGATCGGGGTTGGGCACAGCTGAACTTAATGGCAAGCTAATTGCTGCAGGTAAAAGAAGTAGTAACCGTTCTTTGAAACAACTTGCTCGATCTGCAGGGGGTGGGGGAACAATGGAAGCACAACTGGTCTTCAGAAATTTGATACCGTTCAACCTTCTGCTTTTGGTTTTTAGGTGGATATAACAGAGAGGAATGTTTGCGCACAGTGGAATGCTACGATCCGCAGAAGGACACGTGGACTTTCATTGCACCTATGAGAACACCACGAGCTCGGTTCCAGATGGCGGTTTTAATGGTGGGTGGAGATTAGGTGAAATGTTGAAATTATGTAAATGTAGGTGGGACAAATACTGCAAACTTTATAAAATAGTAACAGAAGTTGCTTAATTGTTTTTACAAGGTTACTGAGATGATAATGACTTGAATTATTGTCTACTCGTATGTGAAACAGGTATTCATTTTTTCCGTTTAGGGGCAGCTGTATGTTGTGGGTGGGTCAAATGGTCACTCGGATGACTTGAGTTGTGGAGAAATGTATGAGCCAGAAATAGATGACTGGACTCCTGTTCCAGAATTGAGAACCAATCGTTGCAATGCAGGTAACAAATCTGCAGCTCATCAGCTGGTTTTTTTCTTTATTAACTTATTAGCTTGCTTACTGTTTTTTCCTGTATGAATAGGAGTATGTGCCCTGAATGGAAAACTTTACATTGTTGGTGGTTCAGATCCTTATGGCCAAAAGGGACTTAAGAACTGTGATGTGTTTGATCCTGTAACAAAATCTTGGACAAGCTGCGCTCCCCTTAATATCCGTAAGTTTGCTGTGTAATGTGGGAGGGAGGGGAGAAAGGGCAGTTACAAAAACATAGATTTTAAACAAAAAAAACCTGTTTCAGCTGCTGTGGCACATTGTTGGTGCATGACTTCTGTGCTGGGCTGTAACTCATGGCGTTTGATTGCAGGGAGACATCAGTCTGCAGTGTGCGAGCTAGGTGGATACCTGTACATAATTGGAGGAGCGGAGTCATGGAACTGCCTGAACAGCGTAGAGCGTTACAATCCAGAGAACAACACCTGGACCCTGATCGCGCCCATGAACGTGGCTCGACGAGGAGCTGGAGTGGCTGTTCATGACGGTAGGCTTCCGCGGGCTTAAGCAACCTCTTACGCTTTTAATGAATTTTTTCACACTAAGCTACAGGGCAAATAGAATACAAAGGTGTGTTCCTTGCTAGGGAGGAAACAATACAGGAAGAACCTGGCTATGCCTTCAATTAAATAAAAAGTGTAACTAGAAATACGAAGAGCTCTTATTTGTGAGCATCACCCCAGCCTTTCTTTTCAAAACATCACCCTGCAGCTTCCAGAACTGCATCTCTTTGAATTTGGGCTTTGGAAGTTATTTCAGAGCAGTCAGCTCTAATGTTCAAGAGAGCCCAGTAGATCAGTGCTGTGACTTCAAACCTCGAATAAAGCAAAGGTTTCTGGCAGGAAACCTTAAGTTCCTTCATTCTGGCTCGGTCTCCTTGGAAAGGAAGGCTGTGTTTGGAAACATAGAGGGTGCTTAGCAGTGAAACACCCATTTTGTCTCCTCTTCATAGGCAAACTCTTTGTTGGTGGAGGCTTTGATGGCTCTCATGCGGTGAGCTGTGTGGAGATGTACGACCCTGCTAAAAACGAGTGGAAGATGATGGGAAATATGACTACTCCAAGAAGCAACGCTGGCATCGCAACGGTGGCAAACACTATTTATGCAGTTGGGGGATTTGATGGCAATGAATTCCTGAACACCGTTGAAGTCTACAATCCAGAATCAAACGAATGGAGCCCCTACACAAAAACTTACGAGTTTTAAGTGAATTAAATTCCCTTTTCAAACTAACAGGCTTAGTGATGTAATTGTGTTTTAGTAGAGGTACACTTGTGAATAGGGTTGGGGAGGGCATAGATGTTGCCAACAGCAACACAGAGCTTTTGCATATTGCATATTAATGTGCTGTACATATTTGTTTTGGAAAGAATATCAAGATGAAGGTTTTTTTTTTTGGTGTATTTTAGAACTTTTTGTTTTTTTTAAAAGACTTCGAAGATATTGCAAGAGAAACTAGATGGCGTATCATTTCAGGAGCTTCCCCCAGTGTTTGTTTTTGTCACTTTGCACATTAAATAACTTTCTTTTTTTTTTCTGTAGGATGTGTTCTTGGGGCAGGAAGTGTAAGGTTTATGGGGGATACTTTTTTCATCAGGCCTTGTTTTTTTTCAGTAACTGGAACAATCTGTAACAAGAAGCCTTATTTAAATAGATATAATGGCTATTTTTTTTATTAAAAAAGCTGACATGCCTGCCAATACCTTATCTTTTATGATTGCCTTTTTATAACAGTTTTTATATACTCGGCAGAGTATTTTATCTGTTGAAATGAAAATGGCAGATAAATGGTTATTGAAGCAAAGAGACAACCTTGGAGTTCATCGAGACTTGAGTGGGACAACTGATTTACCACTGTACATGAGCTTCTGAGCTTTTGCCTCTGCTACAATATTGCAACTTAGTATGCAACACTTTCATTAGATCCGAATGGAGTTTCTGAACATAACATAGCTGTGACTTTCTAGTATGGGAAAATTATTTTGGCTCCAAATATTTTGACAAAAATGCAGAGGGTGCTTTCTGTACAGCAGTTTTGTTACTACAGTTGACCTAACATTTGTAAAACAAACTTAAGTATGGGGTTTTTCTCATGGTTTTTAAACTATTTCAAGTTGGCAATGAAAATGTATTCATCTGACTAGTAACTGTTTTATTTTTCTAATATTACAAGCTGAACATGTGATAGAACACAACTTGATTTCGTATGTACTCATAGTGCTATGTTCACTTTCTCTATTCATATGGATAAAATGTTGGTTTGGGTGACTTGGTGTCTAATGTGTAGTGCTGCACATCTAACTCCTGGTGCCAAAACTAGCACTTACTGCTTGCTGCTGATGCAACCACATTAAAGGTACCTTTTGGGAAATCCTTGCACCACAGGCTTGCTGTGCAGTGTCGTGTTTTCTTTAATGAGACTGTTCACTAACACCTTTACAACACCAAAATGGAAGCTTCAGCTGTATAGGGGCTTAAGGCAAACATGGTAGAATATTTATCTGAACCACTCCAGCTCTGCCTTAGAGGGGTAAGGGGCCGTGTACACCACTTGCCTGCAGCCTGAGCTCCCC
The DNA here is from genome assembly GCA_013399475.1 of Chauna torquata. Classification (NCBI taxonomy): domain Eukaryota; kingdom Metazoa; phylum Chordata; class Aves; order Anseriformes; family Anhimidae; genus Chauna; species Chauna torquata. The sequence continues at coordinate 477,368 of VXAL01005408.1, read as the reverse complement.
TCCAGAAATACGGGCAGAGATCCCTCAGATCCCGTGTACAGATGCCTGGTTCCTGGACAACCACTGCAGCTGCCGGGGGAGATTTACCTCCTTACGGACTGCTCTTCACTACATCCAGCTACTGCCATGGGTTCACTTGAGCCAACTGTTGCTCTTAAGAAGCTCTGTGCAAATTAAAGTGGGGTGATACAGAAGGTGGGATGAGAAACCGGCCATGGGAATGAACTGTTGTAAGAAACTTTGCTAATTTAGATGTGTTCCCAGGCATTAATGAGGTAGATTTAGGAAATAAAGCCACACCAGTGGTGGCACTCATTTTGGTCACCATCGCCTTCTGAATTTATTGCTTTGATTCACGTCTCAACAAGACGCAGCTGACTGGTGCTACCTCTAGTAAAGGCTAACTTGTTTCACACCTCATAACATATCAGCAGAATACTACAGCTAAATAGTGGAGCAGGAAAACAAAACCAGAGAGAGTTACTGTAAAATGGGGTGCGTTCTAATAACAGGAAGAGCCTGCATGAGAAAATCTGAAGTAGTTGTCTTAAGCTGTCAACTGTCTTCCCCTAGAGCTTATCGAGAGCAGCTGTGAGCTAAGAAAGACAAGTGTAATGTGCGTAAGTTGATCCAACTTCCTACCTGCGGTGCAAACTGCCAAGTAAGATATTAGCTGAACACAGTGTGCTTACCCACAACTGTGGGATAAAAATTTCAAGGGAAATTTCCCCTAAAATGACTTTAGCTCTGCTAGTAACTTTTACAAGCTACTTACCACCAGGCACTTCGAGTCGGGGAAGAGCACCGCATTAAACTTGCAGCCACAGTATTTAAGCGAAGTGAAAATAGAGCCACTCAAAAGCAATGCTGTCAATTAGAATTAACTGCCATTTATTAAACCAATAAATTAGATTTTTTTTACAATAAAGATTTTACAAATACATCCAAAAGTTAATATCAAAATAAACACTTCTAGGACTTTACCAGTCATCTCATCTCTATACAAATACGTACATAAAAGAGGTAGCTTTAAAGGCCACAGCAGCATTGAAAATGGCTTTTAGAAAGTTTTGTTGACTTAAAGCAGTTTTGGAAAGCAACAAACAATACATTCAAATAGAGATGTCACCTGAAGAGCAGACACGAGACAAGTCGCTGCATATAACACAGAGGAAAAATGCTTGCGTGTTTACAAGGAAAGATGACAAACGAGAAGGATGAGGAATTTACCAGAAGTTTTTCTAGCAAGTTGCTACTGTATGAAGATTAAGTGGATATTTGAACAAAGGAAAACCACCACTTTCCTCTGAACTTGATAAAATCTAACTTTTTTTAAAGTGTAAGTAAGTCACATGCCTAACTACAAATGTTCCTGGTTTCACTGCTGTTAAGAGCCTAGAGTTTTCATTGGAAAAGGGCATACTGGATATTCTGACAAAAGCGCTAAAAAGAGGTCCAGGACCAACACCTACACGAGGTTTGTTTTTTTTTTCCCATTTTTTTTGTTCGTGTTTTTTTTTTTTTTAAATAAAATGAGCATTAATCTATTTCTTTCCTCATTGTGTATCTTCTCTTGAGCCTTATATAGTGCAGTACATAGGACACACAGGTTGCATCTATGTTTTAGTCCTTCACAGCTGTAGGGGTGGCAAGCATCACGAGTATCTGGCTTTGTGTGCAACTGCTTTCATTTCAGTCCTTTCAGGGCCCCAGGTATCCTAACACCTTTTTTCCCCCCATACTTTTTTCCAAAGTGGCAAACAAAAAAAAAAAAAAAATTCTATATAACCATATAACTATTAGTAACAGCTCTGACTTCTAACATGAACTTTTGGAATTTAGAACACCAGTCCAGCACATCTTGGTGTATCCAAAAATTTTGTTGTATCAATCCAGACCCTCACTGGAGACAGAAAATTCTACTAGCTTGCAATTAGCAGAAATTCTGACATTTAATGCTCTACATGTATAACTTTTTTTTTTTCCTCCCTTCAACTCAAATATAAAACAGCACCATTGAGAAAAAAGAAGGCAGATTTTTTGGCTCCTGGAATATTCCCTTCCCTCCCACCACTCCCCCGAGGAGCTGGACTTCATTTGGGCCAGGAAAACGCAGGGGGTGAGCACCGCAGCTCCGAACCTTGACCCAAGCGTCACAGCCAGCCCCTGTTCTTTGCTTCCATGTGAGCAGATGCATTGCACTGCTTAATAGTGTGCTCCAGCTGGGCCAGCTGGCAACAGCCAACTTCTAATCTTTCTCTAGAGAAGAAAAGACACAGAGACAGGTTATCAGGACACAATGGAACCCATTTTATAGACAGGAACATTTCAGTGCATTGCTTTAAAACAGAATTCAAACAGATTCTAATACCATGCTTTAACACTGTCGAAAGCAGAGAATACTCAGTGTCTCTGGAAATCCAGATGTTACTTTATCTTTACAGCAGAAGATAAAGTTCACTGCAGAGCTAGCTAATCGTGTGCTCCCAGCCGTATCCTGCAATGAGATCTGTAAAAAGGAACAGCCTAAAAGCCACGCAGCAAACACTACTTCAGTCTTCTCAACGCAAAACCGAGCCTTCAACTAATACAAAACGTTGCCGTTTCTCAAAGAACATGTTTAAGCTGCAAGCTGGCTCTACAGTTCCTGTACATCTCTGTCACGCAGACAGAAACAAGTTCCATCCGCAGTTACGCTGCAGTCAGAGATTCGGATTTTATGCTCGTGGAAAAGCCAGCTTCAGTCTCTAAGGGGTACAGTTAGTCCTGCTGCTCTCACACTTGCCTGACACCCGTAATTTTTCTGATAATCCCTGCAGTGTCACCAGTCACAGAGGATGAGACACTTTTACAAGCTTATGCTCATACAGGTTAAATGTAAGAAACATTTTTTTGGAGTCAAAAGCCCTAAGCGTGCATCTACAGTAACCACAGCCACGGCTGGCTTGGAACACAGGGCAGGCTGGCAAACAGTGTCGGAATTTCAAATAGCAGCCACTCCAGCTCAGCACATGAAAACCTCCCCAGTTGCAGTGTTCTTCTGAAACAAAGAAAGCGCGACGAAGCTTCCATCTGCAGAGTGCTTAAGGAAGCGCTGGCAAAATGACCAAACCCAGGAAGCGCTTTCCCCACGTCTCGCCTCCTAAACATCACCTGCAGGCACCGAACCACTGCACGCCTGCTGTGTTTGTACTTGCTCCCGCCGCCTGAGCGCTCCTTGCTGCACACTGCCTTTCTCTACCTCTAAACTTGCCAAAACACCCGCTCTTGTTTTCCTATCCGAACTCGGAATTAGTTGGTAAAAGACCAAACTCTCTACACATGAGTTACTGATGCAGCCACTCCACACACTATCTGCTGGCGACTGCTGCTGGTATTCGCAGCCAAACGCAACATGAGAGCCAGAGCAGGTAGTGTAAGTTGTTGCTTTCCTCCCAGGACAGTGGCTACAAAGCTTGAAACCTCTTGTCCCGACTCAAAGAAAACACACCTTACTACCGTTTTTAACTAGAAAGGGACGCGGCAGAAGATGAACTCCGTGGTTGTGATCTATGTAAAAGAAAAGGAAATTTCCAACAAAACGCAAGAAGCAGCAGTGACTTTTGCCTTAAAGCTGCTAAAAACAAGGATTTTACATAAATACCTTAAAACTGCCAAACTGCAACTCAGCAAAGTGGCAGAGCTGCTTTTGACATTTTGCTTTTCATTGAAATACACACAGGTAGTTTTTAAAAGATAAGCAGTGTTGAAAGGTCAATTACACCAGCTTTCTTGACAGAACAGGGATTTTGTAATGGAAGGTACAACTCAAACCATCTCATACATTTGCATATAATTACACACAAAATAAATCTCTTGACTACAGAGACTTGTTATTTAGACTTTTGTTTCAAAAGAGGAATCTAAGCCTGATCACACAGAAAACATTCTGCACCTTTGGTTTTCCAAGGTACTTTCTGGAAAGAACATTTAAAAGGCTCTCCTTAAAAAACAAAAAACAACAACAACAACAACAACAAAAAAACAAAAACAAAAAAAACAGTAAAGCAAAGCAAGGTAAAATCACGAGTGCAGCCTGAGGGCTACCAGACTAGCCTCTTAAATCTTTTTTCTTTTTAAACTATGCCAAGCACAAATTTACACACATTGCCTTCTTTCTGGCTGTATCCATGCAGATTTATTCCCATCAGCTAGATCTGTTGGAGTTTCTTTCACTTGATCAAATTCTAAAATACATATATATATACATACATATATCTCTCGTGTATATATATACGCACTTGAATTTAATACAATTCCAACTAAGGGATGCTTTAAGAAGGACACACACCACACCCCCAGCATTTTTCATCCTCACAGGCCACCTAAGGTTGGCAGGTCAGCCCGCCAGCGCAGACAAGGAATTCCATCGCAGAGCAGATGAAACGCGCAGCATTTCTCTGGCAATAACCTACAGCCCCGGCACAGCCCCGCCGAAGCAAAGCGCCCGTCCTCCAGCTGGCGGAGCTCCATCCACCAGCCACCACCTGCACCTCCTCGCGGTTTCAGTGCTGGAGCGTGAGGCGCTGCCGGGCAGCTGGCTATGAGTGCTGAGCCCTCCAAAGCAGCAAGCGCCTCGACAGTTTTCAAGAAGAGTTCTCAAAAACTAGCCCAGAGGAATGTCTCAGCTGAGACGCTGCCCTTATCGAATTAAAATCTTCCCTACATTAGTCTAGTGGCCACTGTGTAACAGCTAAAATGGTACCCTGCATGACGCTACGCACAGAATTTACAGCCCAGTGTAACTCGGATGTAACTACTACAGTGCCTGCCTGAAATAATTGTAAGCAGGTCAAGACAGAGTGTTTCTGCGTGCTCCGACACACAACGGTGGACACCAGACCGCAGTAACTCCCACAGAACCGCGAGGCAGCGACGCGGGGCGCGCAGGCTGCTGCCGAGGGCCCGAGGGGAAGCTAACGGAGCGGGGCACGGGAACCGGGGGATGCGCCGCGAGAAACCGCTCAGTGAGACCGACGGCCACGGCCGGACGCCCGGGTCACTAAGGTGGGCTGTGCGGGAGAGGGATGAATTTCACAGGTAGTCAGGGGGAGCAGGGGGACGTTCTCGGGGTGAGTGGTTTGCAGAGCCAACAGCGGCTGGGGATGTAATAAGTCTGGGCATGCGGGGGAAAAGGGCTTGCAAATGAAGCAGCCGTACCCTTCTCCGGGGCGGAGCAGCAAGAAGAGCAGCGTGAGTGTCACGCGTAGCTCTCAGGAGTGCCGCTTAGATGCCCAGGCCTCCGAACCATCTATTTTCTTAATATAGAGACTTGCAAACCAAAGGGCGAGTAATTCTGCCTACCGCTTACCCCTCGTGTGGAATTGTCATTTATTGACACAAACTGTTACGGGTCGCTCAGCAGTGAAAGCTCCAGAGCCTCAGGAAGCACTAATTGCCTAGCTTAAAGACTTCCAGTCTCTGCTCTAGCTGCTTGCCATGAAAACCAGAGTCCTCCCTGAAACTCTTCCTGCAATCCAGCAAAGCTACTACCCCAGTGCGCACTTGAGTAGGAAGGGAGGGAGGAAAAACAGGGGCTTTAAGTAATCTTCTCTTCATCTACCCAACCGTTCTGCTGGAGCAGCTCAGGATTATGAGCCAGAAACTTCCCAGTGAAGAACTAAGACTTGCATGACACTTATTTTTAGACTAATGTTTTCAAGGCCTTTAACGCAGCTGTACAACAGAACATTTATTTCCCTGTGACTGAACTGCGACAAAAAATAAAATGGAAAGAGCGACTGGAATCTTAAGTTTGGTTCTCCTTCTTTTCTAACTGCACTCACCACACACAATGGCTTAATTTATGACTTCAGCATGGTGGCCGCAACGCAGCACAGCAACTGCAGATGTGCCCAGTTTTCAAGGACCGAGTTCAATCACACTGGCCTTGAGAATCGCGGGGTTTTTTCTTCTGCCGACTTAAGCCAAGCTCTCATAGTAATGAGGAGTTCTGCTACAAACGGAACTGCAGTTATGATGAGATGAATTTAAACGCAGTCTCCTGTTCCAACCTACCTTACAGCGGATGCTGACCTATAATGGCTCCGTCCGCCACTAAGCCATGAATCCAAAACTGGTATGGGAAAGCAGGACCCGCACCTCACCTTGGAGTCAAACAGCTGAAAATCACCGTACGGGTGCTACTGGCTCGTCTCTAACTTACGTTCTGTCCTCTCCCAGTCTGTTGTAATAGTATATCATAAAAAAAATCCCCACTCTTCTTCCCTAGCCCCTCCTACAATGGCAATTATTGTAGTTAACAGAACAATTTCTCTTACGTTACCCTGGTTCATACAGTACATGCTAAAATGTTGTCTCAAAACCCATTTGATGCGGTCAGTAATTGGCTTACCGATACAACTCTTGTGAAACACACTCATAAAGCTCCTCAGCTGTAAATTTTATACTGTTATTTATCTAAAACAAAGAACAAAGAATTACCACGGTAATTTACCAAGCAGCACATATCAATTAAAATTATACATTAATAATGTCTGTTATAACAGCTGTATTACCTAACAGGTTCTCAAGTTGAGGCAGTACATAAATGAAAAAAATCATGCTATGTCACATAAAATCAAGTATTACCAATTAACAATCCTGATTGTATATAATGGGAGGGACAGGTACCACCCCAGCTCCATTTTCCAGCAATTTCTGCACAAATGTGAAAGACCTTCAATTGTTCTTCCTCCCCTCTTAATTTTCACTGTAATTCTATAGCAACCAAAATAAGTTCTGACTCGCTTTAATTCCATAAATTTAGTCACCCTATACATACAGACCTGAAAAATAAAAAATATATTTTCCGGTATTGGACAGGATTGCAAATCTGAAAAATGTAATATATTAAATGGAAAAACACCTCTATTCTACTGCAAACATTTATTTCAATTTCTCTTCTTAAAATCCTTCAGCACAAATGAGTTAAAAATTCATGAATAACTGATAATTTCAATTTATCTTTTTTTCTCTGAGCTACAGCCAGCACTCCCCATAGAACTACCTAGTGCAATGACCTCTCTATCTTCTTAAAATGACTAGGTCGGGGATGTTTTGGTGACTTCAGCTTCGAGGCTTTTACTCTCTACAACAAGTCATTCATAACGAATGAGTGCTCTGACCGTCACGCAAGGAACTCAAATACTGGCACAGATTCTAATAATTTTTGGTAGGTATTGACCAAAAATGTATTTTTATGTCTGATGTCTAATAAACAACAGGTAATACTCAAAATTCTAGCTTAATGTAAATATAATGAGACAGCTAACCTCATAACTACTTTAAATACAAAAAAACGTAACAGAAGCGTATCTGGCAAAGCAATAAAGAAAACTTCGTACCTCATTGCTTATGAGGAAGTTATAGAGGGTCCAAATATCTTGGAAAGTACTGGTTGGGGTCAAGACTCTGAAAAACAAAAGTTTTTGGTTTTTGTTGTTGTTGTTGTTGTTTGTTTTTTATTTTTTATTTTTTTACGTGTAAAAGGATTCCATGGAAGAGTTAACAAAAATAGCAATCAGAAATGCTTCATGAAAAAAACTAATTACTTTCTTTAAACGAACAGGAAACATTAATCTTTGAAGAATTTTCCCTTCTACCCATCCCTTTCCACTCCTCTAAAAGAACGAAATGAGCTTATTATGTCTGCAAGGACCTTCTGTGAAGGTTTTTCCTAATTAAAAATTCAACTGATGTTTTTATGAGCAATTCCTCTATACAGACAGGAAGAAAACCAGCAATAATTAAAAGCCTTTTGTTCGCATAAGCCAAGCCTGTTGAAGCAACATGGAGCCACGGAAAACCGCCACATGACACGAAACCTTCCCACACCAGCTAACACTGTACCTCCCTCCCTCCAGTACTTTAATACACACCTCAAATTTTACGTTTTACACACCATTTTTGCTACTTCTAAGAATAAGCAATTCGCCCCCAATACGGAACAGCGAAACCAGGCTTTGACAGCCGGAGGGGTGTTTTTAGGAAGAAGCGAGCGTTGCGTGGAATACTGGCGTGCTCCTTAGCCACGGAAGGCGCAGAGCAGCCAGCAGCATTTCCGTCCTTCTCGAAACCGTCCCCGTCCTGCACGTCACATGCAGAGGAAGCCATTAGCTTCGGTCTCTCACACAGCGCCGTGAGGCTGAGGGATGCACGCCCGTTCCCACAAGGCTCCAGAAATGATCCAATAAGGAAGTGATTCGCTCAAAAAAATACTCCTCCTAATCTAGTTAAGCAGATACAATCCAGTTATACCTCTGCGCAACTTCGTTTGCATTCACAAGGAAAAAAACCAGAATGTCCCAGTATTACATTAAACATCATGTAACACTTTACATACACTAAGAAATCCTGATAAAATTCCGCCTTAAGTTCTAAGTACGTAAATCGATTAAGAAAATGATTTAACTTGAAAAAAATTTGCATTTTTGGGAAACTATTTACTTTCCCATGGGAAAGTGCCCCAGTTCTCTTCTCTCCTCCCTCCCCTTGCAAGTCATAAGCCTTTATAAATGAATGAATTAGGAATTGGAAAAAAAAAAAAAAAAAAAAAAAGAAAACTAACCAGAAAACTAACAGAATCAGTTAAAAATCCCAGTTAAAAAAGACGCCATATTTTAAACAGGCTGGAAGACAGTGACATACTCCAGGCTTTAACGTAACTGGTAAGCCCACGGCTCATTTTCATCGTGATTTCACACAGGAATTACCACTGCTCACACAAATCAGTCGCACATTCTTACCCCCTTCATAAGAAGGTGCACCCAGGATTTGTTCCTTAAAGTGAAATATTTAACCTGCCACGTCCAAGTCAGCATGAGAACCCGCTGGCTAGCTTTCCTAAAAATACCTCGAAGTCTTCAACCGCTACCTCAGTGAGAAAGCTATCAACTTTGACAGCGTAAAACCCCAGCACAGACAATTTGGCAAACACCCTCGTCAGTGCTGGGAGTCTTGGCAGCTTCAACTGCATCGCCGCTACGATTCCCACCGACGAGCTACACGCAGCCAGAGCCAGCAACCCTGTCTGCACGGGACAATACGGCAGCTTTGGCTCGCACATCCCTCATCCGCGACATAAATAAACGGGTGTACCAAAGCCTGGGAACGCGTGATTTCTACTGCTGATGATTTTTGTGCCGTTCTGCCTTCTGTTTTGTGCCAAAAGGAGAGCCTGCACGTTTAACTGCTTTCACAGAACTGAATGCAGAACCCTGCAAAACGTAGAAGGTATGACCAACAACTTCACCCGAAGGCCATTAGATGCTGCCACACAACCCGTCGGGGCAAAATACGCTCGTCCCTGTATTTTCCTGCTCTGCCAAGGACAGGCAGGGAAGGAAGGGTGCTGCGGGTAGGAAGTCCAGCCAGGGAAGCTCTTTTCCTGGGGGCAAGGGCAGCTGGGGAGAGAAAGAAGAGCCGTAGTAATTACGGGCTGCTGGGTCCTGCGGAAGAAAAACATATGCGTGAGGGAGAGGCTGAGGGCAGAGCAGGAGGCAGGACTAAACCGCGCTCCCTGTCCCCTGGACCGCGCTGCACCTCCACGCGGTGAGCCCTCTGCGTGGGGCGGGGAAGCAGCCAGCAGCCTCGCGCGTCACCCGGTCGCTCTCAGCACGGCCGCGTTCCAAGGAAACTGGTTTGGAGGTCGCTCCCAAAGCAGCGTGGACCTCAATTCCGAGTTCATTTTTTTGACCTCTGGGTTTGAACGCAACTTTAACTGCAGGCTTAAACTGACGTTTCCCGGACCGTGCACTGCAGGCACTGGCCAAGCTGGCCCTCGCTATTCCTCCTATTAATCTCTTGCGAGGACATCGAGTTGGAAAGCGTACTTATTTCCGTACTGGTGCCAAATCATACTAGCAAACTGCTAACGTGATCGGTTCAGCTCACTGTAAGTCACCAGACCCCAGGTGGATGTACAATCCGGCTGCGTTTCCAGTTCTTTGAAAAAAAATCCACGTAAAATGTGTTAATAAGCACATAACTTAACTGTTAAATCCTGCAGCTTATTTTACGGAGGTGGATTGGATAGTCACAACAATTACTTCTGGGTTTGTAACATGTAATGAGAGGTCTAACATCTGGCTCGAAGCACTACAATATCTTCAAATAAAAGGCATTTGTTTTTTTCAAGGAGGAAACATGGCTATACACGGAGTTCTGAAAAGAATTCGGCGAGAGAAGAGCCCACACAGCAACTTCCCCCACAAATTCTTAACAGGCCGACATTCATAAAAACCTATTACTGTTGTTTTCAACTAAATCGGAGCTAGAATACAAGTTCCAGGCTTGGAATACATGGGCAAGGATCTTACACCTCTGCTGCTGTCTTCTGATTTAAATCATTTTACGTTCCTTTCATCTCCTGTAGCCACCAAAACTTTATGAGATGTACACTTGGAAATCTGGCCATGTTTGCATGCACATCTACCCTGCACCTATTTCCTCGTTGAATCACATTGATCAAAGTTTCTCAATGAAAGAAAATCTACAGCAGCTACAGAAATGTGGCTAGAGACCAACCTCTAAATCAGCAATACATGAAGCTAATGAGCTCTTGTGTAAATCCCTCCTAACGAGCAGCCTCAGTATTGTGACCACTGCAGTGTTTAACCACTGCTGCTGCTTCTCTCTCAGCGTTACATCCGATGTACTTCAAAAGCAAATCCACTGACTCACTTCGCCTTTCCTCTTAGTACAGCTGTGCAAAATCAAACTACGAATGACCCTATGTCGTACACTTCGACTTTTAGTTATTCCAAACACCTTGCTCTCAGCAGGTGTTGGCAAAGCTGGACTGCCATTAAAATGAAATTTGTCCTGGCATCAAGCTGTAGTATGGTTCTGTGCAGTTTTCTGAAAATATTTAGTGCGTGAGGGCACGCTGCGGAAAGACACGAAATGCCAGGATGGGTACCAGCTACAAGACGAGGGTTAACCGTTGAGTTTGGGGCAGAGAGCAGAAAGGAGAGAACCAGACTTAACAATTTCTGCCTCATAAGCAACAGGGCTTCCCACACCACTCTGAATGTGTGTTTACCTGCCGACATCAGACAAGCAACAGGACCAACATGAGCTACGGTAATCGAGAATGGAAGTGGATGGGGGACAGCTCACAACGCGGCTCCTCGCTTGTGCGCGCACAAGACCTGGGAAATGAGCAAAGCCTATTTGGAAAGGATCGGAAAATTAACTCAGCAAATAGAAGAAAAAAATAATTTGGCAGGGAAAGCAGGTGAGCCTGCCAGCCACTCACGAACACTAAAACCCTGGGCAGTGACAAGTAAAGCATACAGATACAAAGCCGTGTGACAATACGTGGGGATCGCTCTCAAACCTGGCCAAATTTCTGTACCTCAGTATTTGTCACCCTGAGCCGTTCCTCTCCAAGGGGTCCACGTAACCACCTGTGGCGTACGACTGATGGAGCTCTGACACAGCATTAACCACTCTGATGAATCCGTGGGCTTAACCATAAAGGCATGCGACTTAATCATGTAAAAGTCAACTCCACCCCTTAAAAGCCCCGTTTAACATCGACGTCAGAAGATCAGGAAAGCAAAAGGGATGACAAATGGAAAAACAAAGCTACTGTGCCACTTAAAATCTCGGTAACTTAATTCCTCATTACACTGTGCTGCAATATGGGACTCGAGCAGATGTTGTTATAATGATCGGCACAATTCAGAGTTTTGTTTAACAACTGCTTGTTGGGAAATGATGGGTTTTTTTCCCCCAAAAAGTTAAGCTCAGGCTGTCTTCCATACAGTGGAAGTAGTTCGGATGTCAGGTCCGAGGGCCACTTTGTCTAGACGCCCATTCTGTAGCTTTACAAGGTCGGAAGGGACCATGGCTTTTATAGCTTTAATTCATTTACTTCTAGGGAGCCCTCGGAACTTTTTAGACTGGCTTACAGGCAGCACGGCGCAGGCAGCTGCACAGCATCACCTCGGCCCCACGTCACGTTCGGTGCTGGCCCATTTCAGCTGCACGTGACAGAGGCAGAGGCCTTGAAACATATTAGTTTCTTACAGCTCCCCTTCAACTAGGCAGATGGACAAAGGCACAGCTCAGGACCCTGGCAGCAGAGAAGGCTGTAGGTAAACTCAAATGTAACAGGAGATGGCAAAGAATCCACGGCGGAAAGAAAACGCTACCACTGGAAGAAAACCGTTTGCCAGATACTGCACATTTTCAACTATATCAGACACGATAATTAAAAGGACACAATGCTACAGAAAGATGAGCTTCCTAAAGGTTATTCCTGACATACAGTTATTTTCTTCTCAGTAACCATGGGATGATTCCACATTAGTGCTGACCCCAGGGGAGGGATGTTTCTACGCACAACCCCTCGCCGCAAGCCGCCTTACGGCTCCTCCAGCCACAGTCCTGCCCTCGGCTCTGCCAACCCGACCCCGTGCAGCTGAACACGCTCCGCAGAGGGGTTATAAATCCTCGCCCTGCTCACAGGTTGTAAGTTACTCAAACTAAGTTATGCATCTTGTTCAGAGATCAGAAGACCGATCACAGGCAGCGCAAACTGCGGCAGCATGAACCTCGGGCAGCACCGCCAGCCAGATCTGCCGCTAACAAATTGCACGTGGAACCGTGCCCCATGTTTGTGCAAGGCTCAGGTGCTCGATTTCCAGCATCCGTTTCTCCATACCAATTCTGTTTACCTTGGAAAACTGCACAAAGCCCAGCACTCTGAGGCTGACATTTACCTTTAAAGTAATTTAACAGCTCTTCTTTAGCGGGTCAAGAATATTTCAGGTTCCACCTAAATTAATAATAATAACAACAACAAAATCAAACAGCCAGTGCTAGGAAAGTCCAACACTTTATGAACTAGGAATTACTCTCTGTTTTACTTCCAAAAGGAAACAGCATGCGGAGGAAGATTAAAAGTAGAGCTCTTAATATAAAGACTTTCTGATAAAAATGACTAAATGTCTTGGCAGCCTAAGGGAAGAAAGACAATTTCCTACCTAGACATCAAGATAAGGAAATCTCAATTCCCCCGCTGACCGGCTGAAGAAACAGTTTCTCTGCATCTGTAGAATTGTTTTTAAATTAGTTGAACTGTTTTTAAGTTAGTTAACCCCAAAACATTCAATTCAGTGATCACATCTGATCGAGTAGTGCTTTGCTGCATTAGAAGAAGCAAAGATGATCTTAAAAAATTATACTTTAAAATTATAAATGTTTATGGATTCCTCATCCAAATCAGTGCTTTCCAAACAAGCAAAAATATTAGAAATTTGAGCAGAAATTCCCTGTAGGTAATATGTTAGAAAAGCAGAAGTCGGGTTACTTACTGCGGTAACTGATAAATATTCTTATACCTGACCTAACTTAGTATAAATGTCTGAGTATTGTGTCTAAGAGTATTTGCTGTAAATTCTGAGCAATTTTCAAGTTGGCATGTGAACAAAACACTTTTTTTCTTAGCATACAGATGAAAAAAAAAACAGAAATAACTACATCAGTTCACAAAAGACTAGAATTTTTTGTTGTTGTTAAGAAGGCTTTCTTATCTAGAAGTAAGTTGGGCAGGAAACATGAAGGCAGCAGGGTTCCCGTGTAAAACTCCCCAGGGGTGCACACTAACCCTTGAATCAGAAGTTATACTCAGCCGAGGGGCTCATATAAACCCCTACAGATACATTTAAATGCTGCTGCTGAAGCCTTTGAAAGGGTAAGAAAGCTGTCTGGTTCTAATATTTCAATCAGTATGTTAAGGGGAAGATTTAAAAGCAGCAAGACATAAAACCATATTTCAGAAGGTTGATCACAAAGAGCTACAAGTATCTCCAATCTTCTGCTAGCACTGGCACACACCTTAACTTCAACGGGTGAAGAGAGAGACACATCCTGCACGCAGAAAGCGGAGGGAAGGTATAATGCAACTTAAGTATACAGTCAAACACATCTCAAGTATACACACCCCCTGGCAGTGACCCCTTGCGAGGCATTCTGCACTTGTAGAACAAAATTTATTAAGAGTTAGTTATCTGTGATAAATACTTAAACCTTTCTCCTTTCCAAATATGTAGGGCCCGAATGTCTTCCAGAAGAATCAGTGGAAGAATTTCTACAAGTGATGAAAGATTTGGCACAAACCTGAAAACCCTGAGTCGCAGAAATAATTCTGTTGCCTCAAAGAGCTACTTGAAAACCAAGAAAATATTTCAAGGATCAGGACTTAAATTAGGCCCCATTGTTAATTGCTTCCAAATATTATCCAACATAAATAATACACAACACAAACACAAGTGTAAACCATCACTGAAAACATGCAGAAATATTGCTCCATGCAAAATTATTTTAAAAAATATTTTAGTTATATAAAATGACTTATGGACCATCATCACTTTGGAATAATTGAAGGACACCAACAGATTTTCCAAAGCAGTTAAGTCTTCTTTGTCCTCTCCCGTCTTTGAATTTTATAAATCACTTAATACAATTGCTTTAAAACATGTCAGAGAAACACTCAGGTAAATTCCAAGACATTGGGTGTGATAGATGAGCTGCTGATTTTTGGCACTGTTGCACACCTAAGAAACACTGCATGGCTTCATAACTTGATGTATAAATTTCAGAGGTTTAATAATCTCTGCTTGTTTTTAGTCAATGCAACATACACGAACAGGTACAATGTCCTCCACTACTAAAAGTGGAAAGGAGCTATCTCATGCTCACTTTTTAAGTGAGTAAATCTGAAGAACACAGTGATAAAACAAGAGCTGCCAGGATCAGCTGTATTTCAGAAACCATAAAGTAACACGTATTTGTTTAAATAAGAGTCCTGCTGCCAAAAGAAACAGGTAGGTTATCCACAGTTGCTAACCATACTAGTTATTGTCTTTATTTCAGTGCTGAAGTACTGTAAAACATTTACACCAGACAGTACTTTGCAGTGTAAATACTAGCCAATCAACGTCGTCATAGGAAGAAGCAAAGATAAAATTAAAAATCTGTACTGTACGACAAAAGTTTCAAAAACAGGGTATGATGCAAACAGCTGCTTGTAAGACCTCTTTCATGAAACAGCTGTTTTTTTTCTTTTTTAATACCTGTGTTTGCCATAAGCAGGTTGTGGTCATCAGGTCTGAATAGCCACAGCACTGCCACAGAGTACACTTGTTCATGAGGAAGCACATCGTCACGTCCGTGTCTCAAGAAGTGTGACTGTGCTTTTCTAATTGTTTTTAACAGCCTGAAAATCTGAACTTCCAATGCAGTTGAACTTTCAATCCAACTTCTTTGTAAAACTTCTAAACTTTCACAAGACAGTTTCCTTCTCCTTTGTTCTAGACAGCAAGGAACAGAAGCTACCACAGAAAAGGCCTATGTTTTATCACTAAAAGCTGTATTGCTTCCAAACAAATATTCAGCTTATAACTTTTTCACTATTTTTTCTCCAGATGCTTCCTTTTCTGTAATCTCACCATTAAGGTTAACTTTAAGTCACTGAAAGGTATTTTTTCAAAAAATCAAGAAAAAAAAACAAAAACCAAAAAACCTCTAAGTACAGACTTAGAAAGGCTGAGCAACCCAGGGAAAATGAACCTCCTCACTTTTGCGAACTTCACTTTCTGTTTTGCTACTCTGTAATAGATATAAACCTACAATGATTTATGAATACGGCTTCTGACTCCTGTTGGAAAACCTACTCAGAAACCTCACACTAAGATTAGAACAGACGACGATACATTACAAGCTTTCTGAATTTCTTGCTCCACGATGCCCCCTACTGCAACTCTGAAGAACAAACTCAGGTCAAGTATTTCAAAACGAAGCCTTTCAAGAAAATTACTGCACTCATAGAATCACAGTGCATTCAAGTTTAGTGGTGGAAAATTTTAAAGAGTACAAAATGAATTTTTAAAACTATTTCATACGCATTATTGAGTCTCAGTGTAATCAATCACATGGAACAGAAAATAGCCTCTCCATTTCAAATAAAGTCGAAGGACTGAATCCTGTTTGTCTCCACTACAGATATTTCTCTAATCAAAAAGCACATCTTTTGAAAAATAGATTTCTCTGATATGATGGTAGACCTTACTATTTTTAAAGGGGAAATATAGAAGATAGGTTGCTTCCACTAAAAGAAAAAAAGTGTTAAAAACACCTCTGTAACACAGAAATAATGATCTCGAAGCACGATAGTCACATTACTTCTCATCCACCAGGCATATAAACTGATATCAATGGATTTCTTGCAAGAACTCCAGGACTGGAATGAAAAGAACCAAGTTTAGGAGTCAGATGTGTTAATAAAACAATTTCTTTAGAGAAAAACAGATATTGCCATTACTAAAATCTAAACGTAATTGGGAGTACTACAGCAAACATCATCAATGAAGATGAATCAATTACCGCCAAGCCTCTCTAACTCACACGTCTACCTGTATTTTTCTGTTCCCACTTTCATAACATTCAGACCCGTTATCTTCCAAGAAAGACAACAATTTCTCTGAATAGATCTGTCCCCTTATTAGTGTGCTGTACAGAAAAAATCAGACCTATTACTTAGGCTATAATGCTAATGGTGCAGGAATGGTCTCTTATGCCCGTGTGAATAAACTTCTTCCTACTTTGTATGCTTGAACCTTGAAGCTTGTTTGGGACTTACAGAACACGTATTTTACTGAAAATTTTTCATTAAAGTAATATTCTTTTGGCCATAACGAAAAAAAAGGCAACAAAAACTTCTTTGGAAGTGGTAAAAAGTAAAGCAAATGTTTGCACGATTCCACCATCATTTTTATTGGAGGTGAAAAAAAAAAGAAATATTCTAGCAGTTACAGAGGAAGAGGAGCTCAAGTCCTGAGTGACAGAGCTCCAGGTCCCTGCTGCAGACTTTCGAAGTGCCTTGGCAGGTCACCTCACACTTTAAAATGGGGATAGCTCACTCACTTAAAAGGCAGACTAGTAATGTACAGGGCAAGCCCAATTGTCTGGATGCCTCTTTTTTGACAGTTTTCTAACCTATGTGTGTCAGTACTATGCAAAAAGGTGTGCAAAGTGACACTGTTTTCCCACATCACATACCTCCGGCCTCCCAGATTCATAGCCTGTACCAATTTAGGAGGCTTACAGCACTTACTGGACCTTCAGCCACAATTACAAACCAGTTCCTACAAACACCCTTTAAAGTCAGTACGAAACCGAGGAAACTCCACAACCAAGAGAATTTAAAGCATTCTTCTCTAGCTGTTCCTGCTGGTGAATAAACCTCACTGCCATAAAATGAGGACTAAGCTAAGACTACATAGGAGATACCCTACTCTTTCCAAAGCTTCGTTTTTATTATTCTGCACTCTTCAAAAAAAGAATGGGAGAAAGAAGGGAGAGAGCGGGAATGTTATCCTGCCAAAACTGAGAGTTCAGCTGATTAACTATCACTGCTGCGTTACAGGTTTTGACTCATGAAGAATACACTAGAATTGGTAACAATGAAATCCCAAAACTTTATGACCATATCAGAAATTTGCCGCAATTCCAGTGGGCATCACATTTGAAAGATAAATGTTCTAAATTATTCTCAGCTCTTGCCATCAGAGCTAATGTATCATTTAATCGTGTTACAGCTGCTGTTAGTATAAGCAGATGTCAGTGGCTTGTCATCAAGTACTGGAAAACAAGTCCCAAGTCATAAAACAGAAAATTCACTACAAGAGATGTAAATGTCCACAACAGTTTCTTATTCTTTTGTTACCAAGAAATGGTTCTAGATGCACGTAATACTGATGTTTTGCTGAAAGTTATAAAACTAAGCATGCACACTTAAAAGTCCTTAACTGTTGATGCCAAACTACAAGTTATGGCTGTAAGTGACTGTTATTCTCACTAGGTTTTACGACTAGCTTAAATGCTTACCTACGAATTCCTTCAAGGATATCATTCACAGCTGCCAACAGTTTCTGCAGACCTAAGAAAGCTTCTTCAAATGAAGACTTTGCAGTTACTGTGAGGGGGTCCAACTTCCGGAAAATTTCAAGACTAACGTTACAAAAAAAAAAACAAAGACGAAACAATGAAAACCAGTTAATAAAAATCCTCAAAATTAAGAGAAACTCAGTATCTATTGCATGCATCGTATTTTGACTATTAAAAAAAACAAGGTGAAATGTAAATCTATGCTACTACCATGCTACCTAAAGCAGTCTTAGAATAAATAGTAGAATGACTATGCCCTGCAATTGTACTTCTCTGTTTAAGATTTTCCTTGGCAATTGTATTCCATAACAGTATTCTACCTCTGACTTTGACTTAAATAGATTTATCATCAAACTTCTCTTGACAATTAAACCATTTCTTCATACACAGCCTGAGCAAACCTGAGTAAACCTCTCAGAAGAGAAGAATTCCTAGGCTGAAGAAGCAAAGTAAACCGCTTTCTATGTGCTTTTCCAAGCAGTTTCATTCTGCAGATTTAGCAGAACAGGACTGACACCCTTCCTTCAACAGTTGTATCGGGACCAAAGCTGCACTGCACTCATGATGAATTATCTCCACCGCTGGGAGACAAGTAGTATTTTCTTGCCATGAGTAAGACGAGGGTGAAATGACCTACAATTCTAAAATGTTATCCACTTTTCACAGCAAGGTCCTTAACAGCTGGCAAAAGCCAACAACTAAGTTGCACTTTCTTTATTAAGGGGTACGTTTGAAAGAGGTTCTCCTCTTGAAACAATGCCTGTATGAAACCTTGACGTTCACAAATATCCCAGTAAGAGAACCAAGTCTCTCCATTTTGGAGGCTGAACTGTTATACATTGAGGCAGTCCTCTGGTGCAAATCCTCACTTGACCTGAGCACCACAGCAAGTCAGCTCCTAGCCAGCTTCAGATTAATCTGCATTGGTGTAAACCAAGAGGAGTTATGCTGTTGCAACTCTACAGTATATAGAAATGCTAGAGTAGAAATGGCGT
>VXAL01005408.1:437816-453556 GCA_013399475.1 Chauna torquata | reverse complement strand
CCTTTAAGAAAAACAACCACAAATACTGCAGTAGCGGTGCCAAGTTGCTATAATCTTAGAACGCAAACAAGGCAATGATTCGAAGACATTCATATCCAGTTAGACTGATGTAATAAATCCTCATTTTCCACACCCATTTTTACTGTTCTGCTGGCTGAATTATTGTCACAGATGCCACCTTGAGGCATACATGCTCCAGCAGAACTACTACAAGCGTGCACTACAAACTTGGATTCTAATGCTTTCCCACAAATTCCCATTGCTTCTATTGATAAAGGATAAAGGCATTTTCAGCTGAAAAGCACTTCTAAAGTCACCTGTTCTTTACTCAGAGGAATCTAAAATCATACCGATGCTGTGACTGAAATAATAATTTTCAGCAGCAACCTAATCTCACACATCAACTTAAACAAACCAACTGATACCTAGGAACTTAGCCCCACTTCCTGAAACTACACATTTTTAGCAAAGACCAAACTGTTTACAGTACCTGTCAAGGAATATTAGCCCTTTAAAAACTAGCTTCACATGACTTGTATCAAACCGAGAATCAATACTCGAAACTCAGCTGTTACCATCACAGAACAAGAGCAGAAGCAAATGTGTCTCCACCTTCCTTCCCTACGATTACCCTTGTCAATCTTTATCATTATGCCCAAACAGGTGGGCAGAAACAAAGTATCTAACTGGATCTGAATCATTAACACAATTTTTTTTTTTCGATTTCATAACTCCAATATTTTTGTGAGGAATTGGAATAAAATCTGAGAAAGCTACGCTTTCCTAAGTTTTAAAATTGAACATTGAATAAACTTCGTTCTACTTCAGGCCTCCTGCACATGAAGGTGATTAAGCCTACAATCTCTGCGTTTTATTGTATCCTTCCACACCAGCTTTTAAGAGGGTGACAGCTCCTCAAAAAGCTTTTTTCAGAAGCAGCTCTTCACTTTAAATATGATTTGAAAATGCTGTATTTGGCAGGAGACAACCTCATACCTCATAAGAGGTCTAGAAACACACAGGAACTCACGTGCACAGTATGACAACAGCTTGAGGAAAGAGGCTCTGATACTGCAGACAACACTGTAAAACTCGATCGTCATTGTTCTCATCACTCAGGCCATCTGCAAATTTAGTTAAGACAATGCTGACATGTTCAGAAGAAACTAAGCATAAGAAATACTTCAGTGTAGTTATGGTACTGTTTTTAAATGTAAAACTCCCCAAACAAGGACAGAGAACTGTAACCAAAGCACAAATCTGAGTTTTGAATTCTGAGGTACTACTCCACTCAAAAACACTACAGTTTTGCCAGAAAACTTCAAGTGAGCCATGCATAAATTTCTGAGTATGTTAGATGTTGTGACAACTGACCCAAATGCAAAAGCATAAAACAGATCCTTAGTTTGTAGATAAAAAATAGTAACCAGATGAATTTTCATTAAGTAATCCCCTACTTAGCAACTTAATAGATGCAGTGCTNCGAACGGCAAGGATTAAGTACCAAACTGACTGCACATCTTACATGTTTTTTGAGAGGCAAGCTGCATAGATTGCCCCCACAATTTGGAATCTTGGTTTTTGAGACACATGTAGATGAACTGGACTGCAGGGATAGCTTTGTCCCGAACATGCTGTAACATTTTCCCCTTCTTCAAGTTGTCCAACTCTTGTAAAACAACCCAGGGAATTATCAATGCAAGTCTGCCTATGCCTAGAAGGAAAAAAACAGAAACTGAAGACATTTGAAAGGCTAATTGAACTCCTACAGTTAAATTTTAATTCAAACACCATACTTATGTAAGCTCGCATTTATTTTTTCTTTGCCAATAGCTTTCATATTTAGTACTCAAGAGTACCCAGCCTTAAAAAATGAACAGCTGAAAAAGACCAAGTTCCCTTTTTCTAATCTAACCTCAAACTGGAAGTACATTGGTTACATGTAAAAATAACAGTATTAGGAAAAAGGAGTAAACAATTTTAATCAAAAGAATACCATGACAACAGTGTGCAGCAACATCATAAAGCATATTTACAGCGATTAACATCCTGTCACACACTCACTGTAAGATGTTAAAGCAAAGTGACAGCAGCTGAGAAGAACAGGCTGAAAATACTGGAATGACCATGACAGTCACTGTGCAAAAACAACCATTAAATAAAAACAGAATTGGTTTGTGCTAATTGCCAACCAGCATTCCTAAGCAAGGAACAGGAAGTACGGATATTGGACCACAGTTTTACTTGTAGGGTAAGTATGGTTTGAACTTCAAAACTATTACAAATTAAATACATGGTCATTCAGAAATTTTATGATTGTTTTGTTGGTCCACCCAAGACATACTTCAGTTGTTTTCTTTCCCATTCACATGGTAAGAATTTGATTTTAAGATATCCATTAACATCCATCTGCTTTGTAGTAAATAGGTCAGTAATCAGCAACCTTGTGAACCTTTTGCATAACGGGTCTGGTGCAGGACCAGAAACTGGGAGCTGCAATATCCTAAAAAAATGCATCTGAGAAAACAGCTCCCAGTTTACACAATGCAACATCATTCCTAACTTGGCATAGAGAAATAACCTGACACACTCTTGAAAACCGCTTGGGCCCTTTATTAATGTTATTTTCCACATGGCTGGAATAAGCATATTCGTTAGCTAAAACAATCAAAGCACCGCAAGTACTCTGACA
This sequence comes from Chauna torquata, assembly GCA_013399475.1. Lineage (NCBI taxonomy): Eukaryota > Metazoa > Chordata > Aves > Anseriformes > Anhimidae > Chauna > Chauna torquata. Next base: position 450,864 of record VXAL01005408.1, on the reverse strand, counting down.
GATTCCAAGCATGTCTAACAACAACTAGCAAGCACAACCCTAATTCTGCTAACAACACAAGTCTACAAACACTAAAACATCATTATCACTAGTAATGGACTAAATGTTTCAAAGTATAATCTTGCAACTTGTAAGACTTATTTACTTCTACAAATCCATACACGTTCCTGGGAATGTAAGTACATAGGTATAAGCATAGTAGGTTCTACTTCCTATCTGAGCTTTCCTTAAGAGGTGGCCTATTGGGGTTCAAAGAACCAGCCTTGTAAGTGTGAGCCTCCTGACCCTCTATCAAACCAGGTGCCTTTTCAAGGAGCCAAGGTTTTTTTGTTTGTTGTTTTTTCTCATGTAGCCCGAAATTCTTACGTCTGTTTTTTTCTTAAAATTTCTTGTTGATCACCATGTATTTACATACCTGGTATATCCTCAGATTTCAGGGACTTGACAAACTCAAGGTGACTAATCATTATATTTGTGTCAATCACCACTAATATGTTCAGACCAGAAGCAGAAGCCCCTGGGGCAAAAAAATAAAAGAAAAGAAAAACACAGTTGTGAGAAAATCAACTGTGTACTCTCAACTCAGAGTACTAACTGATTTTAATGACCAGATGCAAGTAGATACCAAAGAACATACGATCACAACATACCAGCCGAAATATTTAAATCCTGTTCTGGAAGATCGATTTCCATATTTGTAAGTTCTCCACAAGTCTGTACTACAGACAGTGCCATCCTCTTTTCAATACGAGCAACATGCAAATCTTCAACTATCTGCATCTACAACGAAAAATACGTGCATGCGTGAAATTAATTATGCATAATTAATCACTTTTGAATTGTTTCCAAAAAAGATAGATTTGCATCGATGTTCTTGTGTTGAAACCGACTGAAACTGAAACATGAAAAATGTTAAGTTGGTACAGGAAGTGTAAAGCCGTGAGAATCTTCTGCCCATCCTCCACTATGAGAAGTCCACAAAAAGACATCCAAAATATGGCCCAGAAAGCTTTGTTTGTAACCTTGCCACCTAGCACCCCAAAGCTTTCTTCCATTTTTTGCTACACAGACGGCAAGTAACCTGCAGATGTTTCTCAAAAAATATGTCTCCCTTTCTACTGGAAAGTTACAGGTTGGAAGATGAAAGTATGCAAGCAACTACGAAGGCCCCCTGTGTTGCAGAGAATAAGAGAAAGGCTATCTTTCTATCTCAGAAAGTTCCTGACTAGCAGTACTTCAGCAAGTTTGTTTAGTATTTGAAAAAAAGTTCCACATATTTTGAAGTGTAGATCATAAACAAGCAACACAGAATACTAGGAAAGGTCACGGAATTGCCTAGCTACACAACTTCAGTGTCATGAGTTTTTAATATACCTAAGAAGTGTTAAATGAAAGCATTACTAACCTCTTGGTCTCCTTCTAGGTTCTCACTGCCTTGAGGGGGTGGAAAGACCTCAAAGCTCTGTAGGAAGAATTAAAAAAACTTACCAACACCACAAAATACCAAGGAAGACTGAGGAACAAGTGATCCCCATGTCAAGAGTTTCAGAATATAGCTGTTTAGTATTAAACAAGTACATCACTTACCTTTTGGGTGGATTTTATATTCTCTCTGACTTGGTAGGAGTCAGATGTGCAGGGGACCTCAAAATTCTAGAAACAAATAGTAACGGAAGTAGGACTTGTAACAGTCTTTCAAAGAGTTCTTTTTAGAAAATATTGAATGTTGCCAAGTGAAACCAACAGGTAACTTAAAATACGTTTTTGATATCCACTATAAAGCATCTACACTAGCATTTCAAAAGGGCTTGAAAGGTTGGCTTTCTTTTAAAACAAATATAGTGGTTTACATAGTAAGCTTATTTTTCCAATCTCTTGAGACTATTTGTGACTATTAACTGTTTAAAATAAGTTTTCTCATGACAATCACTTAAAACTATTACTGAAGTATCCAGTGGCTTTAAACGCTTTTGTTTGTTTGTTTTTAAAAAATCCTTTAGAGTTTGATTAAAATTTTAGCAATTAAATTAACTCCAGTAAACCAGTGTTTTTCTTGATCTGGGCTCTGTAGTACATGAACTTAGAAATATCCAAAACTTGCCTGGACGCAGTCCTGGACAACCTGCTCTAGCTGAGCTTCCTTAAGCAGGGGGATTGGACTAGATGATCTCAAGGTGCCTTCCTACCTCAACGATTCTGTCATTCGGTACCTAATTTCTGTCTTCGCAGACACACAAAATGATCGCACTACCACAACACGAACTGAAATATCTAAAAATTAATGCTAGGCATGTTAAACAACAACAACAAGTAAGGACACTCAGGATAAAAGTGATATGTAAATAGAGGCGCAGAGACAAACACAAACTAGATATCTTGAACAAACCCGATCGCAGCCAACCACGAATTTATGCAAGAAATGTACGAATTCGGTCCTAGATCTACAAGAACAAGTTCTCCTAGCATCGCTCTGCTGGCAATAAGCACCTGTTCAGCAGGCGTTTTCATTGGCTCAATTTGCGCACGCAGCCATGGCAGCTCAGAAAAACATTCTGTTGACTTACACCTAAGCTGAAGTAACCCACACCCCGGGCAGTAAAGTAAAGCTACAGAAGCGTGTGCGCAGACACAGTCCTAACACACATGACCTTCATTCTTCTAGTTTGTCTAACCGTTTAGCAGAGCAGAGAAGCATTTTAATGTGGTTCACAGGGTGATGAGAAAAAGCTATCTAGTTGGCTATGGAAGCCTGTTTGAATTCTGCAAGAAGACAGTCCGCTTATGTAAAAACTACCTGCCATTCAGAAACTAGCCTGGAACAGGCTATGCATAACACAGAAATAACTGGGTTCTCGTTACCTGCTTAAAACGTAATGCTGTGGCTTCAAAGTCCCCTTCTTCAGTCCCCGAACTACCAGGAGCTTGATGAGAATCAGCACCCTGTTTTTTCCATTTACAGTGGTCCCATTGCTGTGGTGCTTCAGTTGATGGTGTACATTTATTAGCATGCTGATTTTTCTTAGAAAACTCCTCATATCCTTCTTCATACTCTTCTTCACAAGTCCTAGATAATTTATTTGACTTCTTAGTGAAAGGCCTATCATCATCCACAGTCTCAGTAGATGTGCTCGGTGGCTTTTTTGGAATTCTGACATCATCATTCCATTTTTTGGCTCTGTTTGCCTTTTTACGGGGTATGTGCAAATCGTACACAGATGAATTAAATTTTTCCAACATAGTTTGTTCAGCTTTTGCCTTTAGTTTGCAGAGTTCAACTTTCTCTTTCTTTTTCTTCACCACCTTGTCCCTCTGAACCGCAAAGCTATGCCAGAGTCTTTTTCCTTCTGTTCCATCAAAAGGACCTTTGTTACGATTCTCCCTTCTCGTAGTCACTATGTCAGCAGCACTTGTACTTTTTCCATGTTTAATTTCTTTGGATTTAAATTGTATAACTATTCTCTTCCGCTTTTCAGACTGGATTAAAGAATTGTCCGTGGTTTTGCTTCCGTTTGGAGATTTTCCTTGGGATCTCCCGTCAGCACCAGTATTAGAACTTTGGTATCGTTTCTTCTCTTGCCCATCCTTCTCTGTTTTGAATCTACAGAAATGTTACCAAAAAAAGTCACATAATCTAGCTCAGTTAATATAATAGAACAAAAAAAAAACAAAAAACGCTGTGCTTGATTTCTGCAGTTACAGCTAAGTTATATATGACTACCACATTGGTGTGCCCTTAAATATGAATTTGCAGCAATATCTGTCCTTTAAGACAGCTTGATACAGTGTTTTTAGTATTTGCATCTTTACGAGCTGTAGAGCTATTTCAATTTACCAAATTGAGAAAAACCTTTTTCTGCATTTTACTATCTTTTGGTCTGAGAGATGCCCTACTACAGTCTACTTCCATCTTATCACACTGGTAAGTTTTAACAGCGTTTTAGTGATATTTGAGGTGTATCACCCTAAAATTCAAGTATGCAGCAGTCTTGGTCACACAGTGCCAAGCACTTAACGGCTCTCAAACGCTGCAGGTTAAACCGACCAAGTAATTGGGAAAAGGAATGACTGAGGGAAATATATCGTGATATGAAGACTGAATAAGACACCATTTCTTATAGGAGCAGAGGAAATACTCAGTAAATTTATCGTACACTGGGTTTAAAATACCCAAAGAAAGTTTCTTCCCTGCTCTGTAACAGTGCTATCAAAAGTGCTGGAGAGGTAAAGGCCATTTAGGAAGCTCACGTGGGACACGTAACCCAAATGCACTGACAGGCATGCAACAAGATTTTGCAATTATTAAGAAACAATCCAAAGCTTTACCACCTCAGGATTCATGAGAACATCCTTACATTGTATTAAATAGTTTTTGAACACAGTTTACACTTGCTATGCTCAAGGTGAAAGATGGCTTTCTTTGCCTTGGAATCAGCTACTCCAAGCATCTGGAGCAATCAATGATTTCGGGACTACGGGGATCTATTAAAGGTGCCAATTTCACTGCAGAACTATCCTCTAGACTTCACTGTAGCCTTTTTTTTTTTTTTGCTAACAGAACATGTGTAATATGCAGTACAGATCAACAAGGTAGTACTCAAGACAGAAGGAAATTGATCTTTTTATGACAGCAGTGTTGGAAGGATGTTATTCCTACCCTATTTGGCATGTTATAGCATACTTTATTTGAATTTTAAAATGTTGTTTGAACTCTGCTTTCTCCACTACTTCAAACTGACCAGCTTAGACAGAATCCAGTCACAAATCTACTCATAAATGCAATGCCAACACTTCATCAGTTAAAATGCCGTATTTTATTTGGTGAACAAGTCAAACACAAATCTTAAATTCACTATTTAAAATAATCCCTTTTTTTTTTTTAGCAGTTCTATTTAATGACAGAGCAAAGATTTACCTGTGAAATTCTGTCTCTCCCTTCATAGTACGATTATAAGATCTCGTGTCTTCGGAGTTCTGAAAGAAGGAAAAAATCCAAGGGCTTATATAGAGAAAGGCTTAAATCCAAGGCTTTAATCCAAGGGCTTAAACAGAGAAAACTGCCATAACAAAATCTTCAGAAGATATAAAAGGCTATTATTTCATACTGGTTTCACTATGATTTTGAATAAGTTAACCTTGAAAAAGGCAGCTGCGTGCCTGTCAAGGTCCAAAGAAGGTGTCTTCCCTCAACACAGTCATGATGTGCTGTACACATTACCACCTTCTGAATTGTGCTGCGGTGTGCGATTCCCTGTGGAGCAGGAGCAGATTCTCTAATTCCTTTAAGAACAGGGAACGGAGTTTGTATTTCTAAAGGTGCATCTAATGTAACAGGTTCTGTACCTAAAAGGGCTGGATAGGTGGCTAGTAGTGATTTTTCCCAAGGTGAGTATCGTGCCTAGGCACCTTGCCACCACCTTGAACCAAACTGTAAAGCAGCTAATTGGGCTTCATCAGGAGCTTGTTGCCACAGCCCCCACTGTTATCCGCTTCCCTTGAGCCCTATATTTAGGCTAAAGGGGGGCCGGTATTATTGGACCCATACCCTGGTATTCTGAAACACCATGAATTAATAAACGGAATGCTTCTTCCTGAATAACAGTCCATTCCCAGGTGGCACGCTTCTTTAACACATTGTATAACGGTTGTGCAATTAAACTAAACCCCAGAATGTGGGCTCACCAGAATACTGAAGCTCCTAGAGCTTGCTGGAGCTCCTTCTTATCAGAGGGTGAACGCAATTCAGACCTTTGCTATAAGGTATTGGAGGGAATGCACCGCCTGCCACCTTGCCAGGTTATGCCTAAAAATTGAACCACCTAGCTTGGACCCTGTTATCTAGCTTCAGGGACAGCAATCCCCTTGCTTTCCAAATGAGCTAGAACGCAGTCTCGCATTATTTGGTCCTTATGGGGAGAATCCCACCTGATTAAAACGTCATCTATAAAAGTATAAGTATATTGTATTCCGCCCCAGGTAAAAACAAACCTTTCCTGACCTTCAGGTTGTAGTGGGACCATGAAAAATACATCTTTGGTGTCCGAGGCGCCATCTAAGGATGGGCTGCTTGTTCAACGGCAAAAGTAAGATTTGTAATAGACGGGACAGCAGAACCTAACGGTCCAGTATTCTCACTCAACTTATAATAATCTACCCTCAAATGTCAGGTGCCGTAAGGCTTATGAACAGGCCACACAGGGGAACAACATGGGGAATGAGTTTTCTAAATAATACCCCGTCGTTCTAGATCCTGAACGAGAGCAGTCACGCCTTGTGAGGTGTGAGGGCTAACACGATATTGTTGTACATGAGTTAAGGTACTTTTAGGCAATTTAGGTGCAGCTTGCAATAGAAAAGTAGTACACCTCTCATCTGATATTTCACCCATGGAGATTAGAGTTTTGAGCTTGAGGGTTTGGCACCCAAGTGCCTAAAGGAGTCTTAATGCCTCGAGATTTTAGCATACCTGTACCTAATGTGCTTAAAGGTCCTACCGCCACTACAGGTCTCGGGGTCCTCCCAGTGGGCAGAGTCAGTTTTATCCTGGCTACGGCAAGCTCTTGCCTTTTCCCAACAATTCCTGTGACAGAAATCCTTTCATGAGTTTTCATAATTAATCCAGGGGCATCCTCCACTCTGATCACTGATATTGAGGCTCCCGTACCCAGGAGAAAAGAGACAAAATAATTACTATTTAACTTTAGCAATATAGAAGGACTTTTGCTAACATTAATTCCAACAATTTCAGCCACTTGGGACAGTTCATCGGAACTCTGTGGGCCAGAGCTGGGGAGTTCCTCCGTCAGTTTCCCAAAGGAAAGGTTGAAGAAGCAGGTGGAATATCATCTGGAGTTGGAAAAGGGGGAGCAGATGGAACAACACTGTCCCTCATCCTTCCAGCATTCATACCGGGGGGCCCAGCACAACCGCAGCCCCTCCCGTGTTTATCCCACAATCTCAGTAAGAGAAACTTGGGCATTTTATCTAACTGACTGATACAAATCCTACCCCTCACAGAAGACATCAGAAATGCATTCAGTCTAGGTCTTGCTCCTGTTTATCAGAGTCTAACATCAGATCAACTAATTTCAACAGGGAATTTAGCAGTATTTTGTCCCTATGGGGATCTCCTTTCGACATTTGGGCAGCCCTAACTTTTTTTCCCTGTGGCAAGTAGTTGAGTCAGGATTATTTGTGATGAAGGATGTCCAGCTTTGCAGCCCTTCAGACATTATACTACTCCAAGTCTGGGCCCCACCGTGTAACATGCATTTGCCTTAAGAGCATGCAATATTGAATTTAATAAAGAGAATGCATTTTGACTGGCCCCTGCATAGGGGTTTTGAAGAACTATTCCATTTCCCAAGAATATCTGTCCAGCTTCATCCTGATGAAGCATGACAGCCCCTGCTCCCAATCTGTAGAACCATCCCACCCATCCTAACCAGTCCTCCTCTGAACATTCAGAATATTGTATGAGTATCTGCCTTAGCTGGTCTGCAGTGTAATTGGTAGTGGTCTCTGTGACCTGAGGTGGCAGGGAGCACCTCCGTTGGCAGGAGGGAGTTGTACCATGGAAGTTTTAATGACAGGGAACAGAGAGGACGTGTTATCTGGGTTAGGTTCGGGTTACGATGTGGGGGCAGAAAATTCAGCCTCAGAGTCGGGGTCATCCTCCTCATTAGCAGGTTTCAGTAATACATGTCCAGTCGTGTATGTTCTTGTTCTAACCAGCATAAAGCCAGAGGTCTGAGATTAGTTTCTAATTGTTTTTTCATATGATTATGTGATTAGAATGCACCCGCTGTTGTTTCAGCATCTTTAGGTCACTGTAAAGCAGCCTGCGAGTCAGTTTCTAATGTCTGTACTTTAGTTTCTAATTATCTAAAACTACAAAACAAAGAAGTGTCTGCAGCAGCAAGCGCCTCTGTGAGGAGCGCAGTGAAGGGTCCCTTTCCTTCTGTTCCTTTACATTTATGACTTTCCTGCCACCTCTGAAATTCTTTTTGCAGCATTTCCCAATTAAAACAATTTTCAGCTACCCAACTCCCATCCCACCTAGGCATTTTCCTTCCCTCATCTTCCAGCCCTTGTCACTGTTTTTCTACAGCCTCCTCCCGAGCATCCATGACTTGTGTATTTCACAAAATCCTACTTTCAACAGCAGTTAACATCATGATCCAAAGCAGGGGGCTACCCAGCCCGCAGGTATACCAAACCACAACAGTAAGTTCAGGGGGAACTGTTCAGTCACTCGTCGGGGAACATTCTGAAACCAGTTATGTAGGCTTGGTTAGGAGCAAGGACAGTCCCCCAACAAAGAATGTGAGCAGTTCTCGGTTAGAAGGCAGTTATACTACAGCTCAGCATATCCGTATTGCAAGCTGCGTCACATTAGTGGTCAGGGAATAACTGGAATGCAATTTTGATCAGGCCAGAACAGAAGCAGTTCATTACTGCAGCTACAGGAGAGGACACCGAGCAGCAGAATGACAGCCTCCACTGACGGGAACTCTGCCCAGTTAGAGTTTATGTATCTTTGGGTTATATGACTCAGTTTTCGCAGAACTCCAGCAGAACGTAGTAACTTGCAACAGAGAACGGTAACATATGGATTACTTCAGATAACGAAGCTCTAGACGGCACATCCTTTTACAAATAATTCACTCCTTCAGCTACTAGGTCATGCTGACTTGGCAAGGCCATTAGGTCACTGCTGCAGACATTTGCCTAACCAGAGGGGCTTGCAAAGGCCTACGAGGCATTAGCTATTTTACTTCCACATTAGAAAAGACTTAATTAAAAGAGATAAATAAAAATAAAAGGGTTGCAGAAACCAGTGGAGCCCTAAAAAAATTAAGGCAATCCTGAGAACTTCTGACTGTGGTTGGTTCTGGAGTTCTAACTGCAGCAAAAGCAATGAAATCATAACTCAATAGGCTGTTAAAGGCTGCTGCCACGCAGAACCGCGTCGTGCAACCTGCTGCAGGAAGAGCCGTTCAGCTCACGTGATTATAATCAAATAGGAATCAAAGTGTTTTATTGGTTTATTAACAACTCAATTAACTGTCACACTAAACACAATCGATACCAACAAAACAGACAAACCATAACACAATTACAAAATGATACCAGATCAGATGACTCGGTACCAAAAAGTTTTAATCTCACACACCTACGTGACATACACGGGCACAGTTATTTACACAGGCTCGTTGCTGGAGACGCGGGTGCCCCAGTCCTGCGTGCAGCCGCACCACTTCCTACAGCCTGCTAACGCGCACAGGGGTGAGAAAGTCCCCCCGTGAGCTCACGCACACACACCCAAGGAGTGCGGCCCTACGGGCTGCACCCCGTAACGTCATCCCACCGCTGCAGCGCAGGCTACTGAGCGCCCTGCCGGCAGGGTGCTCCATCAGGGCTAGGCGGAGGCTGTGACGGTGGTGGGACCACAGCTAGCAGTAGGAAGCCTAGTTTGACAGCTGCTCCGCTACTGCTTTCTCACTGCAAGTCTCCTCCCCTTCAACCATGAGTTTTCAAGATGTTTTTAGTATTTCTTTTCAACTCAGATCCTTCTTTTCTCAAAAGTCTCTTGATAATTCCCCGATTTTCACTTAATTTGGTCACCTTAAGCAAACATTCCTACTGTTACTTTCCTCTTAGCATTATCAGTCTTGGGTAAACGTCCTCTTGGAACAGGCTGTTTTAAGGTGTATTTACACACAGTTTACAATCATGTGGCTATCATATCATCTGGTGTTATGCAGGCCATGTTACCAGGAGGTGGCAGTACTGACTCTTCCAGACAACTCTGTTTAAAGCCGTTCTAAACTGTACCGTAACAAACGTCCTTTCATTCATACTTACTGAATTACATGCCAAACTGCTAAATGCCAACAGGCATAAAGCATTATGTAACCTGCAGTCATGCTTACACCACACACACAAGAAAAACCCCACACCACAAACACCCTACAATTGTACCCAAATATGACCCTACAGAAATAGCTTACTCTCTCACCTCTATGAGCCTAAGATCTCTCTCACCATACTGTGATCACACTAAAGATACACTTGCTACTGTTTAGAAGTTTCCTTATCATTTTGCTATTAATAGTTCGGGTTCCCAGTGTTGCTTGCACCGGTCGATGTCTGCATGCAGTAATATTTAATTGTCCTAAACAGACTGAAGACACGCAGTAGTGAAGACTCGGTACTCTTTGAATTGGCATAGGCATTAGTAATGACAATACAGCCACAGTAAGAGATTTCAATAAAAATCTTTACCCTTTGTACTATAGATGAAAAAAAAAAGTCAAAGCCTTAAAGTAAGCTGATATGAAGAGACAAATGGAATAATAATAAGGAATTCAGGAGGAAAAAAAAATGTAGTTACGAACATTTGGCTTTGAACTGTAATTTCTACATAAGCAAAAGGCTTCTAATGTGTGTAACTGTTTATAAGGCCACAATATCACATTCATCTACGAACACTAGCAAACATTTTTTGAAACATTCATGATAAGACAATTAAAAGCTCTCTCATTTCACATATATTTACAAAATCCAATGGAAAAATCTAGCAAACTGAAGCACGGATTTACTAAATTTTTGATTTATTGACTATGTATTACACTAGTGGCAGGAAATAACTTTCCAGAAGTGAATGTGAACAATAAAAAAAATGGGAAGCTACATACAAGCATGACCAAAAACATTATCACCCTGGTAGCACCTGCGTTTTCACCCACCCACCCACCAGAATATACTAAGAATCTACATCCAATTTTAGTCATTGCTTTGTATCTCACTGGTTAAAAGGAAATATCTGCGAGTCACTTGCTAAAATACTGCAAAGCCCAATTTGCAATTAATCAAAATTTATATATATGAGCCAAAATAACTACCATTTTCCTGGGTTGATTTTGGTAACAGATTTAAGCTCAACATTCCCCACCAGGAAGTTATACTTAAAAACAAAATAAAACTCATAACTTCTGATACTTATTCTATCCATGCGCTCTAAGAGAAAAACAAACCAGTTACTTGGCTAGAATTTGCAGTTATCTGACCAATTCAATCCTCCTGCTGTTCTTAGTAACCCTATCTTTCATTTTAAAATTCGATTCATCCTTCCATCACAAAACTGCTAAATAATTCATGTCTTCTCTTGAATGTGGGGAAGTGATTAAAAAAGTTAATAATACAGCTGTTCCTACTTTGTCATCCCGGCCATGCAAACTGTCCTCCTTTCCAGTTATTTTCTTCAGTTTCTTTTTAGGCATCTTCAAATCCTACAGAAAAAAAAAGCGTTATCAGTATTACTTACTTCAAATTTTTATTTCCCACCAGTATCAAAAAAAATTAACTGCACTGAGAAAAAAAAAATTCTTTGTTTTCTCTTCAAATGACAAAGCCAGACCAAGTCTGAACAGCACGGACCATCCACATCTCACTGAGAGAACCTCCCAGAAAAAAGGGGGGCCATTCCTTCCTCTACTCTCTGCTTCAGAGACACACATTTGCTACCAGCAAACATACCAGACCAACAGAGGCAAGCACCCTTTTATGCCCTTTGTTACAAAAGTCGAGTTTTAAAGCAGCCCCAGGTACAACTCTTGCCTCAGGCTCCCCCCTCCCCGGGAGGGAAGGGGTTATAGGACACGGGGTTCTCTGGACACTGAGCAGCGACCATACATGAAGCAACACCAGATTTGCCATGATTTACGGCAGAATTGAAAGACGAGTTTTTACCAGCGATAAGCAAAGAGCAGAATCAGATCACAAGGAGAAAAGTAAGCAGTTGCTAAAGCCCGGGTTGGTTGGACACCCGCAGAGACTAACAGCCCGACCCGCTTTGCGAGCCGCTCTCGCGTTCCTCCCTCACATCAGGACGCCTCCTGCCGCAGGCTGCCCCTCGGCCCAGCCGCCAACTGACTACGATCAGCGGCCTCTCAAACCGCGTACCTACCGCGCACCGAGGCCAGGAGACCTTTCCGCTCGCTGGTGAGTTTTGTCACCCGACTACTTTTGGCCCCGACAACTAGCCACGCTTCCTCCGACAACATGCCTCGTTCCAGGCCGAGGCACCCGATCTGAGCGCAACAGAGCGATCCGGCCCCGCCAAGAGGGCCTGGCAGCTCCTCCCGGCCGCGGCTGCTCGGCCTCACCGCCAGCCCCCGAAGCTCTAGGGGCGAGTTTCCAGAGTGCCGTCAACTACCGGAGGAGCTAAGCCACAGAAGCACCTCCGCCGTGAGGCACAGCAAACGCCAGGCTCCTGACGACGCCCGCCAGCCCGGGCGGGCTGAAGTAACCGCGGCCGGAGCTGCTGCTCCCCCACGGGCGCGGCTAGGGCCGGCAGCCCGCTGTCCCGGCCCTTCCGAGAGCAAACCGGGCGGCCTCCCCGTCCCGTCCCGTCCCTCCTTCACCCTCCCCGGCAGCGCAGCGCCGGGACGGCCGCGCCTCGCGCCCGCCAGCTCGCACGCACCCTCCCGTCAAGGCCGAAGCGGCTCCGCGCCGGGCGCCTCAGAGGGAAGGTCCCGCCGGAGGGGCCTCGCCCCGCTCCGGCCCGGAAAGCGCTCGCTCGCTCCCTCCTCCTCCCCTCCCTCCGCCGCGCAGGGCCGGTGGGGCACAGCCCGGGGCCCCGCAGCGCTCTGGGAAGTGTAGGCGGTGCGCGGCGCCTCCCCTCCCGCCTGCGTGCCTGGGCGCGGGGCGGCCGCAGCGCTATCGCCATGCCCCGTCCCCGCCTCCCTCCCTCTTTCCCTCCCTCGCTCCGAGCCGGGGAAGAGGCGCGTGAGTGAGGCGGCTCGTCCCGCTGCCTGTCCTGCCGCACGCCGCCGGGCTGTCCACGGAGAAGATGGCAGCGGAGGAGGCTGCGGAGGCCGCGCTGGCGCAGCTGCCCCCCAGGCGGAGGCGGGAGGACGAGGAGGAGGATGACGACGACGACGAGGAGGACGAGGAGGGGAGCCCCGGAGGCGGCGGCGAGGCCGCGGCGCTCAGTAAGGGCCGCGCGGCGGGGCCGGTGGCGCGGCGGGGCGGGCGCCGGGCTGAG
>VXAL01005408.1:390975-437680 GCA_013399475.1 Chauna torquata | reverse complement strand
CGCCATGCGGCGCGGCGGGCAGGGCCCCGGGGCGGCCCGGCGCGGTTTGAATTTCAGCCCGCGGCCTGCGGTCCCGCCGTGCCCTGCTGCTAGGCCGGCGTGAGGGGCGAGCTCGGCGGCTCCGGCGCAGCGCGTAACCGGTGATCCCTGACGAGCACTTTAAAAATCCTGCGGTGTTTCCTCAGTAACAAAGAGCCGTGCGCGTTTATTGATCGTTTAGTGTGAAAGCGTGCCTCTGTTCACGTGGGCGTACGGCTAAACCATGTATATATGCGCATCCATACTGTTTTTTTTAACCATTTTAACCTGTACACTTGCTCTGAAGATGCAAGGAGTCCAACTGTGGTGGACTTTAGTCACTGCTGTGCTCTCACTCTGCATTTTTTTGTTACGATGTTAACAATTTTCTCACAGCACGTGCAGTCAAATTCAATCCTTGTTCTTCTTACGGTTTTCTTAGGAAAAAAACCCTTCATTTTATTTCTCTTTATTAGTAAACTGTGTAGAAATTGTCATCAGGTATCTTTTAACTTTTTAATAGATTAGTAGGCAGGAAATAAAAGTATGTCTCAGGTGAGTTTTGAGCTTTAAAAATAGATCCGTGAGAAGTACAGCAATACTCTGAGTTGCAGTGCTGGTCTTGATATCTTTTACGGTACTTAGAATAATGTTACCCTGCACCTCTTTCAGCTTTCTAAACGATTTCTCTGACCTCTGTCTCCAGGTGTTTCCTCTTTTTATTTCTTTGTAATAAGAAATATTTGTGTCAAACTGCAATGTTTAAAAGCAAACAAACAAGGCAAAACAAGGGAGCCTTAGGAGCTGCTGTAAGATCCATTCGGCCCTTATTCTGTCTTTGGTAGTGGCCAGGAGTAGGTGACTGGGGAAGACTAGAAGAACAGAGCAACCAACAGACCATTAGTGCATCCTCCAGAAATACCTTCAAACACAAAACAGTTTGGCTTATCATTTTCTTGAGCAGAGGTAGTGGTTTTGGGTTTAAAAGGCCGTAGTGGATTTCTCTCCCATAAAATTCTTGCTTTGGCACTCACAGACTTGCAGCAGCCAGTGACAGGGAGGTCTGCAGCATAGCAGTGGGTTATACAGAAAACTTCTGTTCTCGTTTTCCAGCCATTCTCTCTATTTGGTCCATACCAGATTTTGTTGGAGTAGACAGTGAACTGTTGACGTCTGTGCTCTCCCTGTGTCTCTCATGCTTTTATAGACATCATGTGCAGGCTGAAAAATCACAGCCTGTTCCATTGCTTTTCAATGGCTAAGAACCTATGCCATAAATTTTGTTTCTTGTCAGCCTTTTTTGGAACTTTGCTAGTTCTATCCCCCCTTTTGAGCGTAGGGGATATGGGGCAATACCGTTCAATGCGCAGGCTTTCTGTGTTTTTTCCTAGTACTTCCCAATGTTGATTTTTGGGGAAGATTTATACCTGTTCTTGTAATCAAAACTGTTTTAAAACCCGAAGGTTGTAATCCTGACTGGTGATGCTCAGCTCAGAGCCCACCAATTAATTCCATTCATACATGAAATGAAGATTAGTTTTTCCCCCAAGTCCACCACTTCACTACTCCTTGTTCATTTCATTGCTCACTCAACCTCCTTTTTCCAGATTGCTCACCTAGTCATAGACAGTTCTAAACTTCTGTTTTTGAACTTTATCACTACTGTATGGTTAAGCATATTCGGACCTCCTGCCTGCCTGCTTTATCTTACGCTGAGTTTTGCCAGAAAATAACGTGCAAATATTATTTTGTTAACTTTAAACATCTGATAATACAGATGGGTGAATAGTTTCTTCCGTCCAGGATGGCATCATTTCACAGTGGTTTCCAAGGATGAGCGATAATCATTCGGATGTTATTCTCAAATATACTGATTGTACAATTTTTCTCCTTCACAGTTATTAGTCACACTTTCCCGTTAGAAGCACCAAACTACTGGAAGCAAATGAACATAGTTGTATAATTCAGCTATATCAACAGCATTTTTATTATTTTTTGTTTGTTTGATTTTCTTAAGATGGCGTGATTGACTCTGGAAAAGTGAAAAGCAACAACCTGGCTGTGCAAGTTACTGAGTCAGAAGTAGAAACCAAAGAAGAAGGAACTGAGCAAGAATCCACAAGGGAATCCGATAGTAACATTTTGGATGTTTCGTCTGATTATCCAAGAGGTTTGCTGATAAACTATCAGAATATTTGTGTTGTGTGCTTGAGCAAACGAGGAAAAAAGTAGAAATAGTGGGGAAGAAAGGTAAAGGGAATGTGTGAAATTTAATTTTCAATACATCTGATAAGTATTGATACTTTTTCCCATGCGTCTGAATAAAATACTCTCCTATGGTGTTGAAAATGTCTTTCAAATGAGATGCCATTTCCTCTTTACTAAAATTTCTAGAAGCCACTTCAGAAATTTGCACATAATATAGTGGCAAAAGAGAAACCATTATGTTGGATGCAGTATGATCTACATCAGGCTCTGATGCTAGAAGCTCCACAGAGAGCAGCAGAAATTGTTTCCAAGCGCAGAAATTGGGGATTAGGAATTGATTTTAACCTTAGCTTTGAAGCTAACTGCTGTATCTTCACACATCAGTCAGTTGCTATCTCCGTTTCACATAAGAAAATCTGAAAGACTAATCTTGTAAAAACATGGTAAAGGTTTAAAATCATTACAGAATCAGTATCGCTGTAAACTGAGATGTTCTGTTTTCTGTAACCAACAAAACTTAACGGATAAGCTAATTCTCTTGTTTTTACCAAATTCTACACTGTTCTCATGGATAAATTGAAAAAAATGGGAAGGTAATTTTAAAGGTTCTCAAACATTCTCCTAAGGAAAAAAAAGTGGTAGAATTTCACTGCAGGCAGGATACATTAATAATTGCTACTTACAACTGGTCCGCTTGTGGCCGATATTTCAGTTTTGCCAGGCAGTTGGCGGGATGTTTTTATACTGCTTTGTGTATGGTTCAGTTCTCATTCAATAACAATGCCACACAGCAAAGTCAGAAGTAAATGGTATGCAACTTGCTCTTTTCAGCTCGTTTTTTCAAATGAAGATCTTTCCAATTTGAGAACTGTGATGTGTGTCAGCATTAAAAAGCAAGCAGAAATATCTGTATCCTATTAACCCTTCTGGGGACTCATTTTGCAAGTTATTCTTTCTACCATATTTATGTTTGGAAGCTAGAGGATACAAACGAGTATTGTAATTGGTACTATAGGCCTTCCCTAGTAGTAGATTTGAAATGATGGCCTGAAAAATAGTAGTAAGCTAGGAATGAGTTTTAAAAGAAGTATGTTTAACTTCTAAATATCTCTGATTTTTAGAGAAACATATTTCAATTCAAAGACAACTTGCTGATCTAGAGAAACTAGCTGACTTGAGTGAAGGTGAGTTTACCTTGGCAGTATCCCAGAACACAGATCTTCATGTTACAGGTACTTACATTCTTCCTTAGTTTTTATTTTTAAAACGTTACATCTGTTTTTTTTCTTGATTCGTTTATAGTGCTCAAAGACTAGGGTTTTCATAAAAAATAGCTTTTTCTCCCTTGCTTATCAAATGTTGTATTTCCTTCAGTAAATTTACGGCCTTAACGATTCCTTTCCATTTATTTACCTCTGCATCGTAGCACTTCTGATGTTGGTGGTGTGCGTGAACTAGAAAAATGTTAATTGTAGCTATACATCAGCAGTTTAAACTCATTTTTATTTTACTTCAAGTGCCTCAATAGTAGAGAAGCTAATTGTTGTCTTTCTGGTGTTTGAATATCATTTTAAACAAATGTGTCTTCTCTTTTGGTTGTTTCCTGTTTTCCTCTGTATTCATTGTTTCTGATCCAGTTGTGTATTGGAGGATTGCTTAAGAATGCTAAGTGTTTTTATTACAGCTCTTAGTTTTTCTCAGATCACATGTATGTATTTAGTGCTGGTAGTGGCAGCCCTTGCAACTGAAACTAGTTTTTATTCACAGATCAAGAAAAGCGTCAGGGTGCACACAGGTACTGTATCATACAGGTCTTGCACCTTAGTCATCTTCTAGAGTATCCACTGATGGAAATAACAGCCTACTGCTGTCCTGTTTGATTTTCCTAACAAATATGCCAAGAGAAAAACTTGTATAGAAAGTTAGCTTGTTCCATACGTAATGAGGAGACAGGTCATAAATACCTCATAGGTCTCGTATGTATGGTTTTTAGCCGTTATTGAACCAAGTTATATGTAGTGATTTTAAAAAAAAATCATGATTCCCTTGCCTGTTGTCACTCGCCATTTTTTTCTTCAGCTGTGGATGTGATATTCTTCTGCTGTGTGTGTGTTAATGGACTGACTTGTCTTTATTACCATCACCTCATGTATTTGAGACTCTATAGCATATGACAATAGCAGAGTCTGATCAACGTTAGGGAGCAGTGATGATTTATTTGAGCTGTAGGCTGCTTCTGCTGGCTTCGGCAGCGTGAGATTCTGCATGGATGAGGTAGTCCGCTCATAAAAAGGCCATGTCAAAAGAATTTTAGTGTTGTGCAAGCCTAAGTAATCACTATATAAACACCCACGTTGTGTCGCATGCTTCAGTATTCATCCTGTACTATTCAAACACAAGCCTTTCTGCTAAATTCTACATGAGAGGTTGTTTGATTTTCAGCATTTATAAGGTCCAGCAGCAGATGTGTGCGTGCCCTGATCCATAATTCCTCAGTATAGCTGTACAGCACGTGTCTCCCAGTAGCTAGTTTTTATTCAGGATAGTACTTCACATGCTTCAACACCTTTGTTGCCAGATAATCTCACCCTTGCTTTTGTGTTCTTGATGCAAGATTTCCAAGAAGAAAGGTTATTTTTGGCACTGAGTACAGTATTTTTGCAGCTTAAGAAGATATGAGGCGCTTGTCTTACTTGAAAGCACGTTAGGAGGCTCAGGGGAGGAAAGACAGATTCTTGTTCTAACATCATCAGTAGAGTTTTCTTGAAACCTTGCGAGTCTCTGGAATTCTATAAAATCCTGTGATTCTGCAACACTCTTCAGGATCAAATGGCTCTAGAATAAAAAAAGTCAAAAAAGTAAAACTAACAGTTGTAGAAGTTGATAATCTTGAAGGTAATAGTGGTTCTTGTTCATATTCCATAAAGTAGAAAGCACAGGCAATCCGTGTATTGCAATCTTGTGCACGCCTGAAATCGAATACACCCTGAGAAATTCATCTTCAACTCCATTGGAAGATAGCGCCTTCCTTCGTTTTTCTTTTAACGTGCATCTCTTTTAAAATGTGTGGTAACTGCATCTTAACGTTTCTCATACATTTTGTTTGTATTTTCAGCTGAAAAGAAGCCTTGTCCATTGTGTCCTGAGGAGAAATTCAAAGCTTGCTATGGTCATAAACTCCATCGTCACCTCCAGAATTTGCACTGGAAAATTTCTGTTGAATTTGAAGGTAAAGGCAGTCATATTTCAGCAGTAAATACTAGAAGAAATAGTGGGAATGTAGGACGATGTTCTTTGTTTTGTCTTTTTAAGCTCCTGTTGACTTAAGCATGAATTTCATGCATCTTGTTATCAGCTCTGAACTAGAACTATATTTTAACATAATGAATTTTGCCCTGGGATGTAAAATATAAATGTAAAATAGCTCTGTATTTTTATACATGCCCAAACAGATCCAATTGTGCTTTTTCTCATTAAAAAAACAGCAAGTGCTTGGCAAGTCATGATAATAAAATTAAAAAAAAAAAGTGTTTGATGAAAACTACTTCATTAAAAGTTTTGGTCATATCGTTAATAATCAGAGCGATTTCTGCCATTGCTGCCACCACACCCCACCGTCATTTTTGGTTTGTCATAAAGATTGTGGTTTCAGATAACTGCTTCAAGTATTTATTTAATATCAGTATTTAGTAGCCTTATCTTTCATATAACCAAATTCTGTGATCTCTTTATAAGATGCATTAAAATACCTACAAGAAGTTTAAGAAGGAAAAGAGAGTCAGCAGCATGTGGTTTTTAAAGAACTACATGTATGTGTTTGCAGGAAGTAAAATAACCAGCCAGAATATGGACAAGGTTAAAGTTAAATTAAAAAACGGTCTGATTGTAGTTGTGCTTTTGAATGCATCAGCATGTCTTTTCTCTGTTTTTCTTTAAACCGTGAGACACGAGTTTTTACAGGAGTCTTCACACAAGTCTGTTAGCAAGGTAACAGTACTTTTGTAAAATCCTTACAAGTGCTTACATCATACTTTCGAAAGTTATATGCAGTACAGCCTAAATTCTTGTTGTAGCTCTGCAGGAAGCTAAGAGACTTATTAACATGAATTGCTTATACGTGATTTTTGAGCACTTCAAAACTTTATAGCGTGTACTTAGCTGATAAATTTATCTGTCCAGAGGTTGAATGTGTCTTACCACTGTCTTGGGGCAATATTTGGGAATCTTAGTTGAGACCAAGCAATATGAAAATGAAGAAAATTCTGAGTCAAAGAGTTTCTTGTACAGGATGTAAGCATTCTGTTTACTTACTGTACTGTGATATGACATACATTTGTTTTCCAGGGTACAGAATGTGCATCTGCCACTTACCTTGTCGTATAGCAAAGCCAAACCTTGTTGGAGACCAGGTAAAAATGCTGAATCACAGAAATATTTGTTACCCTACACAATGGGGGAAATGGATGACTTGGAGGAACTTCTGCAACCTCTTTTTAGTCTCAAAATACAGCTTGCTACCCATTGTGGGATACCAAAAGAGCATCAGTCAAGGATATAAGTCTTTTGTGTAACCCTTTGAGTAATTGAATGTAGTTGTATATCGCTCTTACTTTGGTGGGTAGCTGCCTAGATCACGTAAACAGCAGCTTTGTAGGGAAGAGGTGAAGGGATCGTGGCGCCCAGCAATGGGTGCTTCTCAGTTCCTTCCCTGTGTGCTGAGTATGTGGAGTATTGGCAGGCAGCTGAATCAGTCATGGTGCTGTGCTGGGACGACTGTGCTGTGCTGGCTCTGTGGGAATGATTATTTACAGTCTCTGTGGCTGTAGATTCAGAATATTTTGTATGTAGTTGAGTTGCAGATGGGTGACTTCTTCATCTCCCTCTATTTAGGGATAGTTCTACTTGAACCACATTTAAGTATTCTGAAAGTACATGTATTTTGTTTCGCAGACATTTTCAAAGATGGGAGCCCATTACCATTGTATTATCTGTTCAGCAACTATCACGCGAAGAACCGACATGATAGGGCATATTAATCGTCACGTGAATAAAGGAGAAACTGAATCAAGGTTTATCACAGGTAGTTTCTCACTTCTGTAAAATGTTCAATACTTTTATACCATGTAGCACCTGGGGTAGCTATGATACCTGGGTGACAATCATGAGAAGAATTCCAGAAGAGAATTATTTAGGTTTACTAATGAGAAATCTGCCCTTCATATTTCAGAACTTGGTTTTTCCTCAAAGATGCAAGTGTTGTGGTTTTTGTCTCTGCATTAACTAGTTACTCTGTTCTTACTGATAAATAATATTTGCTTCATCAAGCAGTTTAATGTTGTAAATGTAGGCTTCTGCCTCTCCAAAGTAATATGGAGGACATGGTATCCAGGAAACAAAACCTGTACAGGGAATTTCATACCTCTGGTTGGCTGTGTTTGTTCTTAAATTGGTCTTCAGTAAATCTCTCTACAGTTTAAAAATTCTTTGCTCTTTTTAACCAAACTGCATCAGCATGGATTCTCAAAGCGAGATGACTTTTTTTCAGTACTAGAGAGTCATGATAGAGGTGTCAGTCGTTCTTTGGTAAATTCTAATCCACGTCTGACTTTATTGAGAAGTAGACTTTTGTTTCTAAACTTGGATAAACTAGATTGAAAGCGTTGTAAGTAGCTAGAATGTCAAATGTTTAAAATTAATTTTATTTCCTTTATTTTTGTAAGTTTTCTGTTCTCTGCAGGTATCACGTAAAAAGTATATTATTGATTAGCTGATGTGTAAAAAAAAAAAAAAAAAAAGGTTTTTTTNTTTTTTTTTTTTTCTCTGTCTCTCTGTAGATGTATGGATTTTACCTTATTCTAGAAAAGACGAGACTGGAAGCTATGAGGGTCATGCTTATTTCTGTTGTCAGTCTGCAGTTTAGGAGTAGTAGCTTAGTGTCCAGGGATCAGTTTTCATGTCCAGGAAGCAACAGCAGGACGTACTTCCATGCCTTTAAACAGTTTGTGTTGTGAAATACATTAATCTCTGTATGATTCCCTTCAGACCAGTTAGTACAGAATGGCCCGTTTGTCCTTTTTGTGTAAAATACATGTGGTTACTTTCCCTCGCGGAGAGAGGAGAAATTCACAGATGATATGTTTCATGCTTGGGAGGCACTTCAGCAAAAGATGAGGGCTATAAACGTGGAGCACGTGGTAGAACCGTTCAGATAATGTACATGAAAGCACTGAGAGATAGGTGGGCTGTGCGCAGAAAGGTATCTAGTTGAAAGCTAAAAAATTTTACCTGATTGTTTCTGGGTAAATTTTGCTACTATTAGACTGGGGATAAATTGCTCAGGGGAATGACAGTGTGTGTTTACAGCTGTCAAATCAGGAAAGCTTGTTTTGCCACAGACTATTTTATACAAAGCTTAAGTGCCGAAATGGTCCCTGTGCTTGTGCTATCTATGCACATTTCACGAAGCTATTTGATAACTGACTGAGATTGGATTAAGGAGTTCAACGGTATAAATTCAGGACTGTGTTAATAGGGTTTTAATTACTTGGCAACATTCTACGTTTGAACACACAGAACAAATGTGGTCATCGTTTCCAAAATTTGAGTGGATACATATGAGAGCTCAATTGAGAAGCAAATCTGGTGTTCTATTGGAAGAAAATTGTGGTAGAGCTTGAGCCTTGTCTGCCACTCTTAAGAGTAGAAGATAAGTTGTGCTTCCTTTTCCCCCCCGCTATGCATTAGTTAGCTGATGCGTGTGTGCCAGCTGGATTACTGCATAATTTAGACCGTTTGTTACATGGGAGCAAATTTTCAATTTCATGTATCAAATGTGCTAATGTTAATTTCAATTCTCACTCTTTCCTTCCCCCACAATTGCTTTCTTTTTAGCTCCTGCTCCCAAGTCGTCTCATGAAGTGCTGAAAGAGTCAGACACAGATGTGCAGGTTCTTCCCAACTACTCCACACCTCAGAAAACAGATTCCTATTTTAATCCCAAAATGAAACTCAACAGGTGAGAGAACAGGGAGTAGGAATACATACAAAAGGGACAGTGACTTTGTAGTGAGGAGTAATCATGCATTTTGGAAAAACAAACCCTATGAGCCCTTTGTTCAGAGGGAAGGAGAAATAGCTTTTGTGAGTAACAAGATGGTTCCTGGGATAAGAATTCCATTTAGATGTGCTTTTAATTTGTCTGCTAGGGTAATTTCTGTTAATTTTGGAAAGTTTTCCATCAGCAAACTCCTCTTGACAAATAATATTTAAACCCAAGAATACTATGTGGGAATACTGTTGTTTCTGAAGCAATTAAGGATGCTTACATAATAAGTAGTTTATGCAAAAGAACAGGATTTTGAAAGAAGAGCACACTTGAAAGCTCATTTCCTTGTACACACTTCAAGAGTTTTTCTGTGAATCTCCACAAGATTCAATGGCTGGTGACTGCTTTCTCTCCTTTAACTGAACAGCAGCGTACCCATAGTTTACAATTTTCTTACTCCAGGCCTTGTTTATATGGGCCTTTTTCTCTTGGGTGTCAAATTCTCACGAGTTCCTTCTCGTATTTGCATTAAAAAAGATGGAGGAAGGAAAGTCCTTTTTTTTAGGGGTGTCGTAAATGATTTCTGTACCACAACTAAAATGTGCAAGCATTAGCACCAAATCGTGGGACTAGGCTTCAGCCTGCACTGACCCCTCGTGTTCTCAGTGCTGTAAATATTTCAGCTTCCAGGTTTAAAGTTAGCTCAGATACATTTGTGAAAACTAAGAGTTGCCTTCTGAAGAATGCTGTTGCAACTGAGTTTGTGGCTATGCCTGTGTGAACAAGACCTGTTCCTTGAAAAAGGGGAATTTTTTGTTCTCCACTCATTTCTGGTTTCCTTTCAAACACAGAGCGATTAATACGGTAACGTCTGATCATGCTTGGAAAAGAAGAGAAGCACTACTAACTTTTAAAAGCTTACCACTTTTTCCAGTGCTAAAGTAACTGTGCGATGATTCAGAATCTTACCTTATGAATATTCTGATGTGTTGAGTCACTAAATTAAGTATGAAACATCATCGTATCAATCGAGGAGGTTAAAAGTAAACCTAATGACTGGAGCTTTTAGTGGTAGTTGAGGTTTTTGATTTACAGCTCTTTTATTCAAAAGATGATCTAGCTTAAATGTTCTAGGAAGGTGTTCAAGGGAAGCAAATAAGAGGAAGAAAATACTATTTTCTCAACTTACTATGGCTTTTTTTTTTTTTCCTAGGCAGTTGATATTCTGTGCACTAGCTGTTTTAGCTGAGGAACGTAAACCAATAGAATGTTTGGATGCATTTGGTGCCACTGGTAAAGTCAATTTCTTTAATCTTTAACTAATATCCAGTAGTATGAGACCGCAGAAATCAGTAGTAACTGACGTTGTCGTGTACCCCAGACTGTGTTTGAATATGCAGTTTTCTTCCTCAGGCAGGCAGTCATTGGGTCCCATACAAAAAACACAGCCTTCAAGAGCCTGGATTAGGTCCTTTAAAAAGATGGTAAATAATATTAAATCAAAGTTCAGTGATCTGCTTAAAAACCAGTTGCCTTAATGTCCATGAAATGCCATCTTCCTAAACGTGCGACCAAGGTCCCAGATCTTTTGTGACTTTGTGGCTGTAAAATCAACCTCTGGTTAAAAAAATGGTAATGAATCCAAGCTTTCTTTACAGAGTCATCTCTAAATGATTACAAAAATTCTGAATGTGAACTAAACGTAAAGACGTTCTGTCAGTGTCCGCTGAGCGTCTGGAACAGAGTTCTGAAGAAATCTGAGCTCTGCTGCCTTATTATCAGTCTGCTATTGTAAACCTAGCATTATAGTTGAGAGCAGCAGCAGCCGCTGAGCGTTTTGCATAAAAATTCTTGGTAATGAATTTATCACTGTTCTGAACCAGGCTAGACTTCACAACTGCAGCCTGTCCTGCACTTCTACAGTGTTATCATAGAATTTAGTGTGAAAGTCGGCAATGGCGTTTGGAGGCAGCCTAAAAATCTTCGCAGTACCTCTTCTCATGTTTACCTTTTGCTATGATCTGTCACTGGAGTGTTAAGCAAGCCAAGGGACTTTCCTGCAGATTGTGGCTCCAGCTTGCTGCAGAAATCCCTGATCTTTTGGTCTATAACCCCAATTCTTCTATAAGAAGGTGACAAATAGACTGCTGTCCATCCCCTTAAACTTCATTGTCACTCTGTGCTGATGCAGAAGGTCACCAACGCAGTTTTTGCAGGAACACAGCAAAATCTGCATCACGCTTCTGTATTATAAGCATTTAAAAGGGTGGATTTTTTTCTGAGTTCAATGAACCAGAAACCAACTTGGTATTTTGTCATGGAGTTACAATTCTGTCTTTCCTTAGGTATCATGGGATTACAATGGGCAAAGCATCTCAGAAGTTCTGTGAAAGTTACAATTAATGATTGTAACGAAAATTCTGTGACAATGATTCAGGAAAACTGCCATTTAAACAAAATGAAGGTGAAGCTGAACACTAAGGAGGAAGACAATGATGAAGCTATGGGAGATGGAGAAGAAAATACTGACACCATTGAGGTGACAAAAATGGATGCCAATGTTATAATGCATTTGAGATCATTTGATTTTATGTAAGTGTTAAAAATTTGTCTTTTAATAAGTTTTCTGTTTCGATAATAACACCCCATATCCCACCCCAGGCCCCATTGTATGATCGAGAAGTTGGAATGAAAGAAGCAACCAACAGTCAGTTGACATTTCAAATGTGGTTGTGTTGTCCCAGGAATGGTGTGGAAATGGAACGTTAATTTTAAATGTTTTAGAAATCACTGGAAAAATATTATCAAGGCCTTTCGACATCCGGAATGGAATATAAACATGCATGAAAATTTTAAGCCAAACTGTTTTTCATATAACTTCATTGCCTGTTTGATAAAGAGAAATGTCAAATTCATCCTTTTTTTGTTTTTTCCACACGGCCTTTAATTAGTTTGAGATTCCTGCATTTGCATGCGGTTATATAGGCCTGCATGTTTATTGCATCACCTGTTTTAATCCATTTTGCTGCATGTTCATTTTGAATTGAAGTAGCCTAGTTTTTCAAGTTGGACTATACAGATGCATACATTCAAAACCCATACAGATATCAAAATAAGTGATTGGATTTTTTTTTGGTATTAACATCCAGATTCAAGCTAATTAGGCAGCATTTATTCAGGCTGAAAATTAGGCTATTTAGTACATAAACTGGAATGTATACATTTGAAAAGAAAAATTGTTTTTAGAAGTTTCCCTTTGCTTTAAGGACAAAGGTAAGCATCAGGCCAATGTTCTTGTAACTTGAACTAGTCAAGGGGTCAGGATGCAAAAAAAATACTTTCTGTTTTTGTGGTGATGTGTGTTTTCCAGCACAGTTCAGCCGTGCCTCTTGCAATTTGACCCTTAATCCTCCAGTATTCTGGAGTAATTCATGAGAGATGTGTTGGAAATTTTAATCCTGCTTTCTCATCTTGTTTTAGATCTGAGCATAGATGAAGATTTTTGTAATTATTTATTTATTTTTAATGCTAAACGATTGAGCATCTGTAGATGCAGAGTGAGACTTCCTTTCTTTCAGACATTTGGACCCTTTTGGAACTTCTGTGAATTATCTGGATTCTGCCTTTAGAAATGTGAGAAATCTTGGAATCGTGTCGCTGACATCCACAGACATCAGTTCTCTGTATGCGAAGGCTCAGCACGTTGCCCTGCGTCATTATGGATGTAACATTGTCCGAACGGAGTACTACAAGGAGCTGGCGGCCAGAATAGTAATTGCTGCTGTGGCAAGGTTCTGTTAAAAAAAAAAATCGGCTCAAATTCTGGGAGAAAATTATTTTTGATACAAAACTTCAGACTGCTGCTGTAGGTTGTGCAGGTCGAGTTTCCAGAATTCTTTAATTCTAAAAGCCAGACTTCTCGATACAAAATTCGTGCTTCACATTTTATGTGGGCTGCTATGGGATAATGTAAATTTTAAACTAAAAGACTGGCGGAGGTGAAAATGCATAAACGGGGTAGGGGTTTGGGATGGTGGCAGGGTTTTTTTTGTTTGTCTGTTTGGTTTTTACTAAAAAGTAATAGCGAAACTTGCGTATCTGCAAGTTCTTTTGTTCTTTTCTCAACTTTGTGGTCATTTCTGTGCTGCATAGGACTTTGTAAATACTAATTAATCTACCTGAGTGGCTTCTAGCTAAGCATTACAGTTACACGTGCTTTAATGGAAACTAGTGTTAATGGAAACTGGTGTTCACTTCAGATCCTCATGCTTGAGGTTAAAGTGATATATGTAATTATTAACTTGTGAAATTAGTCTTTTGTGTGTAGATATTCTTAATAACTTCAGTCTGTTAAATAAATGAAGACAGAAAAACTAGTTCCTAATTGAGGAAGGAAAGATGAAGGCAAGAGGACTGGACAACTGCTCAGGAGGATAGGGGAAGAAAATAAAGCGTGCAGGGGTCTTCAGAATGCCAGAGCTAAAATACTGACCTGAGTACTTTTAGATTTTTCATCTTTATCTCCCTGCGTGTTAGGTCACTCCTTGCAGAATATTCTTAGATACAGATGCACTGCATCTAATTAACCATAACCTTCCTGTGAAACTATTACTATGAACTGAGATTTTGCCAGGGGGAGAGGGTTAACTTTTTGGCTGTTCAAGCAAAGTTTTAACTGTGCTCTGGGTTACATGCTTCAGCACCCCTAAAGGTTTCTTCTTCTAAGTACTTTCTTACTCAGGAACTGCTCACTTACCTTCCCACAGTCCTTATTAATTAGCATTTAATGATTTACCATCATGAGTGTCCCTCTAAATTTCTGCTTTCTCGTATTTTCAGGTAGTTTGTTTATATTTTTGCTGTAATATCCTGGCATTAGGTGGGTATTTGGATTGAAAGATGATGCAGAGGAGAGACCAGTATTTCTAAGTGCAATAAAAATTAAAACATTACTTTCTTAGCCTTAGAGGAAGTAGAGAACACAGCATTTAAGAAACAGCTCTTTCTCCAGCTCACTTTCTCAGATCTTCAGTATCACTTTCTAGAAAGTGGATGAGCTCAAGAATCTTTGAACAGGTTCAGGTGTCTGTGGAAATGTTAGTCTGCTGAATTCAGTACAATGTGTGTTTGTGTTTGTTTTTGCTTCCTAGAGCTGCAGCTCGCTGCAACAAAGGCATTGAAGTTTTACTTGCAGTAGCTCTAGAACACTTTGTTCTAGTAGTGGTCAGAGTTTTAAGGGGACCATCTCCTGCGGATGATTCAGCAAAGAAAGTAAGATACCTCATCCACTGCCAGTGGTGTGAAGAGAGAATTTTTCAGAAAGAGGGTAATATGGTAGAAGGTAAATGAATCTTTTTTGGCACTTTCTGAAAGGTCTGATCCCTGACAGTTTGGGGCTTTTTTTGTTTGTTTAGACCTTGTTTGTATTTACATCCCTTTAGCAAAGTAATATTTCCATTTAATGTAACGACAAGTGTAGTGTATGAAGTGGGGAAGGTATTTCTAATACAAAATACCTGTTTTATGGTAGTGGGTTAGGTTCGCTGTGTGCATGGATTTCGCTGTAAATGTACTGGATTCGTTTGTAGACAGGATGTACTCCAGCTAGCCGTAGCTGCTGAAGGACGCCTGATACGCCCTTGGATCTGTCCTTTCCGTAAAGGGCGTGAAGCGCGGGACGATTGTGGCTACTGTTTTGTTCCTCCATACAAAGGCAGCTCGATGAATTTAGGCATCAGATTGCTTTTCTGCAGACTGTTACGTTCAGGTACCTGAAAATGTAGTGAACTAAAGAATATCCCTTCCCTCTTGGGTGAGGGTTTGTTCTGCCTGACCTGGGCAGTGTCTGTGAATGCCTGGTGGAGCTGACCTCTGTAGATGTGGTAGGAGAGGTAGGCAGCATTCCTGTAATTCGTCTAACACTTGGCAATAAAGCGAGGCAGCCTCCAGACTAAAAGCCGGCTGTTCACGTGCAGTCCCTGTACACAGGTTAGCAGAGGTGGGAGACAAAAATTAAGCTAAGGGGCAGCTACTAGCCAGAAGGTGGCTTGAATGAATATAAAAGGAAAAACCTTCTTTGCTTCAAAGTTGCAGGTTCTTGGATATCTAACTGCTAAGCTGGTGGTGCCTTGGAATGCCCGGCTCAAAGTCAGGTGCAAGAGTGCGCAATGACGTTGTTATTGAAACGAGTCAGTCCTGTTTTAAGAACGGAAATGAGTAACTGATAGGAACAGTGTTGTGGTAGAGATCTTAATGAGTAAATGAACTGTTTACGTAATGCCTTACCTGTAAGTAAGCTGACTTATGACTTGGAAGCCTTGTAGGTTGGCTGTATTTTGTATATGTAACTGACAGGTGGTTGAATTTTGTTGTTGTTGTTGATATCATCCTGGACAGCTGCTTATATAATTGTAGGAAGGCTAATTATTTCCTCATTATTTGAAATCTGCCAAGAAATACAGCAAGTTATGTGTCTGTTTGTTTGTTTTTCGTTCAGCGTCGTATTAATAATGATTAGAGATCGTCATCAGTCGCTAAATTTTCACAAGCACTGCTTGTCAGAAGTGAGAGTCATGCACTTCTGCTGTTGTTTGCTCTTTCAAATATGTCCATTTAAGTAAACTGCTACTTCATATCTGTATCATCTCTCTTCAGTAAAGTAAGCATTGCTGACTGTTTCAAAATAACTTAAATCCTGCTTTTCTGTTGTAGAAAACCCTTATCAGCAGCTGCCTTGTGATTGTCACGGCAGTATGCCCGGGAAGACAGCAGTAGTTCTTGGTCCTCTCTGGTAAGTACAGAGCACCGTATGGAATCGGAGAATAATTTAGGTTTGGGGGGGACCTCTGGAGGTTAGCTGTTCAGTCACACAAAAATGCAAGTCTGATGGGTATTTTAGCACTAGTAAAGGAAGCGTAGCAATCAGGAGTAATTCAAGGAACAGTTAATTGATTCCGATTTCTGAATTTAGTAGGGTGTTCAGTTTTTGATTATGTTCACAGAGCTCAGACCAGTTATTAAATAACAAATTCACTGTAACCTCCACATTTACTGCGACCGTTTTAATATGTCCTGCACAGGGGAAGCTGGCTCTGTGTTCCTGTAGTTGCCAAATGTCAAGTAACTCTATTACTTGATACTTGTCAAGAATGTGTGTAGGAAATGCTTACATGTCCTGACGGTAGTAAATAATACACTACTTGATAATGGATACCTAAAATTTTTTCTTGTGAGAAACAAGAATAAATCCTCTGTTAAATCTTCTAATAGTTTCAAAGCAGCTTTAGAAACAGTTGACAATTGACAGTACCTTTCTTCCAGATAAAAAAGAGGGTTAAATGACTTTCTCTACATAGTATGGCAAGTCAGAGGTAGGAACAAAATTCTTGAGATCTTGGTTTTTAACATGAGACCAATGCTGCTGTCCTTGGAAACAAAGCAATTCCATATTGCTACAGTAGGAGCGCAGTCAGATGCAGCTCCTTGGTGTAAAGCAGTTGCTGATCAATTTGGGTGAGAGGTTTTTTTAAGGAAACTTTTTTTGCTTTCATTAATAAGTCTTAACTTCTCACTTGTCTTGTGTTTCTTAGGTCAGGAGCCCTCTTTAATACTGGATTCCTCAGAAGAATGTTGTTTGAGGCGGTCCAGTATGGCTTAGATGAAGCTCAGCCGCTTTTGAAGACGTTAGTTTGTGAAGCTGAGTGCACAACTTTAAAGAATTTTTCTACCCATAGTCCTTACGATGAGAACAAACAAGGTAAGAAAAACAGAGTCTTCACAAAAAGACTGGCGTGGTGGTGATTTTAGAGAATTCTCTTTGATAACTTAACACTAACAGCAGTGTATACATAACAAGGTCAAGAAAATATTTCTTGCTTTGAATCCAGTGTGGGACTTGTCAGTGCTGTAAAAAGAGCAGGGTCTGTCAGAGGCAGAGTGCTGGATTTAAACATCTTTAATCAGGACGGCAGATCTTGAAACAAATAAACATAATGCTGGCAGGCTGACCGCCATGAAACCCAGCATGTTCCCCAAAGGAGCTGGAAATACTGTGTGTCTGTCAGTTCTCTGGCGTACTCTGCTGCAGACCTGGGAGCCCGTGCTATCGGGAAGAGGACTCCAGCTGTTCTGCTCTGCATTCTCTGCAGGAATTGCAAATCATTGCACCAAAAGAAACAGCTTTCTGTACAGGAATGCTGTTTTACCATAAAATGAAATTGTATTTCGATTATCCCCTCCAAATTCAGTTACTGAGCTGGTAGGTTACCCATGTGTACGCCTCTGACCATGCTTCCTGCTTTAGGCTGGGATGTGGTGGAGGTTCTTTCTGTTTAACTAAGGTATTTTGCCATTCTACTGTCTTGGAATAGACTTAATTTTGACCTTAATTGTATTCTAGAAGAGTGTGGTGTATATATTAAAACACCCGATACTTCGGCAGAATCCTACATCTTACCTGGTAAGTAGATCATTTTTGGTACAACTCCAGCAGCTTCAAATTGAAGTATAGATTAAGTGATGGCTAAGCCAACCTAGTGTTCACATATAACTTTTCTATATTTAATGATGCTTTTAAGTAAGAGTTATTTTCCCACTGAATACTGGTTTTACTTTATCCAGAATCATGTTTCCTGGTAAAGGCAAAATGCTAAATACTCGATTAAGCATACTTGGCCTCACTTGTTATTACTGAAAATGGTGTGTAATTCAGGCTAGGCATTAACTGCGAAATATTAGGTCAAAAAAAAACACACACAAAGGTGTGTGGTTGCTGTGTGGCTTCCTTGGTATGTACTGTCTTTGGCTTCACTGGCATTTTCTGTGGTCCAGGAAAAAGAAAAAATAATGAAGTGGTGCGAAATGCAGCCAAGCGACAAAAATCTGACAACAGCGCTGAGCACCCTGCATTCTACTACAACATCCACAGACACAGTATTAAAGGAATGAACATGCCAAAGTAAGGCTTTTATTTAAGTTCCAGTCTTATGTTACCGTGACAACAAATACATAACTGGTATTGAATCGTCCTTACTAGTGTTAACTCCTTCTTAAATGGCTTTTTCAGGTTAAATAAGTTCTTAAACTATCTTTCTGAAGCCGGATACAGAGTCAGTAGAACCCACTTTGATCCCATGGGAGTTCGCACAAACGCGCCCTTGGCACAGTTTAAGACGATTCTTGTGA
The DNA here is from genome assembly GCA_013399475.1 of Chauna torquata. Taxonomy (NCBI): domain Eukaryota; kingdom Metazoa; phylum Chordata; class Aves; order Anseriformes; family Anhimidae; genus Chauna; species Chauna torquata. The sequence continues at coordinate 419,226 of VXAL01005408.1, read as the reverse complement.
AGTACAGCACTCCCACGTACGCCGGGGGGCTAGGTCAAAACCCTCTCCATCTCCCTGAAGATGTCCAGGTGGGAGACCAGGTTCAGGCTGCTGCAGATGGCAAAGCAGGAGAGGCCGAGTTTCTGGAAGATGATAAATCTGGAGAGGCTGCCACCATGTTCACAAAAGACTGCCCTACTCACTGCACAGCTGATTAATGCAAATCATTTCGGTTTTAGACCAGGACTTGCAACTACACCCTGTTCAAGTACTTCTTACACCAGTACTTCTTACAGAACTGCATTTTGACAGTGTGAAGCGCCTGCTATTTTCATTTGAGAAGACATTTTAGAATTATGTAGCAGAATTTACCACTGAAGGCAGCGTGCGTGGTCATGGTACTCTTCCTGTGGGAAAGTCTCTGGACAGTTCTTTCACGCTCACATCCACGTTTACACTGAGGCATTGTGGCTACCCCCACGTCTTTGTACAGCCTTATTCAAACCGCTAGAACAGAGTCCAGAAGAGTGGATGGGGCCAAAAGTCTTAACCATTTCTGAACGTAAGCTTAGTATGAACGGATTATCATTCCTAAAACATGGCTTGTTAGAAATCAGAGGGAGGTCATGTTAAGATGATAAAATATTGCAGGATAAAACGTGATGTGAACCGAAGCGAGCCAGAAAGTGCTAACTCAGTGCACTTTCAGCTCCACGTTGCTCGTGTAATTCGGCCTTCAATTCTGTTTGTGTACTTCTACCTACAGGCAAAATCCTAACACAAGCGAGAACAGAGAGGAACAGTTACAAAACTGTTACGTAAACTTCATTCTTAAGCAGGCTTTAGTGATGCGTGTTTAGTCACTCTAGGTAGTTGTCAGAGATTAAATTTGGTTGTATACTACGCAAGGGAACAGTGACCACACCCCAAGTTGAAGTTCTAGGGGAATTTGTTAATAATATGATCTTTGCTGTTAAAAAGATCTCTTCTGTGAATGAGCAAAGATGCTGTGTGTTGGTAGTCATTTCCAGTTTCCTTAAATATATGGCAGCATTCCAGCCAAATAAGCTTGACTTTGTCCTTTTTTTTTCTCCCCCCCCAAAAAACTTTTTTCAGGTACCCACATACGTTTCATTTGAATGGGGAGCAGCTGTCACATGTGAACTAGGAGTTTGTTTTTCACAGGTTTGGTGTGCACCCTGGCCCAGTGCCAGGCTCCTTGAAGAGAAGGTGGTGAGGGATTATTATTATTATTTTCCTATCTCTGAAACTTCTCATTAAGAGCATTAATTGCCTCATCGACAACTCAGTGCTGAACAAGAGTAGTGTAACAGATACAGTCCTGATAGTGTAAAACTTCATAAGCTCCTCAGGCCAGAATTAAGTTACTGCCTTTTATACCCATCTTAAATTCATGATGGCTTTTATAGCAAGTTATTTTTCATTCTGTCCTAATAAGAAAAAAGAGGAGACCACTAAAGGGATAATCGATTGCACTCCAGTAGTGATGTAGCAACAACCTAAGCTAAATTACCTTCAAAAATGTAGTGCTTTTCCAAGGATAACTTGATCTCAAGTTGGAAAGGTGTCTGAGGAAGAACAGTTCCAGTGTTTCCCAGTTGTTCTGAGCTAAGTATCTTTTAAGTGGAGGGGACAGTTAAAAGGCTTCGCTTGCAGGTAACACACTGCTCCCTTTAGTATTACTGAGAGATGGAATCAGTCATAAAATCACTCAACTGGAGCAGAAGGGAGTGCTCTAATTACAATGAAGTGGGCTAAAAACAAAGTGTAGCTGATGCCTTTTGGGGGAGTTATTTTTGATTATTTTTTCAGCTGCCCTAAATAACAAGGTATCACACATCTGTCCTGAGTCGAAGCAGCTGTCCCTGTGTGTTCTTAGACAGACACCAGATGTGGCAGGGAAAGGGAAGTTCCAGCTTGCCCATACGAGTCAGGCTTTTTCCTCCTGTCAAATGGGGAGAAGCATCCGCAACCCGGGCCAAGGCATGCTGTTCCAGGTGCGTAGCAGCAAGGAGTTCATGACTCAGGCCTGTTGGAATTCCCTTTCTGGTCAGTGGTTGTGTTGCGAGACCTGCCACGTTGCTTGGTAGTCAGCTAGGATCACTCCCGCAGCAGTCAGTTAACGCTAGTGTTCATTCAGGGCTGGGGGCTTGGTTCTGTTAAAAGGCATGGCGAAGTTGCTGTCCTCGTGCGGTACGGAAACAGGGCTTGGGGAGCACCACAGCCTGCTTGGCTGTGTCTGAAAACAAATCACCAGCAGTGCAGCAGGATAGCGTGCTCGGCTCACAACAGCAGGACCCGGAGCTGTTTTGATGAACCTGGGTAACCCACACTGCCACTGTTACAGCGGTACTTAAATGGTGGCAAGCTCGCTGCTGATTCTGTGCATGTTCTTACAGCTGCCACCTGTTGTATCAGGGGGGCTTTGCCAGGCACCTGTGCCACTACCACACCACAAATCCTTGGCAGCAGCTTGAAGTTAACCCAAGCTCAGAACTGATCAACTGTTGAAACAATTAAGCTAGTACTGACTTCAGTACCTTATCAGCTCACCTACCAAACCAACAGCGGAGGATGAGGGAAAACGAAGCTCTAGGATGTGCTCTAGTTACCAGTACAGATGGGAGAGCGGCACCCCAAATGCCTTTTAGCTGAGGAACATGTCCACCTACCTGCTGAGGGCTACTGCACAGTTACAGCAGGCGTCCCGCTTCCCCTCCTGGCATGCTGTGGTTGGTGCCGGCACATAGTGCAGGAAGGGCAGGAGCAAGACCTGGGCTGCAAAGCTGTGGAGGAAACAGACTGCACTGGCCCCAGGTAGGAACCGCCCTCAGGGCTGTACAAACTTAGTAAGAGCGGAAGTTTGCTCAAGTTTGGCATAAAGGGAGGTGGTGGAGGACGCAGCTGGCACACCTTGCGCCCTGCTATGAGAATGGGCAGGGCTGTAGCACGTGCTACTCTGTACTGCTTGCCTCTCAGTTTGGGGGCAGGGGGTACCAACCCTCTGTAATGGTCTCTACTGAAAGAGCATTACCTTCCCTGTTTTCTAACCCCTGAGAATGCGAGGTCTTCAGCATCGTTACCTTTTAAGTCTGAGGGAAAGCAGTGTTCTGCAAAAATAAATTATGTGCAGGGAACTAAAATTCAGCTATTTATAACGAGCTATGGAAAGCCTGGGATCATTAAAGTTGCATCATTCACAACGTGCTGTATTACTGCTCCTCAGTATTCTGGAAGAGTAAATGTGATTTCTAAAATCATTACCTTTGTGTTGAGTCACACTGTATCATCTCATTGAGTACGCCTCTTGGCTGAAAGTGTTTTCAAGAACTGGTTTGACACTCATCTAAACTATGAAGACAATACGCATTTCAAATCCAGCAGAGTAGCTGCACACAAGCTCCCTAACGTTCTCTGGGTGGCTTCTGTTCAGCTGAGATTTAGGGCAGCTTCAATGGAGCTAAATCTCTTCAGAGAAGGCTTTGAAAATCAGCGCCAGCACAGTGAGCAGCATGAGCACAGGCAGAGAGGGACCTCCCTCTTCCGCAACCAGAGAGCGGACTGTAACAGTGCTCAGGGCCAAACTCAAATCGCGTTCTGCTGGCCAGGATCAATATGTGGGGATGTCAGCTACCTCTACTCACCCCTTCCTCTGGAAAACCCCATGTACAGTAGCACTAACTACTCGCACAAACAAAAACTGGCCAAATGTGATTTTGGTTTTTTGTTTGTTTGTTTTATAAGAGGAAGCAGCACTGGAATTTCCAGTGGTTCACTGGTAACATTCTTGCTTTTATTGTTAATTTATAAGAGGAATTTCAGTGAGACTGTAGTTGGATACTAGAGCTTACCCGTACCTAGCACGCGTCATATACTTTAAAAAAAAAAAAAAGGCTTAAAAAGGTGGAATAGTAAAGTCATTTTGAAAATAAAATAGTTTATAGCACTACCGAGTCACAGTGCAATCAATGGTTTAATCAAACAACTACATTATATATAATATTTAAAGAACATAAATATTCAGTAAAATTCACTACAACATGAACATGAAAATAAAAGCTTCACATTCTCCCATACTTTTTAAAGAACTGGGGACAAAGTGACAGACACTTCCTAAACAGACTGCTCAGCTTCACAAACACCTCTCTTGCTTAAGGGACTGGACATTACCTTAGCTATCACAATGGGGAGGTATGCTGCAACTAATCTAGAAGTTTCCCCATAAATTTTAAAGCATTTATAATCACAACACCCCCAGCCCCCCTGGATTATATTCAGTGGACATGCACTAATAGTCTATACAATGCAACACTTCACCAGAACGTAATGAATAAAGTATTTAATTAAAAACTAACCCCCCGCAGTGGTCTGGGGCCTGAAAACTTCAGTTTCATTGTCACAAAGAAGCAAGTGTTTCCATTAAGAGAAAATAATCATTCAAAGAAGCCTGTGTAGTTTTCACACAGGGATAAAGCTGGTCTGAAACAGCAGTCGGAACGGACACGTATTTACAAGTGCTAGGCCTGACAGACACGAGCGGAAGGGTCGCTCCTTCCCGAGAGAGTCCCCGAGCAGTTGAACACTTACGTACCACATGCCAAAAGCTCAGTCTAACTACACACAAGACAAAGGAGCAATACCACATGGGTTCGAGTATATTGCTTCTCACCTACTATAGCAACTTTTTGCTTCTCGCTTCAGATGCAGACGGGTGAAGGCTTCATCAGTAAGTCTTAGGGCAAAGGGAGTCTCACAGTAACGCGCTTCCCTTCAGACAGAACGCCAACAGGTAAAGCAACCCCCATTAAGTGACAGCAAGGTCCGGTGCCGGGGAAGAGGAGTTTAACATGCACATGAACAGCAGCTACTGGACTTCACGCAACAGCCTACTGCCAAGTTTTAAAACTTGAACCTAAATTTAAGACACTAAATGGTAAACTTCGTCAAGTACTAAAATTTCCAAAGTGCTATGCCACATTTGTTAAAGCTATGGCAAAAAAAAAAAAAAAGTAATCTTAGAGCAGCTTATGGTTGAAGTCCTCCCTACTCAAACTGAAGCCTGGATAAGCTCGCAGCTGGGGTGGCAAGAATTCTCTAAAGCAAAATATTTCCATGTTGCATTTCGTCAGTGTGCTGGAATTTAGGGGATTTGCTTTTAAATGAAGTTTTCGAGACAGTTCTTTACAGAAAGTTCCGATACATTCACAATAAAAATCTGTTATTACAGGGAACAGAGTAGGGCTGTAAAACTTCCAGAAGATTTTGTTCGATTAAGCTTGTGAGGGCAGGATCACCACTGCAACAGGGGCCAGATGGAAAACTGCAGTGGGAATCAAGACTGGGATGTTCTACACGGGGAAGGGCTTCGGGTTTGCTTTTTTTGTTTTTGACTGAAATATTTGTTAAAGAGCAAACCAACCTCATGAATCACCTTGCACTGAAGCCCAGTAAACAGCAAGGTCTTAAAGTGTCGGTTTTCTCACTATAGCTGTATTTGCTCACAAAAAAATGACTGAATAACAAATCTTCTCTAGGGAATCAGGTCACCTCTAGCTGCAAGACTATCAGAAATCAATTCTCTACCATCTTTTATATGGATAACCATTAGCAAATTACAACATTTAACACATTCCTTGGCATATGCTACTATTGAATAGACTTACTTAGCCATCCAATGCTCAATACTTCACAGAGGCTACTATAACTGTGTCAAATGTATTAGAAATCCAGATTTACCTGGACAAAATTAAGACATTCCAAACTGGAACACTCGTTCAGTTATCATGCACTGGAAACAAAAAAAGCATGTCAAACACTGGAATGCACTGGAGAAAGTCATTTAGTCTCTTAGAGGAAAAAAAGTCTAAATTAAATATAACCAAGAATACTGTCTAATCATATTAATAAGTATACTGAGAGAGCCTGAAGGCATCACATGTACCGTCCATAAAGATAACGATGCTGCCTTCTTCTAATATTAAAGAAGTCATAGCTATAAAAAGAGTTAGTCCCATCTCAGTTTTCCAGCACAGCTTATTTGTGTTCCTTTGTTGGTGCATAGTACAGTTCCATGGGTTTGTTCACTTTCCAGTACTTCTCACTGACCAGTTCCAAGGAGAATGACCCATTTAATACCTAGAAGAGAACACAGAAGAAAAATAAAGCGAACTTCAGGTTTCCTCTGTCTGTAAACTGAGGGAGTAGCAGCCGTGTATTTACACCAGAAGCACCTCTACTTTTTTCTAAAGGACATTCTGTAGTCATGTTTGAAAGCTGTTCAAAATAGATTCTTATTCCGAAGCATCTGGGTATCTCTTAACCAGAAGACTTATTTTATCCAGACAAATGCCCAAGTATAAGACCAGGCTCAGAGTTCAAGGCAACACTGCAATTGGATTGTTGTTGTATCTGTATATTCTGAAGTCAGCAACTGAGAGGAAGGATTCTTCCCTAACTGCGCTCACAGCAGCTGTTTCATACCGGACTATAAGAAGATTACGCTAGAGTGGAGAAAATGCCACCCTTCAAGAGACACTTCCTGCTTCTAGGAAGCGCTATCTGCTGTTCAAAGAAGATTCTCAAATGACATTATATTTTTCCTCTTTAACTGTAAAATAAAAGGCCAGGTCCTCAACCTGAAGGAAATCAGTAGTTGCTGGCATCGCTGTATATTTCCCAAATAATATATATGCCTTCTTTCCTAGTAGCCAAGCTTTTGCTATATACATTTTCCTACAAAGCAATGATCTGCTTCTGAATAAGCAGTCTGGTGCTATGAATTTTATCCCTAGGTCAACTCGGAATAGTTCAACTGTGTGGATTTTAACCAGATCTTTATCAAAAGATGTACTGACGCTCAGTTTTACTCTTAGAAATTCTACTTACAGTGAACTGCCCGTTGGCGGTAGCTATGTAAATGGTATACTGCTTCTCGCTGGCCGTGTCAAGGTTCATCTGGTTCGATTCTCCCTTGCTACGAAGCTCTTCCAGAGCCAATCTCACAGCTAGGTACTTGGACAAGTGATCAACGGTGGCATTGCCTGAGGTCTTGATGTATCTGCACCAACAACCACAAAGTTAATCAGACATTCCTGTTACGGGTACTGGAGAAAGACATCTGGAACACCCCCAAATATTAATCATCAAGTGTGACAAGGCCTCTAAAGAAAGTTCACAAACCAGAGCACTAATTGCTTTCACCCAAGACATGCACACAGCTTACCAAAGTACATTGTTCCAAGGAGTCCTTACATCATTTTGACACTCCTCCCACAGGCCCTTCAGCTCTTTGCAGAGCAAAGACAGCGCTGTCCTGTCATCTGCTTGAAATGAAAAGCCTACTAACAGGCTGTCAAGGGTTTTTTGAGAACTACTCGCAACTGCTGAAATCTGAGTGTAGATGCAGCCTGAAGTGCCGGGACAGAAAGCCATAAGGTGTGAGAGCGATGCGACTCTGCACCTCTGCTCCTTGTTGAAGGTACTCTTCCTTGTTGTCTCATTATCTGATCCTCTTTAATTCTTTATGCAAGAATGACAAATGCTGCACAGGCCTCTCCCAGAAGCTTTGCTTTCTCTTTGCCTTTCAGAACAACCCCCAGAACTCCCTTGCAATTCCAAGCCAAAAAGAAAAGCTGGCTGAAGCTTACGATATATTTATAGACACTACAGAGAGATGTCTCATCAGAAGAGAAAGCCAGGAGGAGATCTGAGGAAACACCACAAGACTGCTCATTGCTGTGATCCAAAATTTGCAGTCTGTGCTCACTGGATCACAAAAAAAATGCCAGGTAGAGCTTCCAGCCTACAAATCACGCTGACACAAAACTGCTCCAAAAACTGCTGACACTTACACAAGGTTTGTTTATTCCCAAAGAATCTTATAATCAGTAGATATTACACCATCATCCTAGTATCTACTAGGAACTGCTAGAAACCCTTAAACCACCTTTATCTCTGATCAAAGGCTTAGAACAGATTGTTTGTTACATTATTTTTGACAGTAGTCAGGCAGTACCATCCACCTGATGAGCAATGGAAAGGGTGCATATGGTTAAACAGCAGGATAAGTGACCAAAGCAAATTGATTTTAAAAAGCCTCAAGAAGTGATGGACAAGAAAACAAAAGCAACTGAAAACAGCAGCATAGTACACGAAGAGGAAAAGAAAACATTTACCTCGTCTGTGCACTGTCATCGTTCTCCATGAGTGTAGGATGAGGCCTGAAGACTAATTCTATTTCACTAGCACCATCCATTACAGGGTCTATGGCCACAGCTGTGTTGTTATTGTCCAGTTCTAGCCCAGAATCATCTGATGTTTTGGTCCTCTTATTACTAGGCCCTGCTTCCTGATTGCTGTGCGTTGAGGCATTGCTGCAGTGTGAACTGTCACCGTTATCTTCTGCTCCACTGCCATTCTCAATCTGTTGTTTCTTGCCCCTCTGTAACCTGACGATAAATAGGTGGAAACAAATGCTAACCCGCGCTCGGAACTCACCCAACATACAGGCCCACCTACGTGTACAACTCTCTCCCCGTCTCGGTTGTGCCACAAGTTAGACGTGGGTGGCACACCACAAAGTATACGCATGCACAAGCACTAAACATTTCAGAGATATTTAAAGATAAATAAATAAATAAAATCATTTTTATAAAAAGATACCCATATACAAGACTGCAGATTTTCCCCTACCCCTCAGACATATTTTAGGCATGTTGTAAGATCATTTTTAACTTCATTCTGTTATTTTTACTCTTTACGCAAAACAGACCGTTAATTTAATCTAAGTATGAATTCATATGTGATTTAGAACAACAACAAAAAAACCCACAGCCAAACAAAAATCATATTACACTTTACCACAACAAAGTTTGGGGTCTCCTTCCTAACTGGATCTCAGGTTTAAATGCACACACAGAATTCCAAGACTGTGCAAACACCACATATTCCAGTCTTGGGAAGTAAGCTGCAACTAAAACCTTCGTCCTGGCCTTACATGCACTTGTCTGCATACAACAGCAACATCGGCACAGGATTCATTGTATCACAGCCTAACGTCAGACATGATACCTGTAATTTGCTAAAACAGCATATGGCTGCTACAGAAGTTGCAGGGAGCGATACAAAGTTCTCTCTTTGTAGACAAGAGTTAAAGGTTATTTTGGCAGCCGTCAGAGGAGAGGAGCGGAATCGCTTGCTGTACGGGCAGTGAGGACAGGTGGTGCACCTTCAGCGTTAAGGTAGCCGAAGTTACTTGAGGACAAGTTACATCATTACATACCTGTTCATAGCCTGAATCTTTAATCCTTCCTCAATGCTGTGACTTAAAGCTTGCTGGTTATTGTGTTTGCTGATTCTTGCTAGCACTCTCTCCTGATGAGCTTCATATTCATCACGGCTTGGATAAATTTTACTGATGAGAGCATCAAAATTGGGATCTGGTCGCAGTGATCTTTTTGACACTAGCTTCTTACGACACGTGGGACATTCTTTGTTGCTAGACATGAATAAGGAGAGAAAACAATACTAAGTCTACGGCAATAACAAAAGTCTGCCCTAATGCTGCAGTTCTTAGAGAAAGCACTCACCACGACTCAATATTTACAGTAAACCTGGAATGGGGCTTCTATCTTCTGATAGATCAAGATCTGGTAGTTCAAAATATTTAAACAAAAGACACAAACGTGCATCTCCTTGCTTCAATTTTTAAAGCGTGTTTATTTAAAGTGTGTTAAGCAAACTGTATTTAGACTGAAGAATTCAAAAGATCTACACTACAAATTGTTTCTTCCCTTAACCCTCTGGCTGGATTTTCACCTAGAAAAGATGTGTTTCTAACGGAAATTATATCGAAGGCAGTCTTTCATTGGACTTGCAGGATGAAACAAAGATTTAAGGAACCAGTTCTGGAGTTCACGCACCACTTACTGGGAGACCTAAGACACAGTCTTGTCCTTCCTACATTTTCTTATTTTGTTCTAATTTAACTAATACATCAGGTTCACAAGGTTTTTTTTTTTTTTTTTTCTCCTGTAAAAGGAAGAGGCCCCAATAATGGAAATGCCATTGATTTCTGTATAGAGGATAGTTTTCTTGTTTCTCTCTAATGACAAGAGTAGTTTTGCTAATCGTTCATCAGAATTTCCAAAGGTGCAGTGAATTAAGCGTGACCTCTGAAGACAAGTAATTGCCATCATCAGATATAGATACTGAAATCACTGGCTTAATTGCTATTGGTTACCTCAGAATTTTATTGCTTTTGAGAAAATATGAACTTGTAATTGAGAAATACAAGAAAAATGATTTGTACGTTAGTGTAGGTTGTTTCAGTCGTTAAGCTTGGATGTTTTTCAGCTCTTTGTAAGAAATGAAGTTATGGGATAATTTTCCATTCCTGTAGGAGGCCTGATCTGGTCTGCCACAGGTGGCTGAACAAAAGGGAACGAAATACGAAAGGTCTGCTACCCTTTCAGAAACGCGCAGTGCGCAGGCACGTAAACGCTACACGTCAACACCCAGGATTTAAAGGATTTCTTGATCACATTTTCATCTGAAGTGAAATCCCTTTTCCCTGTAATGATATTTCCATACCCGCTCCTAAGGGCTGTAATGATACAGTCAGCACAGAAACGATGCAAACATTCTTTTGTCGTCATGGTGTTTTTTAACATATCCAAACAGATGGGACACATCAGTTCGCTGTGCAGGCTCCTCGGTGACACCACTATTTCCAACCCATCAGTGATTGCTTCCTAGTGTAAAATAAAGTAAAACTGCTTTAATGAAAGTTAGTAAAATATGCAATCTCTGTGAGAAAGTTACTGTTCTTTTAAAGAAAAAACAGAAAGACAAAACAAGAGACATACACAGCCACACCACGCACACACACCTCTATTGCTAAAGGAATGAAAAAGACAAAAAGATCAAACATCGGTATATTTTTCTAATATTGTGAGAGAGGTTTTATTTTTAAAAACTCCTCCCAAAACATGTTATCATTTACAACAGGCAGTTAACGCTCTTGAAGGAAAATCTTAAGCATCAAGTTCTAACAGGTACAAAATAAAGAAAAAGCCCTGCCAGGAAGGCCAGCTTTTCAGCACGTATTACCTGAGGCGTTCTTTGCAACTCATACAAACTGAGCTCCCACGTTTTGCTTAAAGGTTGCGTTCCGTTGGTCTGCACGGCTTGAGACATGGCTGGGAACAGAAAGGAGAACGAATTGCATGGTCAGCTACATCTGGCCCCAAGAGCCAGCTCTTCCTCTCCCAAGCAGACCTTCCTCCAGGGTCCCCTCAGACCCAGTGGTCCCTGTGCCAACAAAGCAGAAGTACAGCAGGAACACATCCAGGCACCAGGCTCCTCTGTGCCCGGCACAGATAACTCCACGCACTGTACTACTCCAGAAAGATCGAGTTACTCAGCCACGAACTCTTCGCAAAAATCAATTAAGGTTGCTAAACAGAAGTGACCCGGACCTGAAGGCCTTAAAGCCTGGGCTACGTGGTGTGAATGTTTGGGGCAGTGGGTGGCATTTGCAGCTTCCACAAGACATGCGCTCACACACACATATGGGTCAAACAGGCTTAGCTCCTAAACGAGTGGAAGGTCGAAATTATACATACACCCAGGAAAACCAGCTAAACACGTTCACTGGAAGCACGCTATAATGCCTTTCTTTTTCCTTCTGGAAACATATTACTGGGGTTTCCCCAGTAAAATTTAGAGAATACTGAAAGATCAAGTAAAATCTAGTCACTGGGCAATTTCAATCAAATGCTCCTGTTCTCCAGTGCATTCCCTCCGGGCTTCAGTGGGTTTCTAAGGGCACAGGGAGGGGAAAAAAAAAGAAAAAGTCATAAGTAATGAGTTTTCAAGTTTCAGAAACCCAACTCATACAGCCACTGACAGTGATTCTCTCGTTTTTTGTATCAGTAGTTTTAGACATGCATCCGTGGAAATGGACAGCGCTAAAAATAACTGCGCTCAACAGATGACTGATACCAATGGCACGCATCTGCCTTTCACAAATAAACCATAAACAACAAAACACACAAAAAAGACCATGCGAAAAAACGGAATGCTTCCCATCAGATTCTGGGATTCCTGTATGAGATGAAATGAAGCTAATATCCAAGTTCACTGCAGTTACGCCGAAGAAGGAAGTCAGGTCAAAACAACAACAGAAAATGATGTTTCTGAACAGAAAGTATTTTCACTCTGGGGAGAGGGGATGATCCTCCCCATCTGTCTAAAAATGCCTGCCTTAAATGAGGAAAGCCTATCCTAGACTCTGTTGTATGTTTGGAAAAAAAAAAAAAAGTACCAAAAAAAGTAATCATATAAGAGGCAAGATCATAGTTGCAGACATTTCTAAAAGCAGAAATGATTTCTTGAATGATTGCTTCCTTTATCACTTTTTTTTTTTTTTTAAATCTCAGTTTGTATTTCCAAACCCTTCAAATCGGCAGCCAAACGCAAATTCTTTTTGCATCCACCAGGTGCATTACAATCTAGCTTCAAAGTCATCAAGTTCTACATGAAAAGGGTCAGCCTCTCTGGAGAACAAGGTTACTTCATCAGTTTTAATTAATTGTTGAGGGAAGAGCAAGAAAAGCAGTGCAGTGAAGATTATTGTTATCTGTTCTTCTCCAGGCCCAGAAATCAGTTTTCCCACCTCATTAAAAGGAAAAAAAGCCTGACATAAAGTAGACATGATTGTTATTATGTCTAATAAGTAACAAGGGTCTGAAGGTGTCAAAAAAACTAGGAGACGACAGACCGCCAACTCCAATTTTTACTATATAAATACCGCACCCTTAAAATACAGTTTACTTGTCACAAGAGGCACGGTGCTCCACGTGGATTGGAAAAACGAGAGCTGCAGCGAGTGCCTTACCTCCCCATTAACAGCGGTAAGCCACCACAGCCCAGCTGCGGACAGCCAGCTCCGCGTCTGGGCAAGCACTGCACTGTCCTGTCAAAGATTCTGGGCGTTCTACTTAAAATACTCAGAGATATGAATTTAATTATGGCATTAAGTAACACATCTCAGTGAGGAAGCAATGCTGAAAAGTGTGCTAGTGGCAAAGAAAGGAAATATTTCTCTGCGACCCGATTTCCACTATTATTTAGAGTAATTCCAGGTATACAAGAAGTGAAGTCCTTCGGAGTAAGGGTTTCTGTCGTGTGTTGTTGCCAGTCAGTAGTTCTAACAGAGATCCAGCATTATTATTCTGTGTTTGCACTGGATTAAGCACTCTCGAGTGCTTTTAAAGCTGACATATTGAATCAACTATCATCTCGACTACTGAAATCCATGAAGCCACTGAACATTCGCACCCCTCCCAAAATCTGCTGAAGCACACAATCGGGCTGCAGCAGATTAAGACACCCAAGAGAGCCTGGATTTATGGGGACTTAACAGAAAAGCCTGCTTCCAACGTTACGCAGCTCCACCACAGCAAAGGGCTCGTTTAAGTGGCCCATAGCAGAGACCACCACATGCACTGGTCCCATCTTTCCTAAACTTGCGTGGTTACACTTGCTAACACAACGGCAGCTGTGCTGGTGCCAGACTGCCAGCAAAACTCTCAGTCCACAGAATAAATATATTAACATCATCACTTACATTTCAGAGCCACAACATGCCGAGGGCTACGCTGCAGAAGACGTGGTACAAGTGTCACAATAAATAATTGAGCAGCTTTATTCTAAAAGCTTCTAATCTGAGATGCAGAGTGCTTAGTTCTCACCCCAAGGTCTGCAGCAACAGCACTTTCAAATTTTAAGAGGAAAACCACTGGCCTTAAAGCTAGCTGAAAGCTGGAGAGATCCACGCAGTCCTCTCGGTCACTAGCAAACACCTCCTCTGCCACTGGTACACGCAACATCAGAATCAGAGGAACAGTGGAAACACGGTCATTTCAAACAGGCTGAAAAGCAAAATAAATCAATACCTAATCGCATCACACTGCATGGAGTTTTTCATCTGACTGATGATCAGAGGAGCCTCCTTAGTGTTTTTCCTGCTCCCCTACTTTTTATAATCTGTTTCCAGATCTGTAAGGGGCCTGAAAAATACATTTGAATGAGCTTTGACTTCTTTTCCTGATGACATTGTTGGACATCAGATGGGATCACACCTCTTCTCACAGCTGAAGTGTTAACACAGCAGCATCGACAGCTGGCACCAATGTCAGGGATCGGACTCCACTCTGACCTAACACTGCACTGACCATGTAACAGCCACCACGGATCAAGCAGCAGTCTCAGAATCATCTCTGAAGAGATGGCTCGCTGGTTACGCTCATCCCTGACTCATCTCCTCCGCTAGCTTTGTGGAGGGAGGCAGGAAAAACCTCTCCATTAGCTGACTCTCAAGTCAAGCATTACAACCAAGCAGGAGGAGACTGCACTGGGCCCTTGCCCTCGGGATTAACAGCAAGCAGTTAGGCAACCATACCGATGTCTGCTTTAAGTAAGCGCTCTGTACCAGCAGGCACTTTGAAAGCACATCCCAAACAGCGCTGCCTAGTTTATGTTCTGGTGTCACTTACCCTGCTGGTCTCCAGAGGAAAACAACCCCTCGTGACAAGGCACGACTGCACTGGACTTTGCCGTTCTTTGCTCCTGCGCTGGCTGTGCAGCCGAGCTGCTGCAGACAGACCATCCCCAGCTCTCCTCACCTGGCGCAGAGGTGAATCCCACAGCAGGGCTCCTTCCAGCTGCTCTGACAGTGCCGAGATCGTCACAGCCTCAGCGACAGCAGAGATTGCTCCTTAGTTCAGTTTTCTTTTAAGCCAGTCCGTCACTATGGGATTTGATGCAGCAACAAAACTAAAAGAAATCCTGACTGGTGCAGACCAGACCAGCTGATCCTTCCTGAAGCTACAAAACCAAGAAAAAAGTCTTTCGTGAGCCAAAGAAAGTTTGTTGTTGTCACTGACACTTTGCTCAGACTGAAAAACAAAGTGGAAAGTTTCTAGAGAGAAGGACCAGCAGGCTTTTTGTTAACTACTGCTGGCAAGGGGAGAGAAGATGCAGAACAAATACAAAACTCATATCTATTCTTCAGTGTGGACATTTATTTCACTGAAATCTCAACTTCTTAAAACCAGTTGGATCTTGACAGACGTTCACTATCCATCTGCATTCCTTTCAGCATTTTTTTTTTTAAATAAGTCTTACATAACAACGATCTCGTGCTCATTTCTCCAACTCAAAAAATTAAGCAGATTTCATCATAAGACTATCTACTTAAGTTTTCAGCTATTTGACATTTCAGATCTTTTCCACTTTATAAACAAGGAAGATGGGATCTTCAGAGGTCTGGTGCTGGGAACAACGTGCAGACAGATACACCCCGTGAGCCTTTCTTTCATCATTAGTTTTTGAAAAAATTTCCAGCACACCATGACTTTATACTTCTCATTGTTTTTTTACCTTCATGACTTTTCTATACCCTCTGGATATAAGAGGAAAGCAACTGGCCACACAACAACGGAGTGATAGGAAGGGGAGAAGCCCCACTTGCATAGGCAGATGAAACACCTTTCTCATAGCCACTAACAAGTACCAGCTGTGTGATTTACACCGTAGCCAGAGGGCTGCTCCTGCCAGTCATTAGAAGAAAAAACAAAACTACAAGGACACCTGCAATCTTTCGGACTGTCTCAGCCTGCAAGCACAGGAAAACTCCGAGGCACAAACTTTGCAATTACGGAGCATGCACACCTGTCACTATCAAAGCAAGAGACAACTGAAAGAACCAAAAGAAAGGATCACAAACGTGAGAACCAGAAATGCTATGAATCTCTTCAGGTTTGATTTCCTGTCACTCCCTGGATCCAAACAGCATTTGAAAAAAAGGCAAACAAGCTAACACCTAGTAAACACTATTCCATTTAGTCATAAAATTTGCCTAGTTGCTTCATGTCTCTTACAGAAGAAAACTGGAAGATAAATCAGGGACATTGCTAAAGATTACAGAACCTGTACATTTTAATTTATTTGTACCCAAAGGGTTTCTCCCTTCTCTGCATTGCCAGAGCATTAAAAACAAAACAGAACCCACCTGTGCTATTCTTAACAAGTTTCAGAAAGTTTTTGTTGATTTCCTATCACCAGGCTCTATCCCGGAGTTGAATGGCTCCCTAACCAGAGCCGGGAGATGAGCCTGCCAGCGCCAAAAAAGCACCGCATCACTTCATTTGAAAGACTTGCTATTTAAGCCTGAGTTCCTTGGAAAACAGGGCTTATGCAATCTTGCTCTTTGTGCTCCTCCATCTGCAGACTATTTTCCACAACAAATTTGAAGACAAGCGGCTGGGGTTTAAAAAACACGCAATAGTCTTGTTCCTGAAGTGCTGAAAAACAGGCAGAGAGTTATAGGGAAAAGAAATAAAAAAAACAATACGAAAGACCCCATCCGAAAAGCCACTCATCTCCCGACAATTCGTGCCAGAGGGTCCTTACAACGCGTTTAGAAATAACTCCAGCAGAGCAACATTCTTGCTTGCCACACACCACACGCACCGTACGAGGTCTTACGCTGAAATACACTTCATTATTGGCGCAAACATGCTCGTGAGTCACAGTAGGTCAGGCATTCAGCTATCCCATTCCTGAAACTGCCCAGTAAAAACAAAATCCAACTGGCAAAACGTGCATTTCAGACGACTCAGAGCTGCAGCCAGACACACTGTTCTGGCCACAGGGGAGCCAAAGGACTCACCAGCAGCTCCTTAGCCTTCTTTCTCAAACTGACAACGTCTCATTTGTGAGAATTTAGGATTACCTTGGCTCCAGCTTGGAATTAACCTTGGCATTGGTCCTGCTCTAAGCAGGGACCAGAGCACTTGCTACAGGATGACACTCAGAGATCCCTCCCAGCCTGAATTCTTCTCTGAAACACGTACCAGCACCGCTTTAGCCCAGGCAGAGGCTGGAGCGCGCCTCGAGGTGTGAGAAGGGGTGGAAGGGTACCAAGCAGCTGGAGGAGCAACCCGCAAACCCAGCTCAGGTGCGGCTGCGGTGGTGCCAGCTGCTACTTCACACAAACCAGTGCTTTCATTTCCAAAGGTTTCATCAACACACACTTTTGAGGAACTGAGGGGAGAAAAAAAGCCATCAGGCTCTTTTAAATAAATATACACATAGTAGTATTAAACCCATAAAAAAAATTCCACTAATTTCTGTTCCAAATTTCAGAAGTTAAATATTTAGACTTAAAATAGTAAGAGAGTCAGACCACTATTCAGCATGCCAAGTTCAACAGCATCTTCAACTCTCGATTTTTTTTTCCTACAAGGATTACTTTTTTTTTTTTTTTTAAATAAATAGGTATCATAGTCCAGTTACTTTAGAAGCTTAATGGGATTAGAGTTTTACATTTTACTCTCTCTAATACTGTAACTAGTATTAGGGACAAATTGCCTGTTTGGACAAAGTATTCTATTTTGGAAATTAAATTCATTTGTTCATTTTCATTTATTCAATTAAAGCAGTCAGATTTTTTTTTTTCTGCTTTTGCTTCCTGGCTAGGAGCTTGATTTGAGAATACTAAAAATATTTCTGGAAAGACACACTATTTGATGGAATTAATCTTCTCTACAGCTCACTGGCAGCTCACATTGCTTTACACTCATTTGTAATCTAGGACAACTACAACTAGTCCTAGAATATGATCCAGTATGTATTTAAAAAAAAAAACCTCATTCTAAGTAAGATTTCAGGTATAAAAGTGTTCATTCTTTTCTGCAGTCATTTTGTTTTTTGTTTGTTTGTTTATTTAATGTCTGGATCTCAAATTCCCCGGGAGACAGCTGAATCAGGTTCTGGCCTGGAGCTCATTTTGTTCCCAGCTCTGAAATTATCTGCTCGATGATCCTGAACAAGTATGTCATTGCGTTCGTCTGTGCCCCCTCTTCCTCTTCTGCTTGTTTATTCACATTGTCACCACTCCTGCAAGTGTCTCTCCCGTTGTTTATATTGCATTCAGCACAATACCATGCTGATCTCAGATGGGGATAAGCTCAAGAGAGGAACAGCTTACTGAAGTGTGGTCAGTTCATTCAGCTATCAGTCCTTGTCCTCTTGATATTAAGTTTCAATGTCACAACATCCCTTACCGGGAAGGTTTTCACTTCTTTATATTTGCAAATTGAATTCAATATTATACCAGCTACATGTGCCATCACCTTCTCTTGACACAATCAGTCCTGATCTATGCTAACCACAAATTCAAGCTTATCAGTTCATGTTCAGATCATAGTATACCCCAAGCTGGAAGGGACCCACAAGGACCATCGAGTCCAACTCCTGGCTCCACACAGGACCACTCAAACATCAGACCCTGTGTCTGAGAGCGGTGTCCAAACGCTTCTTGAGCTCCGGCAGGCTCGGTGCCGTGACTGCTGCCCTGGGGAGCCTGTGCCAGTGCCCGACCACCTCTCGGTGAAGAACCTTTTCCTAACACCCAGCCTGACCCTCCCCTGTCACAGCTCCATGCCGTTCCCTGGGTCCTGTTGCTGTCACCAGAGAGCAGAGACCAGCGCCTGCCCCTCCGCTCCCCTTGTGAGGAAGCTGCAGGCCGCCATGAGGCCTCCCCTCAGCTCCTCTTCTCTGGGCTGAACACACCAAGGGACCTCAGCCGCTCCTCACACGTTGTGCCCTCCAGACCCTTCCCCATCCCTGCAGCCCTCCTTTGGGCACTCTCTAACAGTTTCATGTCCTTCTGACACTGTGGCACCCAAACCTGCACCCAGTGCTGGAGGTGAGGCCGCACCAGGCAGGGCAGAGCGGGACGATCCCCGCCCTCGCCCGGCCAGCAGGGCCGTGCCTGATGCTCCCCGGGCACGGCTGGCCCTGCTGGCTGCCAGGGCACTGCTGGCTCCTGTTCAACTTGCCGTCGGCCAGAGCCCCCAGACCCCTTTCTGCAGGGCTGCTCTCCAGCCTCTCATCCCCCGGCCTGTACCTACAGCCAGGGCTGCCTAGATAACTCAACTGCCAAACTCAACTGGATGTGGTCCTGAGTGACCTGATACAACTGGCCCTGCTTTCAGCAGGAGGTTGTCCTAGACGATCTCTGGAGGTCCCTTCCAATCCCCATTATTCCAGTTACAGGGTTACCTCACTACCAGAGGAATTTACACTTCATTTTGCTGTACAGAAAGTGCCACAGCCAAGAGAAACTGATGGCAGCCACCGCCAATCGGCCCGTGAGGGAGGGCCCTCAAAGAGCAGAGGAAACCCCAAGAGGAGCCTCTCCCGCCCCAGCCTGCCCGCACACACCTTCCACGAGGAAACAACGAGAAACATCAGAAGGCTTTCCTGAGACTAGCGACCACTGCCTTCACCCAGCTCAAACAGACATATTACACTTTGTATAAAAACAGCAACGTAGGCACTGAGCCTTCAGATGCTGGTACGTTATAAAAAATAACTACTAAGTCTGCTTAACACTGGAGTTTCCTCCACAAACACATGATATAACTGAGTTTTTAAGCAAAAGAACACTTTCCTTAAATATTTGCTGAGAACTTGGGGAATAAATCAGCAGTAAAATTCACAATGAGGTATTTTTGTCTAAAATGAAGAATAAGCCCCAGAACACCACACAAACGTTTTCCGAGAATACAGTTTCCTCTCCCTTGCACATACTTTTCAGCTGACCTACAGCACGCAAAAACACTTTGGTTTCTGACCAAAGCAGCCCTCTTCTTGAGGGCTTATGGTATCTGCCAAAATTTAAAGTCTCTAACTGTTAGAATAGAGCTGTAAATGGTGATGGATTAGTAGTCAATCTGCAAATTCATGAGGATCAGAATTTGAAGAAGAAAAAAAAAAAACTAAAAAGGCACCTGAAGATTATAAACCGAATGTTATCAAGTGAATAGTTCCAGCTACTATCAGAGAACACCTAAAAAGGTCATTTACAGGCTAATTTCAGAATTATTACCAGCCACTTTATCAGTTAACACACTAATGTAAGCAAGCTCCCTAAGACATTTAAAAATGAGTGGTTAGCAACACTTACACAAAGCTACTGTTTAAAATACTTTTGTAGACATTAACTAGAATTCTATCATAGCAATTGCATGCTCCAGAAGTCAGATCTGATAACAATTAACAAATACTTACACCATGCTTCCCACCCTTAAGATGCAGCAGCTTGCAAACAAGCACATATTTGCACACTACTTGTGGGGCAGAAACATGGAATTAGGAAAAAGCAAGTGAGAAGAGGCATAGCTATAGCTTGTTTTGATATGCTCCGTGAGAGGGATGAAAGCAGCACACCAGCAACTCCATGGGCAACAGCACTGCTGGGAAATAAGAACGCAATCAGATTTTTGTCAGAGCATCACCCTTGGATCCTGCACTGGACCTCAGCAACGTGTGTTTAACGCCATCTGTGTCACTACAGCCCTACCCAGCACCTCCACCCTTCCACCCCTCTTCAAACCTTACCACGGGAGCAAAGATGATGTCAGCCCAGAACAAAACCTCATCTCCCTCCACTGCAGATTGGACTGCTGCCCTCACACTCCTCCCCGGACAACTGAATAACAGCACAAAGACCACGGCTACGGGGGCTCAGGGACGGATGATATAACCTGCACCTTCGGAAAGCTACTAGACACGAGGCACTCACGTAGTTAAGTGCCCTATCTCCTTGGTGTTGCTCTCTTCCCCAAATTTACTTTTAAGGGGTTCTGTAAATCATTCTTAAGGAACAAGCCTGGAAACACCCCCACACCCTTTTTTTTTTTAAAAAAAAACAACTGAAGAAACAACACAGAAGATAAATGTCCCGGAATGGCTGGGACTATCTTCTCGCCACATATTACCATAAATAATCAGCAAGCAATCTGACTGTGGTAGACGTCCCAGTCACTGTTTGATGTGATGAAACAACTTAAAGCAGGTCTCTATCCTTTTGCTACTTTGAATCATTCCAGTTTCAGTTACACCTGAAGGCCAGCATGATGCACACTGAGAAATAAACATACACAATGTGACAAGTATCCTGACAATACCATTTTAACAACGCTTGCATCAAGTCCCTTGCCATCCTATTTTCTTAATTTATTTGCAAAAGTAAACAAAGAGATTAACATTCAAGGGTTTTCATCAGTTGTATCAATCATGTCCCACCATAGCTGAGAAAACAATATACCTATAATAAAAATAGAAAAACTAATTTTAAAATAAAAACCAAACTTTACTTTCAGATGGGTACATCCAGCTCCCATTGAATGTTACATAGCGATCAGCTGGCACAATGAAGAAGTTACTATTATAATAGAATTATTTTTACATACATGAGTGTCAGATGTTTCCCCACTCAAGGTTTTGCCGAGTTCTGCATTTAAAATACAAAACCAGCTTGTTCTGTATGGAAAAAATAACATATTCTCCTTTTATTTATAGTATAGTGGTGGCACAACACATTTTCTAAGAAGTTACAAGTATGCATTTCTACAGTTTGCTTGAAAGCACATGATCTTTAAGACATTTTGTCAGATTCTCTCATTTGCCACTTAAAATTGAGCCTAGATTTCTCAAAATGTGGAGCTTATTGGAATCTACTGGAAAGGCCACCCTGGAAAGACTCATACTTTTTCCTTATCCCATTACTTCCAGTAACAAAGTTTTAATCAGGAAGATATTGGACCACATGAGAAGTTGTTTTACAACACCCAACACAACATTTAGGGAAGCTGCATTTATTCCCAAAGCAAGTATTATAAAGCTCTACATGTTTAGATGGTTAAACCAAAAACAAAAACCAAAGTTTCCAAAGTTTGTCAGTCTGTAAGGAGCATCTAGCAGACAGACAGCCTCCTTTCTGCCCTACAGCACAGCCATCCAAGAGAAAGAAAAAAAGTTATGTAATTAATTCAAGACCACAGACTCAAAAATGTCCCAAAGCAGCCGATAAAGCTGAGGAATGCAGAGAAACCTGAGGCACGGGTGCAGTTCAACAGCCTCCACAGTCTACAGCACTACAGAAGTTTTCCCAATATGACTGTTCCCCACAGTCACACTAGATCTGAGTTTTTAGTTTTCCAGATAACTAGTCCCAAACCCCCATTTTCCCGTAACCTGCCCCATAAACTCAATAAGCATTTCTCTTCAACATTTAAAAAAAATCTCTCCTCAGAAACCTAGTAACAAGCGGTACTGTCATTGTGAAACCTGCAACAGGCTCCCTGCCAGGTGACATCTGACAGAGCGGGAAATACCAGCTTTTCTGAAACAGTTGCTCGCTAGTGCATGGTCTTCTACCATTTCTTCACTGTATTTATTCTCCCAAGGAAGAAAGTGATTCGCCTGGTGCTTTAAGACGTGGAATCTGCCAGTTAATTGCCATCCACAATTTACTGGCGCTGAAATGAATTGATCCACGGAGTTTAGCAGCGTTTCCAACCTGGCTGTCAAGCTGCTCATCCTGGCCTTAGGAAACATTTGTGCTATGACCTCATACAAACCATCTGCTATACACGTTTACACCTATGGAATAATCCAGTGAACCTAATGCTAGGAGAAGTGACCAAAAAATGAGAGAGAATCTTCCCATGTTAGACGCCAAGAGCAAAAAAAGTAACGAATTAAAACTTTTGGTCATTCTCAAGGCTGCTTTATCACAGTCTCAGGAACAGCCAGCCACTTTTGGACGTGACAGAAGTATATGATTTTAAATAGATGTTTCTCTGTATATTTCTAGCAGTAAAGTAAAACAAAGCATAAGCACTGTATGTCTACACACATTGCTCTTATACAGCTGCCACTAGAATCCCAGTTTAATTCTGATGGGTTCTACATTCCCTGCCAAGGGCATCAGTGGCCATTTGCTGCTGCCTCCTGGATCACTCCGTTATTGTCCATGGCCTAAATCCTTAGTGTTAACACTATTTACAGTTCTGTTTTACACCTTCCTGAACATCTCCTGAGGTACAAACACTGCAGTACACAAGATTACCACACCATTTCCAGAGAACTCTCTCTACACCATATTTGTTGCCTCCAGGTAGTCCAAAATTCACAGGGATGTCCATCTTCCCCTTGCTGTTGTATCTATAAATGTTCAAATTCATCAGATTTCAAAACCAGGCTATTCCTAAACTAAAAAGCTTAGTCTTGGTGGGTTTTGTTTGTTTGTTTGTTTTTAAATCCGGGAAGGATTAAGTAAAAATCTTTCCATTTTTTTGGTACAAAAACCAACAATAACAACAACTGAAAGAAACAAACGGAAATAAATAAAAAACAAAACCCACATTGCCCACTGTTCTAATGCAACAGGTAGTAAGATTCTTTTAACTGTTACAGCTAGAACAAACTGGTACTTACCCTTCACAGACCGTCTGTCTCTTGTCCAAAGGGAGTACTACAATACCATCTAACATTAACACCTTCTGCTAGGAGAGAAAACGAAGTCGTTACAGGAACAGTACCTTTTCACTGCTGACATGGGCCAATAAATCAGACAAACATTTGACCTCAAAGACATCAAATGTGCCAAAGACCTTTGCCAACAATTGATATAAAAAGGAAAACTGCCGCTACCAAGGTGATTTTGTGAAATGTTACTTGACAGAGCTAAATTCAGTAGAACTCCGGGAGGGAGGGAGGGAGTAGAGTCGCCACTTTCTCTGTTATTTGTTAAATTTTATACAAAGTTTCTCACATTAAGAAGCACGCTACTGTATATAGTGCGTATGGCTGCCCACATGAGCATCAAAAATGAAGTTCTTAAGCTCTTAGGAGTTAAACCAACCTTAGATTTCAAAATTAATAACCACCTGTGAAGGAGAAAGGCCAAGTGAATCTTTCCCTGCCTAAAATTCGTTACTGCTGTATCAGATCAGAATA
Source organism: Chauna torquata (assembly GCA_013399475.1). NCBI lineage: Eukaryota > Metazoa > Chordata > Aves > Anseriformes > Anhimidae > Chauna > Chauna torquata. The sequence continues at coordinate 395,349 of VXAL01005408.1, read as the reverse complement.
GGAGGGATAAAGGACTGAAAACTTCTGGAAGCAAACAACAGTAGTTTTCAAACTCCAGAGAAGCTGGATCTGTCACAGAAACTAAACACATACAAACAGGAATGATGCACACTGCCTTAGGATACTTTTAATCAGACTTATTTTCTTCCCTTTTACTAAATGCATCACCTAGTTTTATCAAATAAAGAAGCACGATGCATGAGCAAAATTATGGATAGAGTAAATCTTTGCGATAAAAGCCCTTCACTACTTTCACACCAAAGCACCGATAAGAACCCGTATTTATTATGCTGGTTAACACAGGCACAGCGCAGTGGACCTCACAGCCCGCAGTAAAACACCACTTTTACACGCAGGCGACTGTACCAAAACACCACGCACCCTGCTGTCGTGGAGTGTATCCCCTAGCCACAGAATTATGCCTCAGAGCCAGTGCTTGCGTTTTTACAGTGCCTTCTAACCCTCGCAGCACTGCCAGCATGTTCATGAGGCTAACCAACTTCTTGCTAACTCCTTGAAATAACAGCAGAAGAAAGCGAGAACTGACCGCCCCATTCACTAAAGGTTAACTTTGAAGATTTCAACAGCCCCCTTGTTAGCCTTTTAGTTTGCCTTACGTTTTAATGGAAATCCTGTGAACATATTTACACTACAATTCAAAGTTTTCCACCTCCATAAGCTCAGCAGCAAAGGTAAGGTCTCTAGAAAACTAGTCATCTACTTACTTTTTGTTTTGTTTTTTTACATGGAGATATGCAACCCTTGACTGATGACTATGCTGAAAGAAAACTTTTATAGCTAGTCACACCAGGAAACAAAACAAAACAAAAACAACAACAACAACAAAAAAAAACAACTCAGCAGTTTTCTACCCAACAAATAGGTGAACCTGGTTTCAGTGGTTAGGACTGAATTTCACCTTCCAGACTGCGCAGATTTAGTGCAGCACTGCGCTCGCCCAGAAAAAAAACCTCCTGCCGGAGCTTCCAGGTTCCTTCCCAACAACTGCGGTGGTGTCAGACGCTGTCAACATCAAAACTTGGACTCTGTTCAACTGCAAACATGAGGATAACCTTTAAATGACGTTAATAAACAGGAGCTACAGCACTGATATATTACTTCCATACTACATTTGCTAGAGGACTCCTGAGGGCTCTAACTCCCACTCCCTCCCACTGCAGCGGCTCCCCAGCCTTCAGACGCCTCTCCCAGGGAGAAGGCAGAACGGCTCACTCACCAGCCAGGTGCCAAGACAGCGTTCCCACACCAGACTCAACTTTAGAAGCCAGCACAGATGTGCTTCCACTTCTACTGGGCAACCTATGTGGTTTGGTTTGTTTCATTCTTTTCATTTCAGCAGCGGAAAACATGAAAGCCTGCTCACCCGCTTCTTGGATTACCAGGCTGCTTTGTTACAGTGCCACAGGATCCAAGGCGCTTCTCAGAAAATTGTAAGAAACGTCGTACAGGCTCAAGCCAAATACGCTGTAAATCGGGTGTACTGCTCTCCGCAGGCCGCTGGGATCACATCAAGTTAGCCACTTTGTTACCCTTCTCTTCCGCATACAACACACCTACTATCCATCACATTTAGTAACATAAATGGCAGGAAGTAGCAGTTTTCTGATGAGTTCATGCTGTGGGAGAAATTTTGAGAATATCAGATCAAAAAATATGCTTGTTTTTCAATTTTTTCAGGGATATGTTTGTCAGCCACAAAAATTTCTCAGTTAGTGAAGCTAATCACATCTAACAGTGATCTAATTTTCTTAATAGGAACAAAAGATGACTTCCTCTACCTGGTTATTAATAAACAGAAAACAAACTCCCCCACAGTGTTTGAGAGTCAAAAGGAAAGACTCCGGGAATCTTATGCATGAGTGACTTAACACCTACAATAAATACACAGAAGCAAAATTGTTACATGGGCGTGCAGCTTTCCTCTAAAGCTGGGTGACAGCTAACAACAATTCACGTCTCTCTCAAATAAAATTGTGTATTTTATGAATAGTACTACAGGAGCAACACTTACGCAGTTTAAATCCAGTAATCATCCAAAAGAGTTTAATATTATCCCTGCGAGGTGAAGACTAAAGAATGGATTAGGGTTTTAATTAGTTAGCAGAACCCTGCTGCTAGCTCCCAGCTGTTTGCAAGCAAGCTCCATGATCCAGATGTGGGGGAAGGCAGACAGGGATAATTCCTAAGATACTTCTCCTCTGCAACAAGTCTAAACAGCTCCACAATACTGAACTCTGCTCATTCCTCAGAAAATTAAGAATTTAAGGTCAGCTTCAGAGGCCAGTTATTTTCACCAACAAACACAACCAAATTTAGGCTCAGCGACATCCCTTCTCCAATCTCTTTCCTCTCTCTCTGTATCATTACTAAACTGCTCTTCTAGTCAGAAAAGCAGGTAAAGGGTATTTAAGTATTACTCTGATACTTCTCTCATGCATGTCCTTTAAATTGGTGCTTCACTAAGAGCAGACCCAGCGCTGCTTTTAAGAAAAAGACAACTGAACAGTTGCAGACTTGCACCTCATTTTTGAAGCTCCCTTTTCCCCCCNTTTTTTTTTTTTTTGCCACATGTTCTTTTTATTAAGCAGGGGAAATAGAAATGTTTAAAGGAAGTGGAAGAAATTCACGTATCCCAGCATCTACCTCACATTTAAAACTGACAGCTGTGCTACAGATGCCAGCCATATTTCTGTTTCATGATAAAACAGCCCTGCAGATGCCAGAATTCTGCTCTTGTCACCCAAGATACCCAAGCGAGTCTTTCTACTCAATGTATTACCACCATACATCATTCCTAAAACACACAGTGTCATTGATAAAGGGAGCCCCATGCAATTTATTTCCCTGGCGTTCGCGTGTTACTTAAACTGTAAGACATGCCAGACAGTGCTTTTCTTGGCAGTTGCAGCAGCACTGGTGTTTCAAAGCTGCAACGTCAAGGGTCAAAATTGTAGCCACCGAAGAAGTTTAAAAACTCCTCCAAGGCAAAAATCTATGTCCCACTGTTGTTATGAAGCTGAATGAGGCATTTATTAAACATCATAAACAATAATTCACAGAGCCAATAACCTCTAAGAAGTTCTAAGTTTATTTAATCTCATCACCAAAGCGTGACGAAGCCACAAAGCCTGCTACCTGAAAGTGCAGATAACGCTGATGTCTGTCCAGCGAAAATTCCTCCTATCTCCAAACAACTGGCAATGCTAATCCTTCAGATCAGGGCATTTTTCAGTGTTAAAAGATACCGCTTATCAATATCTGCTACTCTCAAAGCGAGTGCCTCTGTCTCAGATGACAAGCTGAACGCCAGCTCTGAGCTTGATATGATGTAGAAAAATGTCAAATTATCTCATTACAAAAGTTTCTAATGAAAACATAGATGAATACAAGTGAGAGTACCTCTTCAGGGAACTCCTATGACAAATCAAGTCTTTGTCACCGAATGAATGACATATTTGATTAAAGTATTTTCCCCAAGCAAAAATGATTTCACCCGCACACCAATCGCATTTTTTTCATACGCAAGAAATTTCCTTTAATCCTCAAAAGCCTGCGTGTAATGCATCGTTATCGCACAGACAGAGGTGTAGCCAGCTCCAAACAGGACTGGATTATGATTTATCTGACTGGAAGTCATCTTTCTCCACTAGTTATGGTCTGCATTTCCAGGGAGTTAGACACTTGATCCAGTTATTTTACATAGAAGAGGGTCTGAAAAGCAAACAGTTTAACCGAAATCCCCAGAAGAAATTCTGCCCAGAGTATTTGTTTCATACATACAGTGTGCTGTGGGATGGGGACAAGGGAGGCAAACGATTTCGAAGGGCCAGCTAACGCAGAGTGTAGAAGTTGGCAAGACACAGGTGCTAAATTCATTTTGCAAGCCGCAAGAGCGAGCGTGGATGGAGACGCGCCCACAGAGCCTTCCTCCCGCTGCCACCCCGCGCAGGAACGACGGCATTCCCACAGGAGCAGCTGGGTCGCTCCCCGCACCGGTTTATCAGCATCCGCGCCTTGCAAATACCGCTCAGCACGGTGATGCGCGCAGGCTTTGGGAGAAACAAAAGACTGGGAGAGAGGACACACGCAGAGCGATAAATCACGCTGAATACTGTATCTCGAGCAGGAACAATTTATAAAATAACAGTAAAGGCTCCGCTAATCGTGCCTCTCTCTCGCTAAGGAAGGCACCCGGCCGTGCCCCTCTCCGGGCCGGCGTCACGGCACGCCGCCGCGACCCGGCGCCGGGCACAGCACCCCGCTCCGCAGCTCGCAGCCTCTCCGCGCCGGGGGCCGCGTCCCTGGGCACCCCCCGGGAGATCTGAGGGGGGCCGCAGCCCCGGGCCCGTCCCG
>VXAL01005408.1:367218-390282 GCA_013399475.1 Chauna torquata | reverse complement strand
AGGCGGAGCGCGCCCGCGCCTTCCCCTCAGGGGGCCGAGGAGAGCCGCCCGCTGCCCGCCCCGGGTCGGGTCGGGGGCTGGGGGAGCGCTCGCTGCGCGGCCGTTAGCTGTGAAGCGCCCATCGAGCGGTCCTGGGCGCCTCAGATCCGCTCCGCGGCAGTGAGGCGAAGTACGCGTCCGTCCTCCGGAGTTTCGCGTTCTGATGTTCGGCAGGCTAAGGCGGCAGCTTTTATGAGCTCGGGGTCTTTCACCGTACCGTTACCGGTCTCATCGTTAACTGCTCTACAGCAAAAGCAAAGCACCACTGTTGGTGTAACTAAACCTGGTGTGAATAGAGGTCATCTCGTGGGGCTAAATCGGAATTAATACTTCAGTCTTTAGCGATGCCACAAAATAGCTGAGAATTACTCAATATGGAGCATTTCAAACATTTTAAGTTTTGCTAGGGTTTTACAGTTAACATTTGCACAGCCGGAACATTAACAGATAAAGTCCTGGTCTGGATTTTTTTCTCTCTTTGCAAAACTTCGTATTTTTAAGAAATTCTGGCACGAATCAGGTTACTCCTGGTGGTTCTAAATAACCTTTTTTACCCAGTAGCCTTCACTCCCCCACACTCCTTGTGACCTACACAGCAGCCTGTATAATTCAATCCTCACAATTGCTTGATAAGGTAGGCAGCAATAACATCTCTGTCTTCTAAATGTGATCAAATCTCTCCACCGAATCTCAAAGGGAGTCAGATAGGACTGGATTTAACAGTCCTCTTTGTTTCTGATACATTTTTTGATTTTTTTTTCTTACTAAGTGAGCTAGCTTGGGCTTTTTAAATGTTAAAGTTCAAAGATGGTGTAGAAAGATTTAAAAAAAAAAAATTGGATTGGTTCTATTTAGAATAAAGCCAGTCAGAATTAATGACTGAAATTTTCCTCACTTTTCAGCTGTTCATCAGCAACGAAGAAGGGAAGACTTCAGCCAAGCTATCATTATACCAGAAAGCATCCTTCCATGAAAACTGTCTCACTCGCTTAGGGTCTGCAGTACTTGGGTGAGTGAAGTAGTTCATATGTTAATGTGCGACTGTTAGTAAAAATGTTTTGAGATGAAGAAGGCCAAATGAATAGAATGTTGTAAAAATAAGATTCACAAAATGAAAGTTGTAAGGAAGGCAGGTCTCCAAAGAAAGATGGAGTGCGAGGCGCGGTGGAAGCATCAGGTAAAATCCAGAAGTATACAGTGGCACATAAATCAACAAACAGTAAGTGTTTTTAAGAATAGTTGGCACAAAGGGAGACAAAAAGAAATTCAACACAATTCATCAGTTATGCCAGTGGTATCCAAGTCACCATATTTATACGAATATTTAGTTGATTTTGTTTTATATTTACCACTCAGTAACAGCACCATGGATCTTTGCGATGTAGTGTTCTCAATACTTTGAAGGATGTAATACTTTTCAAGTGCAGGCTGTCAGTCTGCCAAGATGTCCACGTGAAGAAAGTTTCCTGTTCGCGGAAATATGTGGTGCAGACGCATGGTTCTGCTCCGTACCAAGTACCCTGCTCGGTGTAGGAATGGGGGGCCCGCAGAGACCTGGCAGCACTGAGGGCAGCAGCACCCTGGGCGGCACGGCCAGGAGCATGACCAGGAGTTTGAGGGAGGGATTATCCCCCTCTAGTTAGCACTCACTGGATAACGTCCAGGTACTGTGTCCAGTTTGGGGCCCACAGTACAAGAAAGGCATCAACAAACTGGGGTGTCAATGCAAAAAATGAAAACAAGAAAGGCTGGGCAGAATGTGAGGAAAACACTCAAGTGGTGGCACAGGTTGCCCAGAGAGGCTCTACCATCTCCAGCCTTGGAGGTTTTCAAGACTCAACTGGCTCAAGCCCTGGGTAGCCTGGTCTGAGCCCAGAGATGAGCTGCTTTGAGCAGGAGGGTGGACAGGGACCTCCTGAGGTCCCATCCAGCCCACGTTGTCCCATCATTCTGTGATTCTGCACTCATAGTGCAGACAAAGCCTAGGATGAGGATAATACCGTATTTCAAGCCTTTGCGTTTGTGAGCATTTTTGTTCTTTGCAGCTTTCTCTGCAGTAGGTAGAAAAAAAAAAACATGCTGCATGACAGCTGAGATAGCTTTCATCAGCTTCTGGCTTCCAGTGTTCCTTGTGTAATGGAAACTTTTCTTCTGCTCCTTGTAGCAGCAAAATAATAGTACAGAAAATTACTCCAGTCAACCGAGACAAGTTGTTTCCATGTCCTCCTTCCAGGTAAAATATTTATTACCTGTTAACGTGATTGAAGGTCACCCATTCGCTGCCTTTTAGAAACTAGCATAAAGAGAGAAGAAAATGGAAAATAAAGTACTCCCATTTTCAAAGTCTGGAGGCACTGAATTGTAAATAACATATAAAATGTGGGAAAAGGTAGGAAATGTCCATGTTGGTGTGTTACTCTGCTGGTGCATTACACTAGGGAAAAATGAGTGTATAACTAAATGATAACAAGGGAAAAATAAACGGGCTGTGGATTGGTAAGATGAGGTAAGGTAATAGGTGGTGCCCCAGGTAGGCTGAGAGACTTGCCTGCCCTAGCATTAGTAAAATCATCCTTTCTCCCATGCTGCCTGCCCCTGCCAAACAGAGCAAGAGAAATTTGTGAGGCATTTGCCCTTTGCGCACGTTACATATTGTATACGAAGGATCAAATCAGAAAAGAAACGAGGAACGAAGAAAGGGCACTGAGGTTGTTCCTCTGAACCAACACTGGCTCAGAACCAATCATTTTGCTACAATTTAAAATTTAGATTCATTGAAACAAAAGCAGAGGCAAACAAGTTGCTTGATCTTTAGTTAACAATGAAAAATGCTTGATATTATGGATAGTAAACGAGGGACACGAAACAAGATTGCTGAGCACAGGTTGTGTTGTGGCAGATCACATTCTAGAGGAAGTTCAGGATACATGAAAACTCTGTGTAGTTCCATGCGAAGCTTTATTCCAGCTTCAACACTAAATTAAGATACCTTAACAATAAACATTTGCTTGACAATGACACCTTGAACTGACAAACACCACTGGCACACATAGACTGAGTGATGTGACACTGCTGCAGTGTGGCTGTAACTGCAATGTACCTCGCCCTCTTGCTAGAGCTGTCACAATCCAGTGAAAACATCCAGTGGCAATCTAGAGGAAAAAACCCTCGCTGGATCATAAGAGAGCAGCACAAAGGTATGATAAAGGAAGGAATTAAGCCCTTTCATTAAGTAACAGGTCACTTTCATACAGACGTCGTGTTTGAAGTAGGGCTCTCTGGCTGTAGATGGGTTTACTAGAACCAAAGTAATCCGCAACTGGGAGCGTCATTCATAGCAAGGCTGAAGTTATGCCACTTTATGCAACATTCAAATGGACATCTTGAAGATAAGTGTCAGGAATTACTTTGAATATACTTGCTAATGGTGTAGCAGGTTATGCTCAGCAGTACTAAACATCCAAAGAGATAGGCTTATTATCTGTTTCAGTAGTGGGTCATTCATTCTAGACACTTGTTTGTGTATGCATTGAAAACAATTCAATGTGTGTCAGGAAAGGTCAGGTCTGCTGTAATCTAGATTAATTTCTGGGATTGATAGGAAACATAATACTCCAGTAATTTATTTCTCAAAACTTTGAAAAGACAGTGGCTTTATTTTGAGACTTGTAGACAAAAATAAGTGGGAAGGAGAAAACCATGGCATATTAACTACCCACAAAATAATGGGCGTAAATGGGAATTGTAGCAGCATCTATGTTACTTAAGGATCAGAATGCACAAATGAGGGATGCTATCTGCTTTTTCCTTAGGAAAAGACGTTTTGTGTGAGGCACTGCGGGATCTTCAATATTCAGGCCCCACTATTATAAAGCTCTTCCTTTCAAAAAAGTCACTCAAGGCCAGTACGTAGCCAGCATTTGGGCAATCAGTGGTGACCCAAGAGGGAAAGTTTTCTCTAAAAATAGTGGTTTGTAAGTCCTGAAGAAGCTAGGGGTAGCAGAGATGGGAGGAGATAGTAACATAGTGGATCTCGTACAGGAAGAACCAAAGATTTGTCTTCCTCTTCAATGTATCCTAAATATGTTAATGTATCTGACCCTCATCTAGCCGTAATCAACTCAGGACTGCAATGCGCTTCGTAAGCAGTGTGCAGAATGGCAATAGACTTCGAGCAATCAGGCCAAGTTCTCTAATGCAGAGAGCTTGTAAGAAGGCAAAGGTGAGAGAGAGTGTAGGAAAAAAATAATCTCAATTCTTAACAGGAAGAAATTACCTCAATTCTTAACAGGCAGTGCAGTCTAATAGCTTTGGTATTGTACAGGCATGAACTGTTCCAGTGTAGGTACAAGACAAACAATCATGTAACCCTGGCTGGTGAATAACAGTAGCACAGTGGTATCAGTAAGTGGTAGAAATTCAGCAATATTTAATATTTTCCAGTCACTGTTTTCATAACATCACTGAACTGCGTGCTTCTGAAAGTAATCGTATCAGCAAAGTAAAATCAGAAGTGAAAACTTGCCAAGAACTTCAGGAGTAGCGGCAAGATAATATTTCCTAACTCATAAAATGAAGTTTCAGGCAGTGATAAAAGAGTTTTGTCAATTTAAAAAATGAAAGATAGTTCAAAATAGCAAACCTCCAAATTACAGAAGTGGCCATATAAACAAGAAAGTTAGTACATGAAATTCGGATTCTTAAATATTTCAAAAGGCACAATCCCAAATTCACTTAGACTGAAAAAGATATATTTACAAAATATGTAGTCCTAGGGTTGGTGCTTGAAAATACACAATGTTTTCAGAATATTCGTGTGTTGAGTAGACATTTTGTGCCTCCTTAGTTTGTGAAACGTCTTTAAGGCAGATTAAGACATTTGACTGATATAACAAAGTTGGATAATTAGAAGTACTCTTTGTACAGACATGCTTAATTTGGACTTCTGGAGTGGAGTAGCATGCATGCACTTAATGGCTGGTATTAATTCTGAACGTGATATTTAAGACAGTATATTAACAGGTGTAGAAATGCAGGGAGACAGAAAGTAATTATTTAATCATGTAATTAGCTTATTAAAAATACTTTCATTTGCTGGGAACTTTATCTAAACATTTCCTTTATCCCTTAAATATGGTAAGAGAAAAGAATTGATTCAATTTTTTCAAAACATATTGTTTAACCACTTCAAAGGTGAATATTATTTTTTTTCTTGCGTATGCTGCCAATGAAAACCATAACCACATAAATAGAAGCTATCTGCTCAAAGTAGTACCTTTCTGACAATATTTACAGCCATTCAGGTGCCCTCATATAGGTGTGACTTTACGGTTGCTAGCTTATTGTGTTCTGGTGTAGACTTTAGCAAGTGAAGGGAGCTGCTTGGTCCTTCTTTCTTGTCCTTTAAGCTGTACTTGCAGAGTACAGTGAATTTTTGGCTTCAATTCACTAATGATTTCACCTCTGATAGCAGAGTATTCCTCTTGTCCAGCTTATTTCAACTGGTGAGAGCAAAGCACTGAACACGTGGTTTTCTTCTACTTGTGGAAAGTCGTGCGTGTTGACCTGTTCCATGTAGCTAATGGATATGCAAAACTCAGGCTACAAAAGATGAAGTGTTAATGGATACCCTTCCATTCCCAGAAATGCCAGGCCAGGAGATAAAGACAAAAGAGTGGTAAATTGTTATAAGTAACTAGGAGAAAGTTAAGATGCCGCTCCTCTTGAATGCTAACTCAAGTCTTCTGTTAGGAACATGTCTAGAAACAAAAACAGAATAATTCCGCTCTCTATTGTAACTTCACTAAGACTTAATTCTCCTAGGCAGGGAGAGTTCTTCACTTTCCCACTAAGCATTTTTGTTCCCTTTTGAAGGAGATTAGAGAATGTGTGTGGCTGGCAAACTACCACTGACCTTCTTGTGTTCTCCTGTAGACACTGCTATAAAGACTTGTAATCCTTTCTTCTCTTCCTGGGGGACAAAGTCTTCCATCCCACAGCACGCTTCCCACTAGTGTCACAGCTGGAGTCCAGGGCTCTTTTGTGCTAGCGCAGTTTTTGCTTGCAAAGGCGTGAATGAAAGGCAGAATCTGGAAGACAAAATTCCAAAGGTGCAAAGTGTGTGTTATCACCCAAAACTACTCGTGCTACGTGAGTGATGATAAGGAGGAAGCCAGAAGCCAGAAAGCAGCAGCAGTATGAGTCAGTTTCTAAGTGAGGACAGGACAGAATAGGAAAAAAAACAACCCTGCAAGAGAAAGAATTGTATTGGGGATACCGGACTGGGAATTCCTCTACTCCCACTCTTGAATGGAATGACTCAGGCCCACTTTATTTTCCATTGTACCAAATTACTAGGTCTGAACGCCACAGTGTGGGTTGGCTGCACAGAGAAAACACACAGCTGAAGCATTGGAGTTTGTTGGTGTTCTCGCAAAGAAGTTCCCCCGAAGATATTTAAAGCAAGTCACCAGTAATACATCCAAGCAGTTCTGGAGCGTGCCAGAACCTCTTAGTGGGACGTGGATCCACAACATTTGTGTTTCATGCTGCTAGTAGCTTTTTTTTTCAGGATTTAACCAACACACAAAATTTCTGTGTTCCTAATTCTCTTTCCTGTGCTATGCAGGGGCTTCTGCAATTCAGCAGTGGTTTCAAAATAATTACAAACGAGTCTTGTAAATTTGCTTTGGGTAACTTTTTGAAATGCTTTAGTGAAAACATAGCTATTCCTGCAGTCACCTTTCTCTGCAAAAGGGCAGTAAAGAGGACAGAAACCAGGCAAAGCGTCAAGTGGCATCTGTTTCTCCTGTAACTCCTTTTTTACTTCTTAACTGGCTTTTTGCATTATAACAAGTGGATTGAGAGGAAAGAGTTTTGTTTATTTTTTTATCTTCTTATTTTCTCAAAATAATTGTGGAGGTTTTGCACATACTTTCAGAAGGATCTAAGTAGTCTCAGGGCAGAGAGAAATACCAAATACTTTGGCTCTGGTGCCTGGCATAGGTAATGTGAACAGAAATAGGGACATCATAAAACCATTTTTACAACTTTTTAATTGGTTATTCAGCAAACATGTTTGTAATGTCCTGTCCTCTGCAGTAAGGAAGCATGTGTGATTAACACCCATTATATGTGGTTTCCCATAGGAAAATTACCCATAGAAATTCTGCACAAAACGTTTCAAAATAGTTTTTCCACAATAACTATATATACTTTGCAAAGACAAGGTCAAAGCCCTCTGAAGCGTGGAAGGTAGTGTTTGGGGGAAAAGCTCTACGGACCAAGACTACTCCATAATAAAGCTGTGTCCTGCAGAGATGAGCTTTTCATTTGTAGTAAAAAAAAAGAAAAAAAATTGCACTGTGCCCTGGAAAACAACTTTGACAATCATAGCTCTCATCCTAAAGCTCTAGGCAATATTGTAGGGGTGTGCCACAAGACAGCATGGCAGTAAGATCAGAAGTGGGGCAACGTTTGTAGGTAGAACCAATACCTGCATGCAAGCTCTCCTTGTGATCTGAAACAGAAGCAGCAAACTTCGAACTAAGCATAGAGCTGAACTTGCCGTTGAATGTTTGTATACCGAAGGCCTGACTTGCTCTTGGTTAATACTGCTGTGATCTCTAGGTGCAAGGAGCTGCCTTTCCCCAATAGCCTCCTGGATGGTATTTTACGTAACTATCTGGTGCCCTCTTGTGGAGCTTTTCCACATCACACAGTGGCAAGATTGAAGTACCATACAGACTCAGAAAAGATCTCATGAAGGGAGGGCACAAATAAGATTAATTAGTCACATTTGTAATTGCAGCCATATGAAACAGATGAAATCAAATACAGAAAATTCAGAGCTTTCCCTGCAATTACTACTACAATCCTGCCAGTGAATATCCCAACCAAGAGCGCTTTTTCTGAAGATGTTGAAGTTTTCTGCTTACACCGAAAATGTACACAAAAGGTAAATAAGTATAAAGATGCCTTGGTCTATTGTGTTTATCTCTATGAGGCCATTTTAAAACTGGTGAGCAAGAGGATATTTTAAAATAGACAGTCCAGGATAAAGACAGAAGTAGGCAAAGAAGAGGAGAGGGGAAAAATCCTGAAAAAAAAATCAGGTTGTAATTTTAGTCAGATCTGGCTTAAGCATCAATAATAGCAAATGAATGACTCCTTATTCCCTCTGTTTATACCTTATTTTAAAGAATTTGCCACAGCACTGATTTACCTTGCTTTGTAGCTAGTCAAAGCACGTGACCCACATAGGACTGTATCAAGTGTGGGCTACTAGCTGTCATTGGAGAAGCTCAACAGGTTATTGTGCCATGCTCTTCAGAGGCTGGGTAAATTTTGCAACACTATCACTGAGCTGTGCGTTGAAAATATAATTGAAAGCAGTTTTCTTTTAACCCATCTCCATTATTTGAACTTAAGCAGTGACCTCAAGAAACTGTGAAAAATAAGCGTATGCCAGCTGTGCTCTTGTTCCTGTGAGCGTGCATCTTACCAAAGCAATTCTGCCCACTTATTCATAATGCAGCTCTTTTCTCATCAAAGTCAAGAGTTGCTTAACCCAACTGCTTTAAACCTGCTGCTTTACTCTGGACAACCCTTGAGTTCGGGGCATGTAGATCTAATTTATTTGGGGGTGGTAGTGTGTAGTGCACACCCTTATATTTCAGTCCAACATAATAAATCGGATTTTGCAGTTAGAGAGTTACTGTGCGGGGAGGACCAGCTAAATTTCCATTTGTACTACAGTCTGCGAATGTGAACCTTGTCAAGTCACTTAGGGTCTATGAATGGGCTCCCACATCTGAAGACACAGATAGCGATTGTCAGGTAATCTTCTAAACACCATCATGAATTAGGAATCCGTAGTGACCTCTGATAGGTGCTGGGAGCTGGCATTTAGGTTAGGGTAGAGGTCTAAAGAAGAAATTATTTCCCTTTTTAGGTTCCACCTCCACTGTCCTTTCTTTATTTTCAAGTTAAGGGATGGGAGGGAGATCTTTGCTGTATGTTAGTTGTTTTTAAAGCCTCTGGTTCCACTGTTTGGAACACTTTTGCTTTCCAAATGACCAAAAAGAACAGAGTTTAGAGGAAAATAGCCTGCCCTCTTCTCTGCAGCCTCGCACGTCTGGTTCAGATTTGCAGTAAGAAGAGAAATGAGATGAGTAATACAGGTTTATGAACGAAGCAGATGTGTGCCTGTACATGCGCGGACGTGCATGCATGTTGGATACAGAAGACTTGAACCTTTTGGATTCTTTTAAATGAGGCATAAGGCTAGCGAGAAGTACCTGACTATTTGTTATAATGGTTTCCATGTCACTTGTAAAGAACCTGCATTTATGAAATCCACCCTAAGAAGTCTGATAACAGGAAGTGCCTTGTTGCTGAATGTCTTCATGCAGTAAGTCAAGAAAGACAGCTCAGCACTTACTCTTCCATTGTCCTGTTTTCCTCAGATGAAATCTGTCAGTTAATATGGATTTAGAAGTTAGTGATCTGGAAGTGAAATCCCATAAATCTGGGGATCTACATTAAAAGTTGTCAGAATTTATTGTTATCTTTAGAACAAGCAGCAGAAAGGCTAAAACCTATTAAAGGCAAAATAGGAGGGAAAAACAGAATAAGCCAATCTTTTCAGACAAAGGAACAGATGAGTATTAATGTACAGTCATTTTAAAATTCTGAAAGAAGATAATTCCCCATAATATTTGCATTTTATAGTTAAAAATCGACAGTATTGGTGCATGTTAAGCAAGTTAAAATTTATTTTGTTTCCAATACCTTCTTCATGGTTAGTTGAATGGAAAGATTGATAATGTGCCTCAGGTTCCTAGTCATTATGAATCTATTTTTCTGTATTGATTATTGCAATGTATATGAGCAACTATGGTCAGAACAGAACGTGGTCTGTGGGGACAGCAAGTTTACAAAGCCATTGAAAGTGGTTTCGAAGAAAGCTGACAGATTACTACAATGATTATCATTGTTACAGTCTCAGTGGGAGTCTGGTTTAATCTAATTAACATAACAGTGTCAACACAATGACAATAAAAATTAGAAGGACTGAAGAACTCTTCTATTATGTAGCCAGTGTCTCTGGTCTCTGACTGGAAAAGAGAGACTTTGTGATGAATGCAGAACAGCGGAATGCTTGAGGATGACTACTAGATCAAAGAAGTGTGTGGGTTTTTTTTTTTTTTTTTGTATTTACAAAAGCTGGGACAGCGTGCTCTAAGCACCAGTTTAAGGTATTTTGAATTGGCCTCTCTGTACTTACATGCCTTTGAATTGACTGAACTAACAAGATAGCTTTGGTCCTCTGAATTGTACCTAAGTTAGAGGTACAGACTGAGCTAAAGGTGAGGTTTCTGCCCAGGTTCAAACATGTAAAAGTAAGCTACAATACAATTTGAAGCTGAGCTTAGAAAGTTGAGCAGGAGAAATTGTGGAAGGTATGAAGTGACAAATTTCATCACAAAGACAAAATCCTGAGAGTAAGTTCTCAAAAACAGATCTTCATTAGTTTTTTGTTTATTTGTTTTTTAAAAATCTGTTTCAATCACAACTTTGAAATATAATAATTGAGGGGAAAGAAAGAAAGGAAGGAAGGAAAAGAGAATGTAGTGATTCTCTTCAAGTAATGACTCCTACATATCTACATGACTAGGGTATGTAAGTCATACCTACTTTAAAAAAGGACATGAGTTGCTTTGAGGACTTTATATCTTCTCAAAGGTCAAAGCTAGAGATTTTGAAACACCTTGAAGTTAGTGGAAGCAGCTGGGAGAAAGTTTATGTCTTTTTTTTCCATGAACCACAAAAATCAGGTTTTTTTGGTAGTAATTTAGCAGCAAATGGAGAACGCGCCTTTATAAAGAAAAGTTAGAACAAGCCTACTTCAAGCCCTGGAAACAATTTAAAGAATTGGCTTCAAACAGGATGTTTGAAAGGAGTTCCAGGCATCACTAGTAATAAGCTAAGTGGTCGTGGAAGGAAACTGCCAATAGACACAAAAACATTTACTTCCATAGAATAGTAAGCATTATTGGAAGCTTCGTTACATTCTTCTGTATTCTTTACAGAACTGCCTACTTTGTTTCAGGAACAGATTTACTGAAGTAAATCATACAGTAGGTGGTTTCAATTTGTAAAACTTTGTGGGTTCCTTTTCTCACTACTTTCAATGGTTTATTTTGCAGAAGTTGAGTGGATTGGTGTGCATCAGGAGGTCTTGAGGGGAGGGATGACCTAAATCCACAACACAGTTATAGGAACAGCTTTCACAGACTGCCAGGCTCAGCACGTATCCTGGCCCTAAATACTTAACTCCAGCAGGAACAGTTGGAGCCACCCTATTTTCTTCCACTAGGAGATATAACATCATGTCATAGGTAAGTTGGACAAACAGAAATTACAAGTGCCTTTTCAGGAGGCTTCATCCTGTCACTCACCACTGGCCAGGAAGTCTACAGGAAATATCTGAGTCTGAAGAAGTCAGTGATACTGTGCTCTTGGACAATGAAACTGCAGAGCAGTTTTTCCCCCAGAGCAGCTGAAAAGAAGTTTTGAATGCAGTTTCTTGTGAAAGAATTTACTGTAGTATTGCGTAGCCGTTGACCAGAGAATAATCAAACAGGCCACCCTGCAGAAATATTTTTCAAAGATGCCTAGAGAAAATGAACCACCGGCATCTATGAATTTTTACTGAAGACAGGCATCTTCTTCCCATCCCAAACCTACAATGAAAAAGCCTAAAAAATTAAGCATTGTAGCAGAACATTAACCAGAAGTCAAAGCATTCTTTGTGTTGTTCTCTTAACACCCAATTTATCTTCTTTTTAGTTTCTTGCAGCTTTTTTTGAAAAACTAGGAAAGTATGATAAAGAGAACTTTTGGAACACTGAACAAGAGGATGAGGAAGCAGTGTGAGCAACTTGACAGAGTGTAAAAAAGGCAAGAGGGAGGAAGGAAATGAAAGAGAAAGTGGCTTGGCAATCAGCCCGTTAGAGGAGGATGTAGAAATGTGGTGATTAAGTACCATCCCCATTCTTATATGCATCCCTAAACTCCTCAGGATTTGTGCCCTACCTTGCCTTTTGTGGGAGTCAGGACCATAGATTTGTGTCTCCATATAAAGAGGTGGGTTCGTTGTCACTTACACCAGGGGCAGAGGACCCATACATGGAGCAAATTTTCCTTCTCAAAGCTACTGTTTCAGATGGTTATAACCTCAGCTGGATGACCTGATAACCTGCTATCAGGAGGCAGAGGTCAAGTCACATCTCTCTGAACATCTTCTACTGCAGATACAATAGTCCTTCTGTGCAAAATTCTTCAATTTGGAACAGTGACACAAAATGTCTGCCTGCTTTTTCTTGCCTCTGCTGAGTGCAGGGACAATCACTGCTGTGTAGCTATTGCTGCTTTACCACAGAGATGGAGTAGCAAGAAGGCTGCAGGTGGTGCAGTGGTGGTGAGAAGGCAGCGAGACTCAAATCAATTGGCTTCAATTTCAGATGAAGTACTCTATGAGGGGAAAGGTGGAAGAGGTAGAAGGATTGAGGAGGTAAAGACACTAATACCTGGTCACAGCATTTTGTGGCAAGGGTAATTATTGTCAATAAACCAGAGATAACCAGCAGAGAGCTGGACCACGTAAGTTGATGATGTTAGGGACCATTTTGCCTTGTAAAGAAAACTAACTGCCTGATAACTATTCATTAGCAAAGTCAAGGTTGCCTGGGAGCCTTTCAGAGTGTAATGAGAAGGCACAGCTTAAGTATCTGAAAAATTGGAAGGCAAGGTTTGCTGGGTCAGGAGGGACTTCGGTACGGAAAGGCCTTACCAGAGGAGGAGGACGTTGTGGGCCGATTCTCTCCCCAGCCAGAACAGCCTATGCAAGTAAACGCGCAGGAGAGGGCGCCAGATAGCAAAGAGTAACTTCCAGTCTGCTAACATCTTAATAAAATAGGGAAGGGAGCAGCCAGTTCGAAGCCTTGGCTGAGGTTGTGTTTTGTGTGGGGTAGGGTGGACAACTGAACATCCACACTTTTGGTAGTTACTGCATTCAGCATTCATTGCAACAGTCGGGAGATACGATCATTGACCAAAAAATCTGATTTCTCGCATTCATGTCAGCCCCTCCAGCCTTCGTTCGATTAGAAGTATGGCCTTTACCACTCCGCTATAACTGGAAGTGTGAGAGCAAACTCAGTAGGAACTGTACAGCTTCCTGTATTTTTACTGTCACATTAGTACTTCAATTACAGCCACATGATACCAGTCTCTACCCTGAACTGGTTCCTTGTTAAACTAGAAAAATCGCTTGCAAATACTTGAATCGCTACAGTTAGAGTTGGCTCTCTGTGCTCCCAGAATATTGAATTAGGCCATATGCAGCTAGGTTACAGCTTCTGCTCTGCTTATTTTCAGGGCTGTAACCAGTACAAGGTGCCCGCACTCAGAAGACAGCAGAACCATTCAGGAAACAGGACACTGGAGCACTGTCAGACAGGGTCTACCGACTCCTTTTGCAATGGCAAATCCAGAATTTACATGAACTGGGCTGAATGGCCGCTACTTCTACCTCAAACAGTGTGCTTCCTAGAAACATCTTCACGCTTGGTAACTTTCACAGTCCTTCAACTACTTATATAGGTTGCATTTGATGCAAAACTCACTGGGCTATCTTTAAGTTCACATATTCAAACGTCTCTCCTATTTCATTGCTATGAAAACCTCCTGGCAAAAAGACCAGCTCAAGATATCACCAGGCAGCCATGAAATCTTTTCTTGTTATTTATTGTTTTTGTCCACGGACTAACAATGCAACCAATCCTCTCAGCTGGGAGCCAGCAGCAGTGGCCAGCAGCGATAAAGAGAAGGAAGGAGGAACAAGTGAGAGTTTGACCTCACAGCCTTTGTTTAGATTGCTGGTCCTTTTTAGTATTTCCTCTTGTTATTCTTTCATGTATTTGGGGGAAGAGAATGGAACTGTAGCCAAACCATTATGCATGCTCATTCCATAATCTAAACATTTTTATCGTCTTTTTTTTTTTTTTTTTGGCAATTGTTTGAATAGCTATAGTAATATGCAAGAGAAATGGACACCAGAGGCTGAAATTTTGCAAGATTTTATTTTATTCTGGGCAGTGCACCAAGTACCAGGTAATTGTTGGCAGGACTACAAGATCAGACTTGCATTCTGCTTTGAGTCTATAGCAGTGCACAAAATGAGGGTCCAACAGAGGCCTTCAGGCAGCAGCTGGGACCCTTACAGCACGATTATACTGTAGGCAAAGTCCTAGAAAAACTTTTAAAACGGGGTGGCTGTGGCAGAACATGAATGCCCTTAATTTTAACCTCCTGCCTACTTCCTGGTTCCCCACTACTTGAAAAGCGTACTTCAAGACTACCCAGTTCAGCCCAGTACTTATGTAGGCTGTGCAAAGGGGCAAGAAGAGAGTTTATGGCTGCATTTATTTATTTATTTATTAACTTGGACAAAAGCTAGCCTAGAGGTTGTTCAATTACTAAATATTCAGCATGACATCGTCAGAAATAAAACAAGGCCACTGCTGTTTCTTTTACTGGTTATTTAGACAGGCAAGTGCTAATTTGCGTATCTGACCACATCAAGAGAAAACACATTAAGTCTAATACAAACAAGTCGCTTCTAGGAGAAATTCTGTCTGTATATAAGTAAAACAAAATTGCACAGTGAGAACAATTAAACATTGGAATAGGTTGCCCAGGGAAGTGGTAGAATTTCCTTCACTGGAAATATTCAATATTTGGCTTGACCGGGCCCTGGACCACCTAACACAATGGCCATGTTTCTAGCAGAAGGTTGGACCAGATGGTCTCCAGAAGTCCCTTCCAGCCTAGACTTTTCTGTGATCTACAATAATATTCCTAATCATCCTGTTTCAAAGTAAGTTGGAATAACAAAAGAAGGCTTTTATTTTCTCATATGTCAGGCAAGTGAGGATTCCACTGCCTATGGAAATGCTAACTTTATTATGAAATAGAAAAGGAAGGAAAAGCAATAGTTGCATTGCACTTACAAACATTATTGCAACCAACTGTGGTCATAACCAATCTGGTAAAGCTGCACTGCACAGATAACCAGGAGAATAGAGGTTTCTGCCAAACATCATCAAAAAAAATCATAAAATGATTTATTTTTTTCTGCAGAGGGCGGTTTTCTTGCAGTAAATGTGCCAGTATGTTCAACGCAGTACAGCAAAAATACTGGAGTTACAATGATGGATGTGTGTGTATGAAAGCAAGCAATTTTTTTAGTATCGTTCTTTCCTATAAAAGCAGAATAATAAATTTAAATTGCTTTGAAAAAAAGTCTTACTAGTGATTTGATAGAACTTACCAATTGTCGGTAGATCACTATCATATAGAAATGCACAATTTAGACCAAAAAGAGGTATTAGATACTTTCTAAATTCTACAGATCAAGACTGTATGTTGCCCTGCTACTACAGCAAACGATGGTGTTTGGTATTATACAAACTAGCGTTAACCATTATAAGAGACGTAAATGACACTGCTAGCTTGGCCAGGCACTTGACATGCGTATACAAGTTGCATGGCAGTAATGCAGGAGTTTACTTTTTTTTTTCTATTTTTTTTTAGCAGTAATTTACATAGAAGAAGGTAAAACAAAGCAAAACAATGCAACCCATTTTATTACAGACAGACATACGTGTTTTGCAAGATACAGCAACTGCTGTAATGATAGCTAGAGCAAACACAAGCCAGATAACAACCAAAAAAAAAAAACAATATTACTTGTTACCCACATTAACAACTAGAAGAGCAACACAGTAAGCCTAAGAAAATCAGTGCAGAGGTAAATAACATGCTGGTCCATTACATTTGCTCTTCTAGCTGACAATGAAGAACTCTCTGTCCAAATATTACTACCCAAGTAAGTCTTGGTTATAATTAATTGCTAAGATTCTTGGTTCCTGCTTCAGCATAAGATGCTTGTTGCAATTAATATACCAGTTAGCATTACTGCAGCAGATCCTGTGCCATTAACAAACAAATCATGTCACAGTGAGTGCTGGAATGGGGGAACTGCCCCCCTGGACGTACTTCTTCTGCCTGGGCAAATTCTTGCATGACTGCAGATCAGCTGGAGAGGAGCATGAGGCTAACAGGATTACAAGGATCAGTGGGCACCTCACCCACTGACATGATTAGCGCATTGAGCCCTTTGTTGTGAAGGCTTATCACTGCGTGGCTTTCCCATGTCAGAAGCTAGGCTTGCATGGATGGATTTATGAGAAAGTAAATGCTCCAAGAATCTAAACTTCATGAACAGAAGAACTTGTAAACATTTTGCAAACCATTTACTACAGTTAGAAACCTAGGAGTGCTAAGGTTTTCATAAATTATCTAGAAAGAAAATTAAGCAGACAACAATCACTTCTGAGAGAGAGAGAGGGGGAAAAAAAAAATGCAAACTATTCAGCTCTCCTTTGTGTATCGGCAATGCTTTTGAACTCTTGCAACCCAGTGTGCAAGATGCTTTAGCAAATCCCATTTCAATCACTACATATGCCTTCTTGGATAGGCTCCCAATAAGAAGCTTCTCCATGGAAAATGGAGACTTGGAACAGGAAGACTGCGTTTAAACCCCGTGCTTACTCTTAATGAATATATTCTGGGGAAAAAAAAAAAAAAGCAACCAAAACCATCTGTGCCCAAAAGAAGCAAACCCAGATGTTGTGGGGATTTAGTCCTCTCCTTCGTTAATCATGTCTGCAGGATCATTCAGCTTCTGCAGCACATGCCTGCTGTATTTTTGAAGAATAGTTAATAATACATGAACATCAACTCACTCGGGAAGGTTTTGGTTGCATCTTTGTTAATGAAATGGAAACAATTTCTTACTGCTCTAAGTAGAGTCATGCTATTTTTACTTAAGAGAAAAATGACAGGTCTAATTTGTAACTTTTGATGTCTTGCCTCACTAAAATCTGTTTAAAGATAGTGGGATGCCTCTTGTGTCTGATGCATACAGTGGTACGTCTTGTATTCAAACAAGAAGTGTTTGGTTTTGCTCTTTAGCTGCTGTAAGTCAAGGAGTATGATTTGGTCATGCTCCCTGCCAGTCAGGACAGGGAGTAACCTGGATATAAAATTTCCTACTGTCTTTTAGTTCCCAAACATACCAAACAGGGTCGAGCCACATACATAATAGCAATGAAATGAGAAGCTTCCCTTCTCTTTACAAAACCAGGCAGCAGTGGAAGTCGCTCAGACTGTCTCCATCTACCCAACAGCCCCGTACTTGCGCCTTCCTTTGTTACCTGTGCTGAAAGGCTCCTGCAAATCCCACCCTATAAATACATTTTCACCACTTACATAGTTTTTCTTTTTCTCTTCCCAAGCAGGTGTGGGTGCCCTTTTGAGGAAGTAAAGAATCCGTTGAATCTACAACAGATGGATTTTTATTGTGAACTTTCCACTGAGATCAACAGATTGAGCTGTGCCTTCTAGTTTGCCCTTCTGCAGCTGTGGAAATTGTAGTCAGCTGTGGTTTTATTTACCGGTTTCTATATGCCATCTCTATTTCAAGGTGAGGGAACAAATCAATGTGTCTTGTTTCAATGAGGAAGCTGGCATCAACAATGAATTTGTAAAGGCCTGTATGTTAGCTGCTTTGACAAGTCGTAACTAATTGAAATACAGCCTCTATTGGCAGCTGAGCAGGAAGGATCTCCTCGAGCACTGTCATTTAACAGATTTCATAACCTAGTGACTAGGAAGAGAAGGAAACGGTGTTTGAATTTACCAAATATGATTTGTGTATTTAGTAAATATTTCAACACATTTTAATTTGTGCACATACAAAAAAAACGTAATTACTTGGCCACTAGGACAGGCAAATAGAGTAGACAGCAGCTAGAGGCAATTCTCAGCTCTAGGATTCTTTAATTTATAGGACAGAAAATGAAGAATCACATGTTGAGGATTCTGAATTTCACATCCTTATTCAGAGACTTCATTCCTTTCCCAGATACCCTTACTCCAGTGTCATGTCCTAACAAACTGAGTTTCTTCCTTACCGATTCCCATTTGTATTTGATTTGCTGAACCTCTTTATTTTTCCTGTTTTTCTAGGTACAGAATTGCCTCCCCAACCTTCCAAAGGCAGACTCCAGCTTCAAAGGGTTGCAAGGCTGGTATCAAAAGAACAAGATTAAAACAGTGTTCTTGTTAAGTTCTTGACATGGCAGGGGCAGGGCCAACAGCTCCTGCAGTAAAAACATAGAGAAAAGGAGAGAGGAGCAGAGGAACCATTCACCACAGGGCTGGAGGATAAATTATTTCAAAGTTAAGGTAAGGTGTAGGCTCTTGTTCTTGTGAGGTTACTGGTTTCAGAGGATTTTTCTATTTAAGTCATCACGGTGTCCAGACTGTTCTTCCTTCTCCATGACCAGAGAGTCTAGAGCTATACATAAGAGAATCTGTTTATTTGTAATAAATCATTTTTAGGATATGTTTTATAAAGCAATCTTGATATGCAAGTTAATAATACACCATACATACTGAGAACTTTTGTATTTGGTTATAAAAAGTCTAACCTACTCAGAATATGTTTACAAGTTTTTGTTTGTACTCCAAGTGAACGGGAATGCAAAGGCATAGTGAAGGGCCTTTACAGATAGGAAAGGAAAGAACATACCTTCTGTCGAGTGTATACAGTTAGCACGGTGCCACTCTCCTAATTTTGGAGAAGCAATTATATTTAAGCAGCATTCTCATGTTTTGCTTACTTAATGCCTTTAAGGCCCAAGTACTTAAGTCCTCCCACTCAAGAATTTCAGGTATCAAAACCCAGAAAGGTTCTAGCCATCATTTACAGTGTAGCATTCATGACCCTATTTCACTCTTCAATTACTAAGAAAAAAGAGGTTTTTTACCCCAAGTTTTCTACCTTTCCACTAAAAGAATATATATTTTTGAGGAGCAAGATGTGTGCTGCTTGGATACTGAGGCTGGAAATTCTAGATTTGTAGCAATGCTAACATCTAGCTGAGCCTCCCTGTAAGTTGGGTGTATATATTTACTAAATGCAAGCACAGAACCACTGAACTCCAACATGTCACCATGCATGCATATGCATTATAAGAAAGTTTAATTGATGGAAAGTTTTTAAAATCTCTTGGATTATGGATCATATTCAATTGAGTGGACTGAATTGGCATTTGTGAATGATTTGCAACCAAGCAGGGTAAAATGATGAATGTTATCTGTAATTCGGTATTTTATGAGCACTGGTATTCAGCGAGTATTCAGATTAATGTTGTTTGCATGTTGAATGGCAAGAAAACAGAACTGGGAAGAAAATAAGAGGTGAGGAAGGAAGGTAACAAAGCCTACCCCTGCATTAGGTTGTGCACTTCTTGGCCTGATGACATTTTGTCCTGCACCACCTTTTACACTATGTTCTTTCACAGAACTACTGAAAGATAGAGATACCCTTACAAATGATATAATTTCACTACCAAGATACCTTCTGCTATAGAAATATACCTTTGCCTTGCTTTTCCTCCTTGATGAGTCATTCAGACTGCCATCCATACCTTCTGAAGTAACAAAAATAGGGGGTTTTGTCTGTTTTCTTTCTTTGAATAATGATTGTACACACCATTTTTCTCTCTTCCCTAGAATACAGTAGCACTTCATTATGCTGTCTTCACGTCACGCCTGTCCATTAAGAGTCAATCAAAATCTGTTCTTTTGTCTGTGGGTTTTCAGTGCTTCTTGCCAGTCTCTCAGAATTAGAGTAGTAGCTAAAGCACAGCCAACTCCTACTTTTTTACAGGCTATTTTATCAAAATACTATTTTTTGGCTCCCCAGCCAATTGTGATTCTTTTAGGGTATCTTCCCCAGCTAGATTTTAAGACTTCCTCCTAGCCTTTTGAAACTAGCTCATAAGAGTAACGTTTTTCTGTGTTACTCAGATGGAAGAGATTCAGAATGTATTTCATCCAACAGCCTGTCCTGAGAAAAGCGCTGCTTTTATCTTTCGATATGTTTTCCTAGTACTTTCTGCAACCTGTTTTTGACTTTCAGACAATAATGATTAACAATTTCCTCTAGCAATACATAATTATTATGTATCCTCAATGGTTTTATTATTATTGCAGCTCTCTTTGTCAAGAGCACCTTGTTATCCTGCTTACAGAAGTCAGCTGTCTTAAGTGGCTGCTTTCTCTTAGAGACATCTTTTAAGATAGTTTTGGATAATTACTTTTCTCTCCCAATGGATGTCATACGCATTTCGCTTAAACAGTTCTGCTGATAAGGTACTGTGCTTGTGAGGCAACCAAGAAGGTTGTGGGAGAGCACACACAGAATGAACCCAGCAGTTCCCTCTTAAGCAAAGGCTGCAGTCAAGTGCTATTTTGTGCCATGTCAAAGCAACTGGTTCCTTGCACGCCTTAAAATAAGACGAGGTGGTACAAAGGGGAAGTAGCCAACAATGTAGCACAGATTTTATCAGTGCTCTGATGAGTCCTCTGCAGATAAACAACCTTGTGGTCACGGTAAGGACTGTTTGACTAACAACCACTCAAAGATTATTACTTGTATGGTGTGACTATTTGTGTTGAGAATGGACCTTGTTGTCATGTTTATGTCTTAGTCACATCATGGTTACATTACAGGTCCCTCTACAGGGAGATAATAAAGAAGTGAGAGAAGTGAGCGTGGCGGGAACCTCCTTCTGCCCCCTCTCCCAAAATAAAGCTGGAGGCGGATAAAAAATGAGGCAGTGCAGCGACCATGCAGTGCACTTTCTGGGGTATGAGTGCTCCCAGTACGTTCACTGTCTGCCTTATGGGTCCAGACCATGCAGCTCTGGGGATGTAGGAAACCACCTCTCTCCTGACGTCATGCTGCCACAAGGGAAGTTACGCAGCCAGTAGACGGACCTTCACCTCTTTGTTTGGGAGGAGGTGCCAGCAGGGTATTCTTCACCTGGTTCACTTGTTCGCTTTCTCTGTAAGATCGATGAGCTCCATCACGTTGTCTTTTAGGATATAATACAAAACAGCTATTTAGAGAAGTAACTATTTAGGGGAGAGAAGTGAAGCTTCCCCCCTGGCAAAGATCAGGATTTCAGAGAAAAACAGGGAAAATACTTGTTTTGTCTTTGGCATTTTTGTTTTGATAGTGTCACTCTATCATTGACAGCTGCAGTGTGATTACGTTACCTCAGATTACAATCTAACAGCCAATTTCTTAGAGAAGGATGGCTTTGATATTAATCAGTACAGAAGTAGGATCATTTATATCTGTTCCTGACCTTGCTCACATTTCTCATGGTATCTTTTTTAACATGCTTCAAATACAAACTTTATTATTAAAGCATAGCATTTCCTTATGTTAAAAGGAAAATTATGGTCTTTAATTAGCTAGCATTTGTGAAATGCTTGGGGATCTTGGGAATCAGGTACTACCAAAGTCTAAAATGTTATAATTAAAAAAACTGTTCAGTTTTCATTTTGTTTTTACTCTCACTGTAATTAGACAGGGAGGTTTCCCATTCTGTATGCACACTGACATCTGCTCTTGAGTATTAAGCTTCTGGGACTTGGCGTATTTTCATCTGCTGAATGACGAGACAGAAGAGCAATCCAGCTTACAGCTCATGAATTTTCCATAGGTTCTCTCTCTGGACTCATGGAGATGGCTTGCATCTTTCATGTGACTGTACATTATGAAAGGCTTCTCAAATACATTTGATAAAAGATACGCAACACTCACTGGAGGCCAAATTCTCTGAGTTAATGCCTTTAAAACGCGTGACAGCATACAGCGTATTTCCTCTTCATCGTCTACTCACACAGCTCAAAGACACATGACGAGCAAACCACAGCAGCCCCGTTTCTGCTTCGAGCAGAGCGTAACGATCAAGTGTATTGATGAAAGACTCTGATGCACATCATGCCACTAGAAGTGTGGTTCATTTAGTATTAGGCTCGATTCTCAGCTATTTATAGACTTGGGAAACACTGTTTTATTGATGCTGTGGATGAAGCCAGCCTCCTCGGGGTAGTTAAGCAATTGCTCCGTTGCACTGCAGTACAACTCGCACGTGCCTTGAGAGCACATCTGAATAGTGCAGACTTAGGTGGAGGTTGCCTTCCATCAGCTGCCTTTAAGGAAGACGCTGTTTAGCGGAACACTGAACGTGACATTACATAAAGGTTTCCACATTGTCTTCAGTATTTCAAATCTGATCGAGTTCCGTGTTTGTGTAAAAGCTTTAAGCTTCAGTCTAAAAGTTTTTAACCATCCTGTGATCAACCAAGTGGCAAATTTTTGAAGGTACTTAACGCACGATCAGCTTAAGCGAAACTTACTTTGTTAAAACAATTTTGCAGCAGGTGACAGATGTGGGCAAGTAGAACTAAAAGCATTTAAGTGTAAAATACATAACTGCCAGTCACTGTGAATCTGAGAAAGTCACATATGGTAGGAAGCCGCACTGAAATTATTATTCAGAGGTGAGGAAATTCAGCTAGCTGTTCTGCAGCGTCTTACACCGAACATATCTACACATCTTCTGGATACCTCCGGGGATGGAGACACCACCACCTCCCTGGGCAGCCTGTTCCAATGTTTCACAACCCTTTCAGGGTAGAAATTTTTCCTCATATCCAACCTAAACCTCCTCTGGCGCAACTTGAGGCCTTTTCCTCTTGTCCTGTCGCTTGTTGCTTGGGAGAAGAGACCGACCCCACCTCGCTACAGCCTCCTGGGAGGCAGTTGAAGGGAGCGATCAGGTCTCCCCTGAGCCTCCTTTTCTCCAGGCCAAACAGCCCCAGCTCCCTCAGCCGCCCCTCAGCAGCCTCGTTCTCCAGACCCCTCACAGCTTCGCCGCCCTTCTTTGGACACTTCGCATGCAGGCGGCCACGAGAGGTCTTTCGCGCCCTCCCGGCCCGTGGGCGGCCCCCCTCCTGCCGCCGGGGCCC
>VXAL01005408.1:297525-367014 GCA_013399475.1 Chauna torquata | reverse complement strand
GGACCGCACCGCCTGGTTCTGTGCAAAGCGCGCTGAAGGCGGTGGACGAACGGCTCGGGTGGTGCTTAGGTAGCCAGCTGAGAGCAGTGTTTTGTCCCACGGAGGTGGTAGGAGAGGCGAAACTTAAAACCGAACTTGTTCTAAACGTATGCGTGTTACTGTTAAACTAGGAAAGAAAAGAGCGTAATGCACCAGGGTACATTTTGGGGGTATTTTTATTATTTGAGGGCCAGCACCTGAAAGACAAAATGTATTTTGCTCTCACCTGTCTACCTACGCTCCTTACCGGCAAGGCAGCAGGTACGGTATTTACCAACCAAATCTTAAGGCTGGAGATTTACAAGCGAAATAAGCAGTTTGCACGTGGGGGCAGCCCTGTTGCGATGTGTTGCGTGTTACGCACCCGCAGCCCGCGGGAGCCCCCGCCGCTGCGGGCCCGGAGACGAAACGCAGCGCTGGGGGTCCCGCCATGGCGTGGCTGCCGGCTGCGACCCGCAGCCACGCTGCTCCTGCTGCTGTCTTGCTCTGGGATTCGTTTGTGGTGCAGAGGGAGCGCAGATGTCGAACCGCTGCTCTGTTCGGACTCTTCTGAAATCACAGTGGGTCTTTCAAGAGATTCCCAGAGTGGGAAAGACTTCCAGATATTAGATGGCTCTGACCCAAAAAAAAAAAAATTGGCAAAGCTGCAGGCCTCGCGTGCAGAGATTTTTCTACAGCGTCCGTTCAGTGCTGTCATTTTCTCCTGCCCTCCTGTTGAGGGTGGTGTCGGGTCCGTCAGAGCCACGGGGGAGTAGTCTCCATGAATTCCTTTTTTATTGGCGCTCGTTCCCACATTACAGCCAAAATAGCACTTCCACGATGGACTCTTTCAAGTTCTCAGGTCTGTGAGTGAAGGCAGTTGTGAGCGCCTGAAAAGCCTGATGTCGAGTTACTGCAAAAAAAGAAGGAGATTCACAGAGCTTGTGAGCTTCTTCACAGTTGTGCAAGAGGAAATCATGCAGATCTTTGGCCTGGGCATCATCTAGATTCGAACGGAGAACTGGTGTTGGCGCGTTGGGAAATCCTTGTCTGCTTAGACGTGTGTGAAACGGGGATAGATGCGGGTATCGCACAGCCTCCGCTGTGCCAAGAGCCCATCAAACAGCTGTGGTTTGCCTAGCGCATCTTTGCAGAGGCAAATGGTGAAGCAGAATTGTTGTGAAAAACATAATTAAAGCATTGGCTCAAGCCTGCTGTCCTTGCTGGAAGTGAGAGTGCCCCACT
Source organism: Chauna torquata (assembly GCA_013399475.1). Lineage (NCBI taxonomy): Eukaryota > Metazoa > Chordata > Aves > Anseriformes > Anhimidae > Chauna > Chauna torquata. The sequence continues at coordinate 365,751 of VXAL01005408.1, read as the reverse complement.
CTCAACTCTTGCTTTGAAAAATAGTTAATGAGGCACTTTGTGCAGAGGCAGCCCATAAATTATTACTTCCAGAAGGAAAAGCAATCAGGAAGAGCATCTCAAATCAAAACGCATCTCTGGAGTGCAGTCCAGCCAGCTCGCCAAACCTACTGCTCCTGTTGGGGCTGGGGTTTGCAAGATGCAGACCTCGCTTATCTGCCTTGTGTGTCTGGGTCTGACGTATTTCACGAGCTGGCCTTGCTGGTGAGCTGTCCTCCTTCAAGGAGGAAGCACGGTGAATCACTGATTCTGTAGATAGAGAAAGAAGCTAATTTTTAGCTTTTTCAAGGTTAGGCGGGTTTCACCAGGTGGCTGGGAGGGTTTTTGTTTAGTTTTTTTTCCACTCCAGCTATGACGCAGAGGAGTCTTTAATAAAAAGGGAAGGGAGATACCTGCTTTTTGTCAGGAAAACTGTCAGTCCATAGTACAGACAGCTCTGGTGAGGGAGGTTGTGAGACATCAGGCTCAGGGATGCTGCCTCGCACGTCTTACTCAGAGAGTGCAGCCAGCAATGTCATCCAAACTGCGCGGATTTTGGGTTACTCAGTCAGACTGGTCTAAATATCTGGAGGCTCAGGACAGGAAATCCTGAGAGTGAGAGTTTGGTATCGATTATCTCCAGTGCTCCCACCCACCTGGTGTTTCAGAGAAGAAGTGAATATTTGCGATTCTTACATCTTATTTTTGGCACTCGATTTTTGCATCTCCCTTAACATAGCTGGGCGGACGGCTCGTGCCCCCTCTCCGTGGCTCCACAGCGGGGTGGAACGCCGGCGTCCTGCGGGCTGGCTCCTGCCACGCACCCTGCAGAGCCGGAGCAAATGCTTAGGGTGCTGCCAACGAGGCCGCACCGAGCGCTGCACCCTGCGAGGGTTTGCCGGAGGCGCGCGGGGCAGAGGTAAGCGTGACTTGTGGCACGCGCAGCGGGACTGCTGCCTGGTTGCTGTCGGGATGGCAACTTACTTTCTTCTCGTTATAGCGGTAATTTCAGTTGTCTGAAGCAGTGTCCCTGTGTTGTAAATCCTTGTAGGTTGTTTAAATGACACTCAGTGACATGGAGATGAGGGGCTGGGGGCTAAAGAGGTCAGCCGATGCGGTTTCTCCATCGACACATACAAATCCACAGGTTTTATAATTTCCAGAAGTCTCTTTGCTCACATTGTGCGTTCGAGGGATGAGAGGAGGACAGAACAGGTGCAAAAATGAGGCGAGATGTACAATTATGTAAAAAACAAACAAAAAAAAACCCACAAAAACGTAAAGACCGTACATGCACGTATCTACATAAAGCAGCAAGCGCAGCGTGGGCACCCCGGAGAAGGCTGGGAGACGCCGTGCTTTGCGTGGCTCCCCGCGGGCGAATAAATGCCAGCCTCATCAGACCTGTTGGAGACGTGAGTCCCGGACAACGTGATGAGAGCATCCAGCGCGGAGTCGCGCTTACTGAACGCAAAGGCTGTGATTTCCCCTTAAACCTACTTCAGCTTCTCAGCTCTTGGGGAAGAAGTGGTAGCGTTGAACCAGCCTGACTGCAAATCGTGGAGTGTTGTGTGTGTTTGTATACGGGGCAATATCGTCAGCCGTACCTGAAAGTCAGCTCGCGTACGCGCTTATGTGGTAATGCAGTATGTTTTCTGCAGCAAGTAATGCCTAAGAAGAGAATATGAGTATTTCCTCTAGTTTTTGGATTGAGCCCTTATAAAAAAAAAAAGGTTGTGGAGGAGATAATCCTTCTTTGTAGGATTTTGGTGGGACTACATGGGAATGATTCAGGATGGAAAGACGCACATGAAATAGAGTTTAAAAACCGACAGTAATAATTAAGAGACCAGCAGTTGGTCATGTGAAAGGAGTTTATTAAAAAAATTCATGCTGCCAGTTTGATGAGGCATGGGCTAAACTTGCGATGGGAGGTGTTTGTTGCGTGATTTGTCTAATGGTATTTAATGAGTGTTACACCCAACCGGGAGCGGTACGGGCTGGTAGCGGGGAGTTGTGGACTCAGGGTGCAATTATGAAATTGGGGAAAAAGATGAAAGTGCCAGAAAAAGCAGCTCGATAGTTTCCCCTGAGAGACCGTGCTGGAGATTTCAAAGGGAGCTGACAGACAGTTTTTGTTTTGGGTCTCTGCTGTTAGACGAGGTACAATCGAGGAAGCCAGCCTCTCAGCAGGGAGGAGGGAGGAACGGCCGCGGGGCACTTAATGGTTTTCCATCTCTGTAGTCTCAGGTGGTGGACCACGCTCTGCTCTGTCATGTGCGGTCTGCTGGGACCAAATTTATTTCAATTTGGAGAGGCAGAGACATTTCAAGGACTCAGTGCCAGCAATTTCAACAAGTACATCCTCAAAAGAGTGTCGCATGCACAAAATTGAACTTCTCCAAAGGTGCTCAGCATACTTGAGCATATCCCATCTATCCATCGCTGTAAAAGTCAAGCTGTCCAGAGGACAAGGCTTTGTAGTCAACTCCTTTTGATTTGTTTGTTTGCTTACAAGCCGTTTTTCTTCCTTCCTTTCCTTCTTTTCCGTAGTTTCTTTTCTCGCCCAGGCAGATGGGGCAGCTCTGGCCGAGGAGCGCAGCGACGGTGCCGTGGCTCCCGAGGGTTTCCTCATTGTTCAGGACTTTTTTCCTTGCAGACCTTCCAGCCATTCTTCTTTTCATCTGACAGTGAGAGCTATTACTTAATGTCTGCAACAGATTTCTTTCTGGTCATTTGCTTTGCCTATGAGTTTCAGTGTGGTACTAATTAAGATGGGATTTTTTTTGCACAAGGATAAAACACTTCAGATGTGTTCCTGCAAGATGCAGCGTAGCCAGAAAAAGTAGATGGGCTCCTCCTGTCCTGTCAAGTTTTAGAGGCTGAAGAGGAGCGTGGTGTACCCTTCACTTAGAAGACACGATAAGGAAATCAGCTGCTAGCTTTACAGGAAACCATGTGCACAAATACCATCAGCGGTAAGGAGAGAAGTCCTGCTGACTCGGAGAGAGATAACCGAAGTGCCTGACACAGCTCTGCAAGTAAATCCTTGCCAGCAGCCAGCCGGCGTGCACATAGTCGTAGGCAGGGATGCTGGAGGATGGAAAAATAACTTGGAATTAATTGTGGAAAAGTTGGCCTTTGTTGGACAGGCACTCAGACTGTATATTTGATTTTCTGCTTTAAACTGTTGTGGAGTCCTTCTGGTTTTAATTTGGTGGACGGCTGCAAGAACAACAGAATTTTGTAAAAATCTGGCTGTATTTACTGCCTTTTTTCTCAGCCTGTTACAAGTTATGTCTCGCAGTGTTTTGGAAATCCTGTCTCCGGTTTTCCACAGGTTAGCGTAGCTGTAAGAGCGTATAGATTAGGCATAAATAGCCATTCATGCAGAATGAAAAAAATGGAAGGGAAATGGGTAGGAAATTCAGATCGCAGTACGGATATGAGTTTCTATTCTTCATTATATGCACCTTGCTAAGCCTCCAACTTCTTGAAGATCTTAAGAAATGAGATTTTGAAGAAAAATCCTTTTGCCTTTACTTGCTTGCTGACAAGTTTTAGTCCTCAGAGAGGATGTTGATGTTGGAGCCAGTGGCAGATTTTCATCCCATAGTTTTAAAAACCGGAGCCTGCCTGTGTTGGAAAGGAGAGCTGGCTTCGCTTTGGTTCTTACACTCTTTGATTCACGGGGCTGGGCGCTTTATCTTAGCTGTTGACTGAATGCAAGCAAAGGGTATTGAGGGGCCTGATTGATGGGAAAGGTATTTGACACCCAACTTCAACAGAATTTACTGAACTTGGTAACTTCCAGATTTCAGCTTTGGGAGACTGAGGCAGGAGGTATCTTTTCTATTCAGTTTCCATTGCTCGCATAGTCCCATTTATTAACTTATTTCAAAAGCACTGCCTGCAGTTTTGGAGGTCTGCAGTCAGGTTCTTTTGCAGCCAGCAGGGTACAAAGAAGAGAATTTCCCTCATCAAAGCAGGAGCTAAAATTTTGTTCTTCAGTTTGTCAATAAAAAGTTTGTCTGTGATCGCACCCTGTTCACCTTCCGCAAATGGTCTGAGGTTTTCAAAAAACCAGAAATCTCAGTTATCCATTTTATGGCATGGCTCCTGCTTCTGCCACAGCAGATGGAAAGCTGGCTTAGGCTCCTTCCCCGTTTAGCCAGGTTGGCCCAAGCTCTCGTCCACCAAAGCGAACCGTGTTGCTTGTAGAAGAATTAACCCTGTGCTACGTCACACTTGCTACAGAGGCTGGGTTTGAAAACTGAAGGGTGGTTTCTTTCTGGGGAAGGAGGTCTTCTTGTGGTCCTGTGGGTGAAGGTAAAGCTCAGGGGGGTGAGGAAGGCGTGTGCTTTTCGGCTCTCTGTGTACAAGAAGCTGTGCTGAATTAAGCACTGGATATCAATGGAAAGAGCTTCTTAACGGGGAACGTGAGAAGGGTGCTCACATTGGCCCCAAAACTGTAATTGGGAGGCACACTGTAAGCATGGAGTCTGCTGCTCTTTTGTACTTGATGTTTTCCAAAATCTTGAAGATTTAAGGTTCTTTAATTAGTGCAGCTTGGCCACAAATTATAAGACAGTCTTTGCATTTGATAGAAATTTTATAGATATTAAGAGGAGAAAAAGAAAGCTCCAAGATAGTCTTTCAGATGATTAAAGCAGCTTTGTTGTTGATGCCTTTGGGCAGTAACAGCTGAAAAACCAGTGTCTGGATCGGGAAGGATGATATTCGTAAGCAATGTGGTCATGGCTGCTTTTAAAGTTAAAATGCTTTTAAAGCAGCATTTCTTTTACAGCTTTTTCCTTTGCATATAATAAACACGCTGTTCTCTTCTCACTTAATGAACAATAAAAAGCAGCTTCAAGCTTTTGAACATGCATGCATGCGTTTTAGTTGCTTTTGCACTTAAAGGACAGTGGTGAAACATGATTACATAAAAGCAAGATTAAAGCTTGTTGAAATGGCTCAAGCTTGTGTGAAGAAAGGATTAGCACGTTTGGGTTTTCTAAAGATTTATCGTGTATTTTTTGATTAGTCTTACGCATTAAAAAACCTCGGTGAGAATTCTACACTAGTGCTTAACTTGATATGCCTAGCCTGAGATTTTGGAGAAATAATTTCTCCAGGTATTTAATTACATTTTAATTTTTGAAATCACGAGCGTTTAATCTTCATGCTTCTGTGATACTCGCTACTACATTAGACACCGTCAGTTGCTCTCCATTTCAAACAGTAATAAAGCTTTAAGCTTACATAGTAGACCACTGTAGTACTGCCAAATTCCTATTCAGTTATTGCATCTTTTTTTTTTTTAAAAACTAGGTGAATATCTTAGCTAGCAGTATCAGGAAGTAGAAGGCGAACGCAAGGCTGACTCTTGTTTTTTTCTCATTAGTTGGTTAAAAAGTTAAAAGCAATTTAAGTTTTAAAAATATGTAGGTTATTTTGGGGTGGTTGAAATTCTTCCAAGAGATAAGAGAAATAAGAAACACGCTAGTCTAACTTTTTTTCCAAATAAATTTGCTAATCCAAAACTGACCGTTAAAAATAACTCTCTGAACCTTTTGATGTTGTTTGTGATTATCTTAATTCTAACCCTGTTCTTGTGCCTTGCCCTGAGCCGCGCGGTTCCCAGGGAGGATGCAGGTGCTACGGAGGCTGTCGCTGAGGATGTCGTTCAGTGTTTCGTGCGGTCCCTGCTCAGCACCAGGCCAGCCAAGTGTCCTTCGGGTGGTTTGCTGCTGAACGTGGCGGAGGTCTGATGTGCAGGGGGGAGGCATCACGTTGTCTATCAGAGCGTGACCGTGGTGGCTGGTAGATGTTTGCCGCTGGCTGTTGCGGGTGCGTGGTCACGCTCCGGGATCTCCGAGGGTGCGTGCCAGCCCTTGAGGTCGGAGCAGCTTGCCGCTTGACTGTGCCTCGCGACGGACTGGGAGAGCTGCAGCAGTGGGGTGCAGCAACGCGGTAACACCAGGGTGCCCCACAGCAGCAGAGGTTTCTGCCTTGCTACCCATTTTATGTGTGTTCCCAGGAGCGGGCCGTGGTCTGTCCTTCAGAATAAACTCTGCTTTTGAAATTTATGCGGTGAAGATGTTGAGCTTCAGGCTGTGAGGTTTTTCTCTGGACCCTCTGCTGACACCACCAGCAGCGGTGATGCCTTTCCAGATGGTAGCAGACTGGTAAGGATATTGTTGGTAATGGTGCAAGACAGTCAGTTCCTAGTCCCCCCAAAATGCCGCTGTTTTTTCTAGGTTCGTTCTGTATCGTGTTTCCGAGGTCAGTGCACAGTTTGAATGCAGATCCCGTGCATTGCAAGAGGCGACTTGTAGGAAAGGGCATCTGTGCCTGAGTTTCGTGTTAGTTGTTGTATGTGGGACGCCTTGGTCCTCACAAAGAGCATTCATGGCACAAACAGTGTAAGACAATCCTTGTTCCTGGCTGTTTACTGCTTACACAGGCAAAACACACAACGCTAAAGCAAAGGTCCAGAGCAACAAAGGCGTGAGAGCAGGGAGTGCCAGAACGAGGAGGAACCTGTGCCAGTTCCTGGTGCAGGGTCAGGCCCCTGCAGAGTTAACGTCCGCGATACGAGGTAGGGATCAGCTGGACCTTCAAGCACTAAGTACTTCCACAGCCAGCCTCAGGAAGAACTGGCAGCAACTTCTTTATATTATAGAAACATCTGGGATTTCCCACTGAGGTTTATGTTCCCCACGCCAACGTAGCAGCAGGTTTTGCGGAGCTCTGTCTGTGCATACCGTGTCTAAACACCCGCTGCTTGCTGCTGGGGATGGCTCATTTGCGGGACCGGTGCCTCCCTGGAGCTGCTGCTGGTTTGAGTTCTGTGCACTTAGGATCCCAGCTGAAAAAATTGGCCTCATGTGATGTATCTGGAAACTCGCAGCTGCCAAAGAGCTTTTCCCTGCTCTTCAGAGACATTCGGGCATCAATTCTTCGGGTTTACAAAAGATGCCACCACCAGCCTGGCACTCAGCATACAGCTAACGAGTAGTGCTCATCTTCAGTTGTAACTCTCATTCATTTTCCCGTGGGGTAATTTTTAAAGCTTTATGTGGTACTTGCCTTCCTCTGCATGAAACCACAGCTGCTGATTGTGCTGTGATCCTTTGCAGAGCTTTTTGGCAGTGCTGATGCCAGATTCTTGAAGAAACACTGGGGACATTAATATCTTAAACGAAGATTGACTAAAGACTGACCTGCATTTGTTACATGTGACATGGTGGATCCTTGAATATTTTTATATATTTCCTAGTGGTCACAAGAGAGGGAAAGCAAGCTTTTTATCATCCCTGGGCAAAAATTTAATGGCGGGGTCTGTGCAAATGAAAAAAAACAAAAGGCTTTTTTACTCTTAGGGGTATTCTATAAAGTAATACCACTGTCTGTAGTTCGGTCTGCCAGACACTTTCCACTGTTCTCAATTGCAAATGAGGCTTTGCCAGTCTTCAGCTGTTCACACTGAAGTTTCCATGCTGAGTGTCTGCCTCCAGTTGCATTTGTGAGAGAACTTCGGCTAAAATGGATGAACTGTTTTTTTTTTTTGAAGATTAAAATTTTTTGAATTTGATTTTGATTTTGATTTTGAAGCTAAATAAAACGTGTTTTTCCTCAATTCAGATGCTCTGTTGAGCAGCTCAGGCATATCCTGGGCGAGGAGGGAAGGGGTTGGGACTGTGGATGTGGAATAGGGACAACGGAGGTGAGTGGGAAGGATTTCTGACCACTGCCAGTGTTTACCTGCTCAACTAAACCCCACTGTTTCTAAGTTTGCCCTCTGTGCAGTCTCGCAAATAGCTGCGAAACCCACAGCTATCAGCTCGTTCACCCTTGTAGACAAAGGCAGTGCCACAAAGCAAACACAGCTTTCTGCTGTTTACTGTGTTAGCAGAAAAGGTCCACGGATCTGAAATTCTCACTACGGATGCTTGAGGGAGACCAGGATGCAAAGGCAGTTGTTTGGTATTTTTTTTTTTCTATTGGCTTCATTCAGTAGAAGGCCCCAGATTTGGTGGTTTTCTTTTCAGGGTTTGGTTCTTTTTTTCCTTCTGAGGCTTCCTGCGGCACACCTGCCAAGCTGCAAAGCGTGTTGTGGACATCTGTCAGCCGCTCGTCCCACTGAGACGCTCTGTTAGGTGGCGGCGTGACATTTCACATAGCAGGAACTGTGGCTATCCGTTCTGGGCGGACAGCTTGACAAACCTAGTGCTTCATTTTTCAGGGAATTGTCCATTTTACAGCTCTCCCCAGATTTCCACCGGGCTCCCGCTGCGCTCGGTTGTGGCACTGTAAATCAGAACAAGACGGCAGCAGGAGCCACCTGGGAGCTTCTGCCGTAAGTGACATCCATCTTGTCCAGCCTCACGTTTCGTAGCAGATGCGGAGACAGGATCTCGTTCTTCAGGGTGGTATTTACCTGCCTTAAATACGAATCGACTCCCTGCTATTTCCAGCTCTCCACAAACTTAAAGAGCTCCGCCATGAGTGGGGCAGGTAGCATACTGGGTTGATTATATGACATTATTTTTAGATGCAATTGTGAAGAAAAGCAGCTTCAACCACTGCTGCTTGTGCTCTGTTATTCTTCGCCCAGGAAGCAGCAGCAAAATGACTGACATGAGGTGTGTCTGAGGTTATGAAGGTTCACGAGCGCGGCTGGAAGGAGATATCCAGATGCGAGGGTTGCGTTTGATGTGTCTGCAAGGATCAACCCCCGAATCATCCAGGTTGTCAGCCAATCCAAGTTGATGGTGGTTTTTATGGGTGCTTTAGGAGGGGAAAAGATGTTGGGTTGCAGTCAGTGTTTTACGGTACAGATAACAAGGTTTTTGCTCACAGACCTGATTTATTCCCAAAGCATCTTTCATCCTTTGGACTGAGGGAGGCAGCAATGTAGTAAAAAACAATCAAACAAACAAAAAAAGAAATATTTAATGATGCATTTAAAAGTATTTCAAGTGCACTGCACATAGAAGAGGGGACTGACTGAATTAAAGACACAGAGGAGGCATGAGTTCCTGATTTTCATCTACTTTTAAAATGCAGTCATGGTTGTTTAGTTATTTACTTGGTGTTTTTACCAAGCTTGATCATTTACAGTGGGCTTTCCAGGTATGGCCAGGAAGCAGGGATTCAGCTGGAGTTTCCTTTACCCCTCTTTCAGCTGTGGCATGAAGAGGGCAAGAGGCAAGAAGCTCTGGTAAACGCTAGAACTGTGAAAGCTGAAGTCCAGACAACTTCTGCTGTGTGGCTGCAATGAGAGGTATGAGGGAGCAGAGCTAAATCAACCAAAGAAGTGCAGTGAGACTGCTGTAAGTGCAGCTGCGTGGCCTGTCCACCCTCTTTCATGTGGGAATACATCCAGCAGAGCGAGATGGCCCAGGACAGGCACCCGAGCTGTCACTTCACTTTGTTGTGCGGTAAGCAGCAGCCTCTGAGGGAGGCGATGGTGCTTTTCACTATTCCTCAGTATTTTTCTTTAGGAATTGGCCAGCTTTCCCAGGCCATAAGTGGAAATAATTTCTTATACTCAGTGGGCTGAAGATATTTCTCCGTGGCACAGTGGCCCACAGAGGTGTGGAGACCCTCATTTGCAGAAAGCAAAACGACAAGGCATGAGATGGTGCCAGGAGTGCAGGTCTGTTTCAGTGCCCCGTTTTAATGGGGAAGGAAAGGCTTAAACTGAGACTATACCGTTTCCTACAAAGTGACGTTGAAAAAATTACTCCAAAGCCAAAACTGAAAGCAGCAAATGTCAGCAGGCCTGGGGAAGGCATGCCCACCTCCCGAGCAGGTTGAAGTCAGTAGATCAGTTGTGCGTGGAGGAAGGGATGATAACACTACTAAAAACAAAGCTGTAAACCCTTGGGAAAGCCTACATGCAAAAGTAACACAGCTGCTGGATTGCTCACGAGCGGTTGAGTTTTATACAACCCACAAATGAAAGCTATCTTAGGCATTTCATGGCTCAGACCTTTGAGATATTGTGCTAAAGCATACTGAAATGAGTGGTGGGTGGGTGCACACCTGGTATAGCTTCCTATACCCTGTGTGGGAGCCTTGCTAGACTGGAGCCAATGGTTGTTCAGGCATGTTTTGCTTTAAAAAAAAAGGTAAACAGTCAGAGATTCTGAGAAGCAATCTTGTATGTGCTGCACAGGAGGATTTAATCCAGGGGAATTCAACAGGTTAATCCAAGCGTGCGTTCTGTAAAGGAGAGACATAAGTCTGTCTGAATATCGAATGTAAGAAATATTCTGTTTTCTTCAAAAATAAAAAATTCTATCCAGCCAGGCTGGCAAGCTAGGATAGCCTCCTTGTCCATTCACTCAGCCCATGGTATAAATCAAACATCACCATTTGGAGAGAGCTCTGGAGGATACTGGTGAGAGGCCACAGGATAGGCATTGCTCCCAGTTTCCATGAACTTTACTTGCGTTTGACCTATATGTGGAAGGTATTCATATCCCATGCCAAAGTCTCGATTCAGCCATCACAGTGTATTTAATAGAAGAAATTGATCTCTAGGAAGTTCAAAAACTTTCTAAGCCATAGAAGCAAATCGTGTGCTAAGTAGAAAATAATGTGAATGGCTACTTCCATCAGCCTGTTGGTCAAAAACAGGCTGAAGGAACGTGGAGGGACGTCGGTGTCCGTGTGGACTGGCGTGGGATTTGATGCAGTTTGGCATCCAAACATCCAGGCATCTTGAAAACTTGAATCCTAATTTAACTTTACTTCTAGGTGCATAATGCTTTTTAGAAATTGGGGTCATTAGGGTATCTCAAGTCAAAGTCCTCATCACTCCCAACCACTAAAATTGTTGGAACGTAACAAATTAAAATACAGAAGTCCATCTACCTGGACTTCTGTAAGGCCTTTGACCTGGTCCCACATGACATCCTGATCTCTAAATTGGAGAGATATGGCTTTGAAGTGTGGGCCATTTGGTGGATAAGGAACTGGCTGGATGACCACAGCCAGAGAGTTGTGGTCAACGGCTCTGTGACCAGATGGAGGCCGGTGATGAGTGGTGTCCCTCAGGGGTCTGTCTTGGGACTGGTGCTATTTAATGCCTTTATCAGTGACATAGACAGTGGGATCGAGTGTCCCCTCAGCAAGTTTGCAGATGACACCAAGCTGAGTGGTGCAGCTGATACAACAGAAGGGAGGGATGTCACCCAAAGGGACCTGGGCAGGCTTGAGAGGTGGGCCCATGTGAACCCAATGAGGTTCAGCAAGTCCAAGTGCAAGGTGCTGCACCTGGGTCGGGGCAATCCCAGACATGAGCACGGACTGGGAGAAGAACTCACTGAGAGCAGCCCTGCGGAGAAGGACTGGGGGTTCTGGTGGGCGAGAAGCTCGACACGAGCCAGCAGTGTGCGCTCGCGGCCCAGAAGGCCAACTGTGACCTGGGCTGCATCAACAGAGGTGTGGGCAGCGGGGCGAGGGAGGGGATTGTCCCCCTCTGCTCTGCCCTGTGAGGCCCCACCTGGAGCACTGCATCCAGGTCTGGGCCCCCAGCACAAGAAGGACGTGGACCTGTTGGAGCGGGTCCAGAGGAGGCCCCGAGGATGCCCAGAGGGCTGGAGCACCTCTGCTATGAAGAGAGGCTGGGAGAGCTGGGGACGTGCAGCCTGGAGAAGAGAAGGCTCCGGGGAGACCTCACTGCGGCCTTTCAGTACCTGAAGGGGGCTTCCAGAAAAGATGGAGAGGGACTCTTCACACGGGCGGGTAGTGACGGGACAAGGGGGAGCGGCTTTAAACTGAAAGAGGGGAGAGTTAGACTGGGTGTTAGGAGGAAACTCTTCACTCAGAGCGTGGTGAGGCCGAGCACAGGCTGCCCGGAGAAGCTGTGGGTGCCCCATCCCTGGAGGTGCTCAAGCCCAGGCTGGATGGGGCCCTGGGCAGCCTGATGTAGGGGGGGCTGGACCTGGGTGGGCTTTAAGGTCCCTTCCAACTCAAGCCATTCTATGATACGATTCTATGAAATTCTTTTAGTTTAAAAGGCATTTATTTTAGAGAATTGGCTCCTTTTTGATATCATAGTAATGGCTAAAAGTAATGCTTTAAATTGTAAGTGCCTACAAATAGAGTAGGGAAGGAAATGCAAAGCCATTTCAGATGTCTGGGTTCCTGTTGTGCATTCAGCCCAAACGCATAAACTCCCAGCGCTTCGCAGTCTGTTCCATTGGCCACACTGCATTTTTTTTGGCCACTGTTAGGATTTGGCTCTCATTTCTCTCATTCCTTTTGAGATAAGTATTTTAATTATGTGGTGTATGTTTTCCTTATGGAATGGCTGCAGCGTGCATGCGTGGTTTCATGGTAACGTAGCTGCTGTGCCTCTGGAGGAACGACCATGGGTATTTCATTAGCGCAGCAGTTCCTTTGCAAACTCAATTGTCCTCATTACCGGCTTTCCTTAGAAACTGCAGAAGAAATCTGTCCTCGTTGTTGTATGTAGTTCATCGTTCCTTACCGCTGCTTCAGTTCCTGCCTCCTGGTGCAGCGTTGAGCAGCTGAGAGCAGGGTGCCCAGCGTCAGGCTGGTACCAGCAGTGTCCCACCACACTCGGGGGGAGCCGCGGGCAGGAAGAGTGCCCCGAGCCTGTAACCGGGGCCGTATTCGCAGTGAAACACCCAAGATCTGAGACAGAAGAAGCTTCTTTAGGGGTGTTTTGTCTGTAGAGACTGGGCAGTAAGGGCTTGAGCTGTTTGTGGTAATCCCTTGGCAGCCGTGGTTAAGGAATAGTGAAAGTCCTGAGCTGAAGCAGCCGAGTAAGGGGTGGCACTGGGGCTGGCTGGGGGAAGAAGCTGGGCTCGAAGTGAATGAAAAAGGAAGGCCCTAATCTGAATTTATCACTGACTTCCCTTACACGTGGAAAAACGTGAAGCTGCTCAGCACATCTCATACCAGAATGGGGATGTCTAAAGCTGATGCCACAGGGGAGTTACCAACGTAAACAAACATACAAAAACAATGTGTCGGTAAGAGTGTAAGACACTGTGTGGTAATTTTGAGCAAGAGCTTGTGGTTTTTTAGTTATTAATCTCACTACATGGTTTTTCCTTAGCGTGCCTGAAGTATTTGGCAGCAGGAAGTGTGGTCAACTGAAAAGCCGCTGTGCTCTGTCCCTAACGCTTGGCATCAGCAGGTGTTAGTTTCGTGAACAAGAACCGAAATCAGACTTGCCTTGGAGGGTGTTCTTGCTGCCAGGGTGTTGGGGCTGAGCTCCATGTCGGGTGGGATAGCTGAACACTGCCTGGCGTTTTATTACCTGCAAAAGAGCTGTTCTTTAAATAAAATGCAGACCCTCTGATAGCTGAGGTGTCTGGAGTTCTCAGTTTTCTGAGAGAGCAAACCAAATGTAAATTGAATGCTGAATTTGAAGATGCTGTACAAAATGTCAGGTTGGGTTTCTGTGATCATTACATGCAATAGCGTAGGCTTGAATCGATGCCAGAGATGTGAGCGTGCAGTCTTGGGAGGATGTGAAATCCGTATTTCAGATGGGGCCCATCTCTCTATTCATAGTTTAAACTTCTTTTGGATGATGAGAATGGAGACATCTGTAAAAAGTAATAAGTCCCCTTTCCTTCCAGAATAAGACTATGAGTTTTCCAGCTGTTGGCTAAGACAGGTTTTCCTGTTGAAATAGCTTTTGTCTGATGAAAGTCTAAAACAATATGGTTATGGTAACTGAAAATATTTATTTGTCAGTCCTGTCCCCTCTTAATTTCAGTTGTAAATCCAAGCATTTCTGTGCATTGTTCCTTCTCGTAGCTTCTCATAGCAACTGCTTGATTTTTAAAACCTTGTGGAGTCTTCCAGTAAAGTGCACGCTGCTGATAAAATGCAGTATTGCTTATGTTCTCTCGTATGGTATTTTCTTTACCATATAGTGTGGCTAATTTTCTTTTTTCTTCATAGTGGATTCTCATGATCTCAGAACATGCTCTTGCTTTCCTTCAGAAGTCCTGTCATCTTGAATAATGCAAAAACCAGCCCATAACATTGATTCATGTGGCTCTTGGTTGCAACCACAATAATATGGACTGTGCCATATTTGTCAGCTGACGCCATTCTATATTCATAAAACATGCCCTGAGATCTTTTTTTAGATCTGTAGAGTTTAAAGATTAGCTTATTAGGCATCTCTCAGATGTGTAATTATTCTGGACCGAGTAATAAGTTAACCAGAAGATATGTAATTTATATACAGTAGACAAGCAAAGAAGTGTATGTTTAAAAAATGAGCTTTCCAGAGCAGTTTGCAAAATGATAGTTCTAATGCATTTAAAGGACTTCTATTTTTATTTAAATAACTTAAAAAAAAAACAGAACAAGTGCTGGCTAGTGAAACAGTTCTACTTTTGTATCTTATATGTTTCTTTATGTACTATAATTCTGTGTTTTCTTTTGATTTCAAGATACAGCGTTTTACAAATAAGAGGAACCCTAGGAAATTAAGAATGTAAAAGGCATGTTAGGCTATCTGCTCAATCTTGACGCCAGGGCTGGATTACCTCCTCCAGCTTTCTTCCTGTTGCTGTGTACTAGTCATTCTTGAATGAGACAAGATTTGATGCATACATTTTTTCTCACAGAAGGTTCTTCTGAAATACACTAAGCAGATATTTGTAATAGATCTATGCAAAAATTTAAAATTTTAGAACTTCCTTTGGCATTTAAACATTTGGCTTGGTTCCAGGGGTGCTGAGCACCCACCTCTCCAGGAGGTCGCTGGTATCCAGCACTTCTGAAAACACGAGGAGTTGCCTCACAGCAGTGGCACCAAAAGTAATTTTCCAAAAATATCTTTGAATCTTCAACCACGTATACTATCCTGTTAGTGACAGAGGTACTTCTAAAAGTGAAATAATTACGATGTAAGGACCTGAACATGTTACTGATGCAAAAGAAGTTGTAAGAAGACTTGCATCTCCTAGACTGTAGTTAGTGGTTGTTAGCTAAGGCACACGTTTTGAGAGGGACATATCTGCACGCAAAATTGGAAGCCCTTACATTAAATCTGAGGCCTGAGTTTTCTTGTCCTAACTCTGAATATCTGAGATGTGAAAGAAAAAGTCATTGAGTCACTGTAAAAGCAAACTTTTGGAGCCAGAAGATTCAACCTGACTTTGCTCCTCAAGCTCTGTTTGAAGCAGAGACCGTAAGATGCAATTTTTCAACACTGTCTCTCCTAGTGGCCATGTTTTTGCATTGGAAATTACGAAGAATTCATGAATCATATTGGCGGCTTTTGTGAAAAAGTTTTCCAGAATTCTTGGCCTGTTACTCTTATTCATGTTCCTTTTCACTGTTTTGCTTTTTAGTTAACTGAGAGCTGGCTCATTTGTATGAAGCTGCTGGCTTTATGCAAAACTCATGGTGAAACTCTTGGTGGAATAATTGCTCAGCAGTGCTTGAAAGGGTAAATAGTGAAGAAGTAATGTCCCGGTGTACAAAGTTTTGTTACTGCATGACTAATCAGAAGAGATGATTGCAGTGGACAGTAGAGGAATGACAAGGTCTTTAGGAGTAATGGTAAGGGGTAGGAGAGTCTCCAAAAGGTGTCGTAGATTCACAGACTCTTGGGGGTGTTTTGAAGTCACACTGGATGCTGTTCGGTTGTGGATGCATCGCAGAAATTCATTGCTCGTCCTGCGATACAGTGTCATCAGGCTGGTGAATCCCATCAACCTGAATGAAGACAGAAAATGGATTTATGCAGCTTTCCCTGCATTTTTTTTCTCGGGAGGATGCAGTCTGACTTTAAGCCACCATCAAAGAATGCAAACCTGGCTTGAAATGTGGTTGTAGTCAGTAAATGCAGGGAGCCGTTGGAGGAATTCAGGTTTGGATGAGAATCAAAATAACTCTTACTCTGTTGGAGGCCGTTTGTGGATGTTGGGCACTGACATAGGCTCATGGCCAGTTTTTGCAGAGCAGCCCTGCAGAGGCTGGGGGAAAAGCTAGACCTTCTCACAGGCTCTTCTTTATGTTCTGCGGTCACTTAACCAAAGAGTTCAGGGAAAGACACGACGAAAAATGTGTAATTTTGAAATTTCAAAGCAAATCCACATAACCATAGTTGTTTATTATTACCCCGAATCTGCGCTTTTTTTTGGAGAGGGGCACTAACGGAAACATTTTGTGGCCCCTCTTGCCATACAGGGTGCCTTTAGCATCTCTCTGTCCTGCTGGGAGTCTGTAAATGAGACTGCCGCCTGGCTACCTCCCCTCTGAAATGAGCTGTGATGGTGTGCTTAAAATGCCATTCAGTACACAGGAGCTAAATGTGTTTAAAGTCGCATTACTGATGATTACTTCTGCATTCAGAAAATTAAAATTTAATTTGATGTACGTAAATTTGCCAGATAAAACTCTTATCGCGCAAAAACTATTTTCTTGTATCAGCTCTTGCACGTTGCATTCTTTGGGCTGTTTTTTTTCTTAGTCTCCTAAATAAAACACTTTACAAAGCACAGAAAGATTGATGTGGGCAAACAAAATAGAGGACCATGTTCCTCTCCAAAAGCAGAAGTATCTATGTGGATAGTAGCTCAGATGGGGTTGACGGGGGAGAGCTTTACAGAGACCCATGATGGAAGAGCTGCAGCTTACCAAATCAGAGAGGCAAGAGCACCAAAGGCAGACTATTAATGCACTAATTGAGGTATCACCACCAAAGCCTGCCATAGGTATAAAAATAGGTTGTTTTAACATGTTCCAGTTATGCTGCCTCGCCTGAAAATGTTGAACATTTAGATGCACGTGTTGCTACAAGCTATGGCATACGGCGAGTAGTTTCGGTATGCCTGTACGTGGAGGTCCTGCTGAAGACCTCAAGGGGTGCAGGGTTACTGTGAACCTGCAGGAGAGCTCTCACCTGCCAAACCATTTCCGAGTAAATCCTTGGGAATGAATTTCCTCTTCTTAATAATAACCTGCCCAGCTGTTTTTGTAGGCCTAGAAGCTCACATGGTCCTACTGTACAAACACACAGTGCTGGAGGAAGGTGGGTTTGATTTTTTTTTTTTTTCCTTTCAAGTTGTGTTGAGTTGTCACAAGCCCTTCTGAATGTGAAAGATAAATGGAAAGGAAATGAGGGAACTTTTTTATTTTTTTTTTTTAAAAAAAGGAAGGAGCATTGAAATATTGAGGCGGAAGAACTGAGCGGACGAGGAGACTCAAACACATGTTTAGTGAGAGATACAATAGCTGACTGTCACTTCTTCCCGGGAAGTCTTCTTAGAAATGGAAGAAAAACAAACACCAGCACTAACCCCATTGTCTTCTCAATGATGCTTTCATGAACACTTGAGAAACTGAAATGCGTCCAGGCGGAAGAAGAATAATGTACAACACTTGGCAGACTGTCAAGTGGCTGGACTGTAACCCCTCCAAGCTTTCTTCCACTGTATATAGGTGGGGATTTAGTGAAATCAGCTCCCCGGAGGAGAAAAGATGGCTTGGAGACTCCACCGGTGGAGCTACATGCCACTACCCTTCCTTCACAGCAAGCAACGCCATAGCTATGTCTGCCAGGGAGCTGCAGTCAGACACTGTGGGGCTCTGGCATTTCTCTGAATTACAGCTAAAAATAGAAGTATGAGAAAGAAAATAAATACTCTTCGGTAGTTTGCTGGGGCAAAGAGTAATTAGACCTTAAAACGCAGCATTTGCACAAGAGTGACTATAAGATAAAGGTGTTGCTTTATCTCTGTCCTCTGTTATTTTTCCATCAAATTCTTTCCAAACACAGTCCTTCTTTTCCTTTTTTGTTAAATTCCCCTAGCATACGGACTTGTAACCTTCTGCCTGTGACGATTTAGATTGCTGGCACTGGCTGGTGATAGGAAGAGCAGATCTGGTGAATGTGAAGGCAGTCTTTTATCTTTGGTACTGCTGCAATTGCAGAAAGTTATGGGTTGTTTTGGTTTTTGCTTGAACTCTTTTTCTGGAATTAGTTCTGGATTTGCCAGCAGAAGGCGTACTTTTATTAATCAGGTCCCAATTTTAATCCAGAAGAATCAGAGGCATAAACTCTGCCAAGTAAGGAACAATAATAAAGTTTAATGGGTCCTTTTAGCTTTGGGAAAAAATAAAAAAATAAAAAAATAAAAACCGAAACTAAATATTTGGATCATTTTGATGCCTTCTTTTACAGTGCTTTGGAAGTACTGGGATCTTGATTATGGTCTTGTTCAACTTTGCGTGGGAGAGAAAAGGGAAAAGGAGGCCGCTGGCAGGTTTCCCATGTTCAGGAGCCCCAGACAGCCAGAGGGCCATCTCCCGTCTTCTCTTTGCTTGTTCTTGTTTGCTTT
This sequence comes from Chauna torquata, assembly GCA_013399475.1. Taxonomy (NCBI): domain Eukaryota; kingdom Metazoa; phylum Chordata; class Aves; order Anseriformes; family Anhimidae; genus Chauna; species Chauna torquata. The sequence goes on along the minus strand of VXAL01005408.1, from coordinate 347,371 downwards.
TTGTCTCATTTTGTCTGCTTCTGCCAATGGATTGTCCTTGGACTTTATTTAGCAAGGGCTTTTGGAGCAACTGTATTGGTTTTGTGAGGGAAGGGGAAACCTCCTTCGCTCCATTGCAGCCAATTCTGTTGCCTTTGCACCCATTTCACAGGTGGACCTAACCCAAACTGAGACTGGAGCGCATATGGCCAGGCTAGCGGGGAGCAGCCGCTGCAGCTGAGCAGAGTCTGAGTAAAGCGTGAGCGAGAGAGAAAACCAGAAATACTCATTCACACAAAGGTTGTTTTGAAGCATAAGAGGAGACTTGTTCATGGTCTCTGTTCTCAGCTGAGCATCGGTGCATCTTCCCCTCGTGTCTAACCAGACATTTCCTTATCTGTGAAGAACCCCGAACCTGGGCTGTTAATAGTCTGGTACCACAGTAATAAACAGTATTCATGGTATTGCTAAACTAACTTGAACTGTAAAGCTTGTTTAGAGGCCTTTTTGCATTGCAGAGCTGTAATTTCCCTCTCCTGTCTGTAACATGCACAGAAAAAGAGACTGATGTACCCGGGGTTTGGTGAGCAGGTTCGTGTAATAATTACCCACTTTTTTCCTGGACTCTTAACCCTTAATTGGTGCTCTCTTACGGCAGTGGGAAGGAACCTCCTTCCCCACCGAGCACTGGGCGCTTCCTTCTTTCTCTTTTGCAGAATTAAAAATTCAGTGAGTAGTGTGGTTTTGCTGGCTGGAGGATATTATCTTTCGCAGAAGTAGAGAAGGGTTTGTTTGCAAACGGAGAGACTTTTAGTTGCATGAAAGGTGCTTGCTGTAGTACTTGGACGTTTTTCTTTCAAAGTGTGAATACAAGATTTTTCATGGCATCATTTTTTATCCATTTATTTCTAAGGATTTAGCAAATGTGTTTAAGGACATTATTTTCTAAACATGAGAACGGACTATCAGCAAGGAGAATTTGTCTAGTTTGGGTTAGCTGAGGCACAGAAAGATTAATCAAACATTGGGGAAAATCACTTAGAAATGCCAGGACTAAGAAACATTAGTCTGCTCATTCATTTTTCCAGCTGAAAGCCACTAGTTCACACTGGTTGCTATTCTGCAGCACTGGGTGTGCATATGCATGTATTACATGATGAAAATATCTTTTTCAGTATGTTTAATACAGATACAAAACAGACTGCTCAAAGTCAGAGTGAATAATTCTGGCTTTATCAGGGCAAGCACACAGAATATTGTCTGGGATCGTGAAACTGCACCTTACAGCGTAGTGCTGTGAAACAACATTTTTGTCGTGTAGGTTGTGCCAGCCATGAACAATTCCTGCTGTAGCATCTTTACTGCCAACACAATCAGCATGGTGTCATGATTATATATATATTTTAGTTTGTCCCTTTTTAAGAAAGGGAGAGGAGCAATAAATTGATTCTTAGTTTTCACAAAAAGTTGCCTTTTTCACCATATGACAGCCTATGTTGTCAGCTGATAGGGATGAATACTTCTGTCTCCCTTGCCGTGCAAAATACGCATCTGTTATTTTTCCCCTCTCTGCTTAATAAAGTTTGCAGCACAACTATCGCTGTGGTTTTGACTTAAAAGAACTTCCTGGAGAGCTCTAGCAGAGATCCAATTTTAAAAATGTGTATTTACCGAAAAAGCAACGTGTCGAAAGACCACAAGAGGAGGGTGCTTGAGAGGTTGCAACACAAAGACATCCGCAGGCTTCTGCGCTGGAAGTGGGAAGGAGACAGTCTCCAGCACTCCTCCCGCCAGGTGCCCTGCTCTGCGCTTCGGAGGTGGGTGAGAGCAGGTAACTTGTCCAGCTGTGCGTCCCAGCATTTCGCCGTCTGTCCTGTGCCTTCGTGGGGTTGTTCATTCTGGGGGAGATCCTCCGAGCACGTTTCAGTAATTTTGCATCCTTTTGGTTTAAGCCTGAAGCTCAAGCCATCGCCGTTTCGGTTCCCATCTTTCTGAGGAAAAAAGCTTGTTGGAGAGCTGTATCCTTGATGCAGGAATGAGGAGCTGAAACAGTGATCTGCCGAATGTCAGGCGCCTTCCCAGGAAGATGCACGCGTTCCTCGCAGTCACCCTACAAGCGTCCTTCTACCACTGCTGCCCTGCAGAGCAGCAACGCAAGGCGGTGTTGGCACAAGCTAAGAACAACACATGGAATTGCAGAATGGTCCCAGCCGGCACACCGCTAACCTCAAATGCGTATGGCCGTGCACTATAGGTCAGTGCTTCAGGAATCTGAATGGGTTAAAATCTGTGTGTTTGACTCGTTGGTCTTTTGGGGTTCGAAGTGGCAAGGAGTTGCTCTAAGGCTGGAATTATTTCCTGTGATAAAATTAAGAGGCGGGGCTGTGGTGTTGCAAAAGCCGTCAAAAAACAAGTACCTGTAGTTTGAGGCCAATGTTTAATTTAGTTCAGAGATGAATCCTGAAATTTTTTTTTTTTTGCATGCAGGCTAGCTGAGGTACTGTCCTTTGCGATTCATGACATTTCCTCATTTTCAGTGTATATGGAAGCAAAACAGAATAAAAGGCCTTACACTTCAGTGAGAAAAATTGCAAGGAAAGGGAACCTGATATTGAAACCCACATGTCATGGAATAAAATATTACCATGGGATAATGGCCTTTTGCTACGGCACTTAAAAAATGGAGCATGAATGGAAAACCTGGTATCCTGAGAAGTCCATTTGAGGGAACTTACACTGGACTGGTGGTGAGCGGAGTTATAATGTAAAGGGAACTTGAAGACGAATGTAAGGTGATCTCAGCATAAACAAGATGCTGCACAGTAAGACGTGTGTGTGTACTCACAATGTGTTAGAGGCCTTTGAATAATTTGTAATGGAGCTGGCTACTGTGGCACAATTTTGGCAAAATCATTAAGAAAAAAGACATGAGCAGAAGCGTCTCCTTGATCTGTACGTTGCAGGCATTGCACAGAATTAATCTTGTGCAGGCGTACAATATATAAATATCTATATATTCGGAAAGCTCTTCAATTAGTATTTTGTGAAGATGATTATTTCTGTTATCTGTATCTCTGGCACGAGAAAGCTTTTCGTTACTTCATCTTGTGGATGGTTGGGCAGTGAAGTAACTGGCTGCGGCGCCTGTCACCCAAAGGGGAGTGAAGAGGGAATACAGCATCCTGATTTAAAGCGTGATGCAGCACTCGTTTACATTCTTGGAAAGCTGTTTAAACGTTCCTGAGAAACATTCTTGTACAACTATCGTGACGCGTAGCGTGATGCTGAGATTCGGACTGGAGAAAGCTGTTCAGGATGCGTTTGGTGTCCGCTTAGTGGTTCAGCCTGCGGCTCGTGGAGGTTAAAACACACGCACACACACGTACACACACGCACACGCACACACACAAAAAGGCCTTAAAACCACTGACCTTCACCAAATTAGCTCAATACAGAGCATATTTTAGCTTCTTGTGGCCCGCAGGAACTAGATTGGGTTCATTCGTTTTGTTAAAACCCTAGCTCTTCCGGTGCTGTGAAATAAGCCTATAAATAGAGGGTTGTCAGACCTTATTCGTGTTGAATTTGACCGTGCGTAATTGTTTCTAGACGGAGCATTGTGGCTTCTTAACCCCATTACCAATAAAGGATAAATTTCAGCAGCGTTAATGATAAGTTCCTGTGACACAATTAATCAAACCTTGGCTTGCGTTGGGCTTGTTTCTGCCTGATTAACCACAGGCTTTGGCCTTTATGTAATTTGTGATTATTGTGTTTTTTTTTAAATCTGACAGAAGTGCAAAGGCAACTCATGAAATGTCGTTTCTCCCCTAAATAACGATTCAGTGACTGGGGTGTTGCAGAGCTCCCAGCTCATCCCACTGCTTGCAGTTCAGGAGTCCTGGAGAAGCTGATGTCCGTTGTCCCGTATGTCCCACGGAAATAGCCTTTGGCTTTGCCATTGCAGATCGATGCTAAAATCCATTTCCCTGGGCATTTCCATCTTAGGGCAGCTGGCCTCGAAGGAAATATGCTTGCAACGTGTGATGGAGGGACTTGTGTGCTTCTGGAGGAGGGTGCAACATGGAAACAACATGACTGCAGTGGAGATACCCTCCAGAGAATTTCAGGTGTTAGCAGACTCTTGCGAGGGCATGGAAGATGGGCTGTTCATGTAATGACGGTTAGCCGTAGGTCAAAGGCGTGATAATCCCGTCTGTGAATTTCCCCAGAAGAATTGTCTTGATCCGGGTCTGGGAGGGAGGAAAGGGGAAAGGAAGCGATCTGTAGGAAAGAGCCTCTCCGTGTGACCCAAGAGACGATACGCCTGTAAGCAGGGTTAGTGCTCGGTATTTTCCTCTGTTATTTTTTAATAATGAGACAGTATTCAGAAATAGCAGAATCCATAGCTAAATCACAAGCTACTCTTGCCATTAGGAAAACGCCTTTTTGTAGAGTCTGTGAGGTCTGATTCACTCAGGTCTGTCTCTCTGGAATACAAGATGCTCGTGAAGTTGCATGAGAAGAACATGACAGGTAGATAAGCCTAGTGAAACCTCTGTGATAATTGTGCAACTCGGTATAAGATCCAGCCTTGCTTTACGGAGCACTCACTAAAGAGCTAAGTACTCGAGTAAAATTGTAGAAAGGGAGAGCTGCGAGGCTGGAACAGAGCCTGTTATTTTTGGCTCCTCCTTTGCCATGGATCGTGAACTTACAAACTTGTTTGTTTAGCTTGCCCAGAGAGAGGAGCTCAACTTCTGGTGGAGCCCAAATTCCACACCCAAAGCCTCAATGGGCAGAGCTGCGAAGAAATCTGTTTTCTTCAAAAGACCGCATCGACTTTCACACCTTTGTGTAGAGAACATGGGCTAAGCTCCCAAGGAGTGCTTCTGTGCTGAGATTTAGGACGAGGGTGATCTGAGGTGTTATTCCATCCTGTGGCTTTAGTTTTGGGTGACTAGCTGGAATTTTACCATTGCAATTCAGCGTCTGCATTCCGCAGGGATAGTCTGGGGGTCTGTGTGCACACCGGTGTGGTTGCAGCATTACACGTATTTCATGAGAGTACTCTCCATCGATACAAAAGAAGGCTGAGAGTAAATAATGGGCTTCAGTATTTTATTGGGTGCAAACGGCGCTTTTCAGTGTGTCCGCATCGGGGAGAGGGGTTGCTCCGCTGGGGAGCTGCTTGGTTTGGCTGCAAAAGTGCAAACAAACCTGCGGAGATGTGACTCACCCAAAGGAGAACATGGGATTTGTGTCTGTCATCTCTTTTTTCATAACAGGTATTAAGTGACTCACGAATGATCAGAATACTATTTCTATAAACAAAGATCAAACCAAGCTATGCTTTCAGCAACAAAGAGAATATTTTGTGTTGCCTCCCTTTACAGGTAGAATGAAGCTCAGGAGCACTTGGAGTTAGACAGATACAATTTCTAGGTGGTGCCGTAAGTGCTGCACGAGAAAGACCACAGAAAAGAGGAAGTCCGCGGTAACTTCCACTGCACTGTTACATGTCCCAGAGCGCTGGAGGGTGGTAGGCACCGTTAAAGAAGATCTGCCGATCACTTTCTTGGGTTTTCTGGTTCCCAGATGTATTTAATAGGTGATGGTGAGTATATAGCAGGGGCAGCAGAAGCAGAGGCTGTTTCTCCCTCTTCACAGCAAGCATCTGACATATTTCAGAGCTGCCAGTACTGAGATCCAGCTTTGCCAAATCACAGGGCTCACGTAAAGCATCACATTTTAGACATTATCTCAGTCAAAGGTCACGTTTATCTTGGATTTAGGATGGAGTTGTCCCAGGAGGTGAAGTCAGAAATTATTTTCTTAACTCATTTCACGGCTACACTGATGGGCTAGGAGAAGATTTTATGTATTTTTATATGGATACATATATGTATGTATAGTAGTAATTTTAAAGCTTGCTGCTGAACTCACTGAGTATTGTTAAGGTACGCAGTAGGCAGAGTTTAAAAGCATGTCCCTGGTTGTGGGTTGCACTCCTGGCTGGGGAATGTGGGTACAGTCAACTGATCTTTTTATGTCTACTTCTGACAGCTTTGCTCGGGCTCATGAAAGAAGCACAAGGACACTGTCGGTTGTTCCTGCTCGGTCTCAGCACTTCACACTTGTTTGAAGTGCTGGGCATTCACTGTGTACAATGCTTCTTGTTTCTTTTATGTTTTATTTTGTCTAGGGTTTGCTTTGATACAGCAAATAAGCTAAGGGTTTTTACAGTTCGTGTCCCTTGGGGCACAGAGTGTATTTTCCAGAGGGCTTAAGTGGTTTAAGAAGATAAATCCCCCAGCCTTCCAAAGAGATTCGTGCCGTTGATGGTGGTGTGTTTTGAAAGCCCCATTCAAAAGCTGCTGAGTTCAAGCGCTTGTGCCAGGAAGAGGAAGGGTCCTGGTTCGGTATGTTGCTACCGAACACCAGCACTGAAGGGCAGGAGCTACTTGCGTGGCAAGTCCTTACCTCTGTCTCTTCCTGACTTCCAGATGGCTGAAGTCCAGCGACTGCGAGCGACTCTCCTGTAAGCCTGTGTGGAGGTTAGCGTTTCCAGTGGGGCAACCGGCAGATGCTTCTTGTTTCCAAGTGCAATGACATTTGTTTCTGTCCTTAAAAGATGCATCATAACTTGGGCTAAACTTTTGATATCAAATGCAGGCAGGTAAAACAGGAGATGCAGCATGAAGCATTAGGAAAGCTTATTCTGTAGCAGGATCTACACCCTTAGCAAAGGGTGAACATCTGCATGTGCAGACCCTTTGACAGAAATCCTTCTACCCCCAGTACTGTCATCTCTTTCTGTTTGTAATTCGGTTGCATGCAGGCTTCTACTGGAGATGATCTAATTTCGTGTCCTCCCAGGATAAACACCCATTCTGCTGCTGGGTTTCAGAATTACACGGGTTTACACGGGCTGGAGCCGTGCCATTGCCAGACCAACCAAGTGGGAAAGTTGGCCTTGCTTCATATAAACAGCTCGAACTAAGAAAGCCACACTAAATTTGGAAAAGAATGAGGGGAACTCATGTTTCAACTGCCCTGGAGTATTTTATCTCAAGTTGCCCCATGTTATCATTTCATGGGAAGAGTTTCTATTACTCATTGCTGTTTCCATCATGTTTATTTTCAAATAGCATATTTTTATCTTCTGTAAACCAAAATATTTGAAGATCCATTGGCAAACAGTGGATCAAGGGTCTGCTGCTCATCCCACCTGCAGTTCCTGTGGATCTGAGCGCTGTAAGGTTAGGTTCTCTCGCAGTTCAAGTGACGTTCACAATCTCGTCAAAAAACCTTTCCTTCTAATTGCAAGAGCATTTTTAATACAGCGATCCTTTGGAAATAGTAGTGCGAAGACTGGAATAAGCACCGTGAAACATTTGCTCCTTGATTCGTTATTTTGATTGATTATATTCTGCACAGAAAAATTGCATTAATGTCATACTTCTTACTGTATATATTGTGAATTGCATAGTTCCTTTCTTTTGGGCCGTGATACTTCAAGCTGATCTAAGAAATGTTTATGCTGAGGAATCACCCTTCTGAGTTATTTAGCCATAACTGAATTTGCCAAAATTACAGGTATTTCCTGTGATTGTTGGGTGTTATTCTAACACCAGAATTTTGTCCTTGTCCCATTTCCTCTACAAATTTTTACTGCAGGATGCAGGCAGTAGACACTTACAGAGTCAAGTGAGGTTCAGCGTCCCGGAGCCCTCTGTAACAGATTAAGAGGCCACTAAAAGCTGGAAAAGAAAAAGCCGTGGTGGAAAACAGGGGCAAACCCTGCCAGTGGCCTGAGCAGGAAACTCCGCTGGGGCTGGGGCCAACAACATCCTACTGCTGGCTGGGACTGTCCACTTTTGGAAGCAAAAAAAAATGCTGTAGAGAAGGTTTTGGGACGCTTTGTCCTTATTTGGAGAATAAGCTTCTGCCTCAGCCCAAAGCAGGCTAGTTCTAAAAGGCTGTCAGATGGGCAGGGATTTTGTGCCTCAGCAGCGCCGATATCCTGCTATTATACACGAGCACATGCTATAATTAGTAGATCTCAAAAAATCCGGTCTCTTAAAACTGGAGGGTTGGAGTCCAGATTGTCATCTGAGTCTGTCCCACGGTTGAATTTGTGAAACACTCACATACCTGAAAATCTAACCCATTCCTCCTGACGTCTCTCCTGCTTTGCTTAAGGATCCTGCAGGCAGCAGAGCATGTCCTCTGTGCCCCCGGCAGGCTCGTGGGGCTGGAAGGGTAGCCTGGCGGTGCTGTGTGATGGAAAAGGGGCAGGACTGGGGCAGAAGGGGCTTTGAGGTGAGTTGAAGGCAGCAGTCCTGTTGATGCTGAAGGAGAGGACTCCAGCTCGTCTCTGAGCTGGTTGTACCACAGTAGCTGGAATGCAGGGTAGTGTCACTGTTGTCACCAGAGCTGAGAGATGCAGCGTTCTGCCTTACTAGGAGACCTTTTTTTGAGTGAATAGCAGCATTTCTTGCGTGTTTGTTCTGTTCTTCTGCTTGTCTGTTCTTCCCTCACGCCAGGAACTCACATATTCTGCGCATCAAGCTGAAGCAGAGGAGCTGGTGTGTAGCTTTTTCTTTTGGGTGCACGTCCACTAACCATACCAGCGTAATAGTAACTGCCTGGAAGTTACGGAATAGGAAGACTTGATAAGAGATGAGATTCACTTACTGGATGATACTTTCCAAACGCACAACTTGGCATTAAGCTTCACAGGGTGACAAGGAAAGCACTTTGCTACTGGCAGCGGGTGGGCTTTCCAAAAAGGTGTTTTCCGCAAATCTCACACTGCGGCTATCTGAATTTGTGAAATGATCCCTAACAGCCTGGTAACGCCCCACACTGGGAGCAAACCGGAGCTGGACTTGAAATAAGCGCTTCCCAAAATCTGTTGTTATTGCCCATCTCTGTGAACTCCTTAGCAAACTAGCTGTTTTTCCTTGGCAGTCTCAGCCACACAGGTTTGATCTGTAAATGGAAATAAGGGAGCCAGAATTGCTAGATCATGGACCATAACATCCCGTGCACCAGAACATCCCATGCGCTTACTCTAACAATCATCCACAGCTTTCCTCTTTCTTTAACCATATTTGTTTTGATCTTTAAAATTATTTAAATGAAAAAATGCATGAACATTTTGGGAACCGTACTGGTATATAAACTCCTTTTTTTGATGTTGTTGTGAAAAATGGCAATAAAATCAGTAGTAATACTGAAAATTTTGCATGATTACTTTACAAGGACTACGGTTATACACTTGAAACAGCAAATAAGCCGAGACCTTTCTATGAGTTCGTCATAGCTGCTCCAGACTTACAGCCTGTTGTATGAAATACAGGAACATCGTGAAATCTCCCAGTGAATCTTTTCTGGTAGCCGTGCTGGCGGGCGGCTGGGAGGTGTTGGTCAGCCCAGGTACATCACTGTAGGGGGCAGGTGGTCCAGCCCACGCGCTGCGTTGCTTCTTGCTGCTTCCCCTGTTTCACCCTTCAGGAGTGCTGAATGCCAGTCCTGGTTTAGAGACCCGTGTATGAGAAGGGCTTCAAAAAAATCACGGTTTGGGAACTACTGCTTTTATGAATTACTTGGAAAATTTGATTTTTTTTCCCCCAAGTGGAACAAAATGTAGTTTTGAAAGCATCGAAATAATCTGAGGTGTGAAATTACGTTTCTGTGTCCTGTGCTCAGAAGAAACCTCTGTCATGGGGCTCCTTAAAACAAAGAAAAAAGGGCTCTCCCCAGTATCCAGGCTGGTCTGGATGCTATTCCAGAAATCTACATCGTAGTCCAGGTTTTGGTTGTTGCATTGCTGCAGACTCTTTGAGTCACATATGTACACATTGCTTTAACTTTTAGCTTCGCTTACCCTCTGTAAAGCATTATTATCTCTTTGGTAGGGTTAATGAGTTAATTACTTGTAAATTGCTGTAAGATTCCCAGAAATGAGACCCTCAATGTGTTTATTGCTGTTATTGCTACTGATGAGATCTTGATCATAGCAAGACAATACAAGGTTAGTGCTTCACGCAATGTGACTGAATATCTGATTACATTGAAACAAAGAAGAGGCTGCAATACCCAAGCCTAGAAAACATCCTTTGTAAGAGCTTTGAGTCAGCTTTAAAATATGATTATGTGATAAAGTTGGCTAACATGTCTAAACACTATGCAGTATCACTCGTGTGTATGTTTCTTTGTAAACCTTATCAGCCGTCAGACATCCACTGCTCTGCAGCACGATGTCCCTGGGAGAGGCAGAGAGCATCTTTTCTTAAAGTAATGGATTTGGGGTATGTTTTGCCCACTTCTGTCAGTCCTGGAACAAACAAAAAAATATCCAAATATCTGTGCTTGTGTTATCGCAACAGCTGAATGCATCCATGAGGGTTTCCTGCCCTGTTGGGCAGCAAGTGGCTGTTGGTGCAGTTGGGCAATATTTTGGGTTGGTGGTGATAACTGCTTTGGTTCTGCATTACAGTTTCTGAGCTAATGTATATTAAATACAATTAATCTTTATTTCTGCTTCAGGAAAAACAGAGGCCGTCATAAAAAACTTCAGCCCGCACTACAAACGCCAGTACGCCGTGGCTTTCTGCAAGCACGTGCAGGATGAGCTGGAGCAGCACCGTGACTCCCAGTCCCAGTTCCTGAAAACCAAGGTAGGAGGATGTGTAAGCCTGGCTCAATCCTGAAGCTGCCATACAGCTCTGCTCTCTTGCATGAAATAATTAATGCATTAACTATTTAAATAACCCATTTAGTAGTTCTAATGTATGAAAAACATGATTTGGAAGTATGTCAGCTACCAACTAGGCTTGGTTTTCTTGTTTTCCCAGTGTTAAATGCCCTCAAGTAAAGTTAATAGGCAGTACAGATACTCAAACCTTATAAAAATCAAGCCCCAAATACTTTTAAAGTTATTTAGGTGTTTCTATATATAAAAACACAGCATTTGAATAGCTAATAAATGTGTATCTAGGACATTTTGTGTGTGTATGTTCTTATATATAACCCAAGTGTACACAGTAAATTTGCAGGTGTGGTTGCTGGATTTGGTTTGGTTCAGTTTTAGGTGGAAAAGTTGTATTTGGGTGTAGACTTAAAATTTACTTCTGAAAATTTTTCTTTGTTTTGGTTGTTTTACAATCTACACCTTTTGGGAGGGCATCATAGGAGAAGCAGAACCTTAACACATGTTTCTGGTACAAAGCGTGCATTTCATCAAGGTGGAGTTGGACACATCAGCAAAACTAGTTGTTTCCTGATGATTGCAAGGTTTTGCAACGATCTTGGGACAGAGATTATATGTTCAGGGCAGAAATTTATGTAGGAAGCTCAAGCCTTTCAGCCATGGTTACAGGATTCCGTAAAGAAGATGATGATAATCCCCTCTGTGAAGTAAGCTACGGAGAGCTGTCTTTTTATTAGAGGACGAGAGATAAAAAGAGAGACAAAAGTCTCCTTATTAGAGGAAAATGTGGAGAATCAGCCTTTAATATAAAGAAGGTATAAATACAAGTTTTTGGCTGTATTGAAAATCACAGATTTCTGATGCTCTTGAAATGGTTAGGGAAAGGATGTAGAAGGTGGGGTAATGGAAAAGCTCTGTTTTTCAGAAAGGTGAATGCCAGTTATAGGAGCACAGGTGCAAAAGTGTTACAAAGAAATGTGAAATAATTGACTATTTCATAATAAAACTCTTTGCTGCATCAAAGAAATACTTTAGCACATAGTGGAAAGTAGGAGATAATGAACTAGAAGTCATCTTGTATTCAGCAAGTCAACTGAAAGGTATATAAGAACATCTGCCTCAGAAATCTGGAAGTGGTGTTGAAAGGCAGAGCTTCTCTGCTGCCTCATCACAGCAAGCTACAAGAATTTGATTGTGTGTGTAGGATCTGCCTGGTTCAAACAGATGTGTATTGCTCCCAATTACATTTGAATATTCAAAAGCCCTCATAGCAGTCTTATGGAAATGTAGAAATAAAAGCTTCAAAATGGTCAACAGTCTGGAGTCATTTCAAATCTAGAAAATTGTCTTTGTAGCCCAAGGCAGAAGCTGAGACAGTCTTATATGAAACAGAGTTGCTGCATTTTGCTGAGGACCTGAAGAAGTGGAAGGACAGATACGTCGTTATCAAAAACGACTACACTGTGGATTGCTTTGAGACCAAAGAGGTAAATGCTTCTTCCTGTTGTGTTCTTCTACACTCCCAAAGAGACCGAGATCTGATGAATTTGTTGCTGCTGCTGCCTTTCTTTCAGCAATAATAGATGAAATGCTGTTCCCAGAAAGGCTGCTCCAGCCTTGTGGAGTTGGCTGGAAACTTCACAGGGATGCCTGAGGGTACAATGAAGTACCTTTCATTGGCCATAGACATTTGCAAAAATTAGCAAATCACTCACACAGCACTTTGATCCTTCCTTTGTATATCACAGAACACTTTGTATGTCATTATATGTCACTGGGTTTCAGCAGTTGGGTTTTAGGTAGAAATTCTTGGGTTGCTTCGAGCTGACTGTAGTGAAGCTTTTTGTTTGGTGCCTGCTGTAGTCAAACTAGTCCTGGCTGACAAATCAAACAGATATAGCTCAGCAGAAAATCCCAACCTTTTACCCTCCCTCCCGTCTCTGACTCTTCACCATGGCTGATAAGCGTTGAGAGAATATTTTTAAATATGGTTTTTACTTAAAGATGTTTTCAATTTGACATGTCCAGTGAATATATCTGAAAATCAGTCTGACAAAAACTTTTTCATTTGGGGAATGAATGCATAGCTTTGTAAATGTGTTGTTTATTGTACGTTTTCCCTCTCCTTAAATCTCAGTTTTGACTTCCTCTGTCTTGATTTTCCAGGCCTACCTGAAAGGACTCAGCCCTAAATATCATATTGTTCCTGCAGGGGGCAAAGTACTGACTTCAGAAGAAGATTACAATTTGCTGTCTGATAAACATTTTCCAGATCCTGTTGGTAAGCCCTGGTAAAAGTTAAACTGCCAAACCTCAGGCTCTTTTCCTTACACAAGCCACTTCTGGGCAGACTTTGAGGCTAGACTTAAAAGTAGGTTAACAGAAGATGCACACAGCACGTTTTCTAAGTCAAAACCTAATCCCAGAGTGGACGTTCTCAGAAGGTGCCATAAACTAATGTTCAGAGAAATGCTGGCTCTGTTTTTTTCCAGTATCCCTACACAAACCCTTTGGAAGCTGTGCAGAAGCAGAGCAGGAACCACACCACCATTGTTCCCAGGCTTTGTTAATATTCCTGGTTTATTTGTTTCCATTTTTAGATGCCAGCTGCCTGTGTTGATTCACAGTTGATAATATGTCCCACAGAGACGGCAGGAAGGTTGCTGTTGCTGGATTTGTTGTTTCTGTGACAGGATCCGCTGGGATTCTGCCCCTCCGCCCCAGTCCACAAAGAAGGAGAAAATTCAGGGTTTAAGGGACCAAATCTCTACATGTTGTAGAGTCAAATTTGAAAAGGGGTAGGGGCAGCAAGCAGATAAGTATTTTTTTTGAAGTTCTGTCTCATGCTACTTAAAGTTATGAGTGCCGGAAGGCGGCCCCAATATGCCTTTTCCCAAGATGGCGTCGGTGGCGTAGGATGGTCAGAGGCTGGCATGGGGCAGCAGAGCCTGGAGGTGGCCTCAGCGTGTCACCACAGCTCCAGAGGAGTCAGGGGTGAGCAACATGGAGCAGCCCAAGGCCGCTTTGGGCATCCCATGGCTCTCCCTCTGCAAAGAGTGGCTCTTTTGCAGCATTTCTGCCCTTTTGTGCAATGATGAAGACCCGCCCAGATGAACCTCTTTTGGCTCTCGATGCGCAGCACTGAGACAAGATTGGTTTTGCTTGTTCAGCTATAAATGGTGTTACACAGTGTCCCCTGCACGCAAGGACTCAAGTCAGGCTGCAGCTGCAGATACTTCATACTTTCTTTGCTTCACCATCAAGGGCTTGAAGTGAGAGTCCATCAGGCCATGTTGCAGTTCTGTCTGAAAACCTTGGACACAGGGAAACCACTGCTGTTCCTTCACAATTTAATGCAGTTTGTTTCTGTATGGAAGAGTATATGCTCCTTTATGGTCTCTATGTGGAAGAGACCAGAGTTGCCCAGTAACTTACTTATTTGCCATGAAAACCTTTTCCCTAGCAGTTACAATCCAGTGAAATAATTTCCTTGAAATTATACCAAAAATATGTAGTTTATGTCTACCTTGAATACAAAACAAGAGGACAAGCTGCTACAGTATAACACAGGGAGGTGATTGCTGCCAGCTGAGTTTGCTGGTCCCAGCTGAGTCCCACTGAATCCCACCCAACCACTTGGATCAAGACGAGACCTCTGATTTTAAATTTTGATTTTGACATGTCACATTCATCGCTCATCTCTAGCAAAAGTCTCTTGTTTTAACAGTTCTATCTGTGCTGTCATAGAAGAGAAAAAGAGCCAAAATCCCCAAGACATCAGCAAATTTTAAGTTGAGATGTGTTTTGTTTAGGGTCAAGTGAGAAGGAGATTGCCCAAGCCTTTGTTCAGCTGCCGAGAGAGTTCCCAGTGTACCTGTGGCAGCCGTTCGCCCGACACAGCTACTATTGTTTCCAGGAGCCAGAAGCTCAGAGGCAGTTCAGCGCAGTGCTGAGTGACTGCGTGAGACACTCAAATCATGGTGAGTGCAAAAAGGGTTTCTTCCTGTACATCATTTACCCCGTCAAAGATTTAAATAGCTTATATAGAAAAAAAAGAAAACTACGAAAATGAAAGTCACTTTTGAAAGATGTTCATTTTTCAGTGCCTCAGGGAATGCATTAACATACCCCTTTTTCTTGCTTTGCTGGGAGCTAGGTTAGGCTGGATTTGAGCTGCAATGTAGTAAGCTTGCATAGAAGACATGGGAATTGCTTTGAAAGCGGCAGTCCCCTCTCTGTCAGTTCATGTAAAGCCAGTATCTTAATACGAAATCATATGAGATGTTTACTAAACATGGCATGTCAAACTCTCACCTGTGTTTGCAAGCTTGACAAATGCAGCATACATCTATCTAGTAGACCATGTTTGTACAGAGTTGAGGGAATGTAGTCTCCCAGTGCATTTCTGAAGTCTTGTACGTACATCACCAATGGTCAAACATTTTCTGTTTTTGCGTTGGTTGTTGAGATGGCAGCTCAAGCCCTCAGCCAGAGTAGAGCCTTGTAGGTGGGATGTGAATCGTGTGTAAGACACGGTATTAATTGTTTGCACAAGGGCACATTTTAAATCACGCTTTCTGAGTACATTAGACTAGAAAATTAAAAAAAAAAACAACACCACAAACTTGTGACTTGCTAGGAATATATAAATAACCTTGCTCCTGGGAAACTGGAAGAGCATTTATGAGTTGGATCCTTCAGAAAAAGAAATGCTTTCCTCTTTTTCAGATGAGTGGGCTAATGTGATTTTTCTCTTTTTCCATCAAGCTGACCTGATTTTCCCCATTGGTGTCCAGCCTCTTCCATGCCTTTAGTGTTGCTTTTGAGTCCCATCTGCTCCTGCTGCCCTTAGTGGGAGATGGGAACACAGGAACTTCTCCAGCAATTTCATCTACTTGGGCCTGTAGCCCATATTTGTAGATAAATAAATTGAGAGCACAATGTGTGAACAGTCTGTTTGGCTTACAGCAGTTGCTCCCAGTGTTTTTTCTGGCTATTGATTCTGTCTCCTGGTCATCAGTTTCACCCTATTACCCTCAAACAGTTGTCTCATGCTGTCCTCCTTGGATTCTTCTCAATTCCCACTTCTTTTCTCTTGTCTCCACTGCCAAAGATATTCGTGGTCCCCTTTAAGACTCCATTCCCATGATGAAAACACACATTACCCTATTTCTAGGCAGTCCCCTAAGATGCGCAGTTATTTGCATAGTGCTTGGTGGTGGCTGGTGGCAGGTACCTTCTTTGCAGGACATGCGGGCCTCCCAGTCCCAGGTGCCGTCCACTCCCCTGACGTGCAGGGGTCCCCCTTTTCAGCTCGTTTCCAAGCTCGTGCTGACGGTGGAGAGACACAGCTTGCCTTTCTAGCACTGCCAGTGTTGTACAAACCGGACGAAGCAGCTCTGATGCAAATCTGTGTAGGTGTGGGCAGGCCGAGGGCTAAAACACCGTGGTAAGCAAATACCCAGTCACGGAGACCATAAAGACTATTTCGTGACTCGATTAGCATAGGCTGGAGGCATCAGTCTAGAGGGAACACACCTTCACTTGGCACTTCCAAATAGTTCAGGTCTATGGAGTCTCAATAAATATTCCCTGTATAGCTGGCAGAGGAACCCACGTTCCTATAGCGTGCCCGAAGGCAAAGCCTGCCTCTGTGGTTTACGGTTCTGGTTAGCCTGTTTCTAGCTGTGGTCATCCAGTATGAAAGCGCTCTGGACTTCGGAAAGCCACCCCTTTTTTCCTCACCAGGGTTTGGTAAGGAGATGGGGATACAATCAAGTTTTCCTGGCACTGTCAGTCTTCCATGACTTGAAGCCTGTTCATTAGGTTTGGGTTTTTAGTTTCCCTGTTCTGGAGCAAGTGTAACAGGCTTGAAAAAGCTTATGGCAGCCTTTTTTTTTTTTTTTTTTTCCGTAAAGTTCAGCGCATCACTCTAGGGGACAATTCTGAATTGGCAAAAGCTGGGACTAGATGACCTAACAGGTCTTTTCCATCTCCAGTGCCTGCAAGTCTGTGTTTTATTATATTTCATATGGCTCAGCTGTTGCTCATTTATGCATCTGTTCCAGGATTTATTCCTCTCGGCTTTTTTTGTGGTCAAGTTATTATCCAACAGAAGATTCTTAGTGACACTGGAGTACCTTTATCAAGGCTCATCCTTTCTGTCACATTATTTCTGCTCAACAGACTGGGAGATAAAGACAGTCTGGATTAAGACCTACTGTTACATTGGCAAACATGCACAGGTTTTTATAGCTAAATAAATGGGACACAGTATTTTCTTGATTTCTTGCAGTTGTACCATCTCCTAGAAACCTAAGTGCTGTCAGTGGAAAACTGGTCACTGACCTGCACCTCAGTAACCTTAACTCTGCCCTTGGAGTGAACTTCTTCAGTGTTCTTTTTTTAAAGGACTTCATATTGATTTATATTACTTCCTGCATGACTGAAAGATTACTTTATTAATACTTTTTTAAGCTTTATTTGCAACCAGTTCCATCCACAAAAAGCAGTCATCTGAACAACTTGACAATGTTACATATACGTGCAGCAACGCTGTGGGTAATAAAGCTCATGATACAAAAATCAGCTGTGTTCATGTGTTATAGAAAAATTGAAAAGTGAGAAGAAATGTGAAAAATCCTTCAAGTTTGATTGTGGAGTAGAATTTTGCGGGATGAGGAGCACCGGCCAAGGCAGCACTCTCCCCATCTCTTCTTTGCCAGGGCAGGTTTGGCAAGGGCGGGAGAAAGACAGATGTAATGTCTGATCAGAAGTTGCCTTTCTGTCTTTTCTATAAAATAGCACTAGGAGTTCTGGAAAGGAATGTGTTGCGCTGGGTTTCAGCCAAAAATTCAGAGGAGATTTTAGTTAAAATCTGTTTTCTCCCAGGAAGCAGAGTTAAATACTGTTTCTCGCTGAACACAAACCTTGAGTGAATCAGCATGTGGTCTTGACATGGGAGCTGCCCTGGGATTCAGCTATTTACTCTCTTTAGAGTCTCTCTTTTGAAATAACTGGTGCAGCCTGTGTTTCTGGGTTTTCTGGTCAGAACTCATGGTCAGAAGAATAATTACAAAAGTGTTTGGATTGAGTGACTACTGCTTACAGGTATGATTCAGATGTATGGACTGTGGGTTTTTCCTTCCCCGGAATGGAAGCTGTAGATGTTTTACACAGTATTTGTATATAGTACATTGAGTACAATTCAGATAAAACATGTTAAAAACCTTTAAATGCCTAAACCAGTCAAGACCCGATTGGTCACGATACCAAAAATATTCTAGCTGAACACGATGTATACACTGAGATTCTGTGAATTAGCCTGATTCTGAAAGTTGATTGATGGATTAATCTAAGTACAGAAATCTTCCAAGTTCAGTGATTCATCTGGGCAACTCCCCTTCTGCTCTTTGCAAGCTGGCTTTCATGATGCCTTGGGACTTGGAGAGGAGATCCAAATGCTTTGGGGGTTTTAAGCTGTGAGGTTGTGTGATTAAGGGTTCATGGCTGAGAACACAAATGCCCAGGGAGCAGCAGAGGAACCCTGTTGAACTGAGGGGTGCAGAGGGGCTCAGAGGAGGGGGCTCTGCTCCTGCTTCTGCTGTGAAGCCCACCCAGATGGTCACCAGCAGCTCTCCCCAGCCGCCTTGCAGACTGCAGGGCTGCCATTGCCTGAGCGGGTACCGCACTCACCATGGGATGCAGGGGAAGAGGATTTGGGGATTGTGTAAAGCATACCGTGGGATGTTTTCCAGGAGGCTGTGAGAGTGTGCGAGATTTATTATGGGAGATTTAGGAGAAGGACCTAAGGTGGGAAAAGGGAAGGATCGAAGTGGATTGAAGAGGAGCAAGCATGGGATAACAGAGGAAAAAGGAGATAAAAGGCGCCAATTAGGTGTCGAGAGGAGGGTGGTGAGTCCAGTCCAAGCCCCACGTGACCGCCATGGTCTGTCCTGCCTTCTTAATGAACTCCACTTCTAATGATTTTCCAGGGTGAGTGCTCTCTGCTGAGTGGGCATTGGGGTCCTAAGTGCCAGAAAGTAGAGAAGGAGCCATGAGGTCATGGGGACCCCGCAGGTTTGGGGTGTCAGCACCCAGGGAGAGGTGTGGGGTCTGGACCAGCTGTTAGTGGAGCAGGTAGGGAAGGATGTCGTGAGAGCTGCAGCTATTGGGCTACCAGATTTGGCAGCCCTAACATAAGCTATACTTGTATTTGATACTCTTTTTTTCTGGCAGGGTTCAAGTCAAAGAAATTTCAAAACTTGTTTTCACCAATCAGTGTGTGACCCTTCTCCTGTTAAAATTAATGGTTGTGAAACTTTGCTTCTAGGAAAAAAAAAAAGCTAACTGTAAATTTGCGTACTCAGCACAGAGGTGCTACTATCTAATCTTGGTCGTTATCTCAAAACTGCTTTATGAAAGCTCCATCAAAAAGCTTTCCTTCCCTCCAAACTGTCCAGTCTTTACCAACACCTTTGTAATTAAGGGCTTCATTGGGCTGCATTAAAGAACATTGCGTGCAGCTCTGAAATGCCGTGACTCGTTTCTCATTGAATTTATTACCTAAGGCATAGGATATAAAACATTATAGTGGGCATATTTGCTGATTTCAAAGCTTTTTGACTATTATAAATGAAAGGGTGAGCTAAATTAGCTGAATGTCTTGAATGTGTATATAAAAAGATAATTTTCAGGGGAGGTCTCTAAATATTGAACATGAGACAGCCAAAAAAATGTTCATTGTGGAAGAGGCTTTTTCTAAGCCAGCAAATACAGAGGGGTCAATAATAAAATGTGGTGTAGGGTAATACAATTTAGTGATGACTCTTGTTAGAGATAATTCCACATACAAAGAAGAAAACAGCTCTCTGGGCACAGTGCTACACAATTAAGCTTTCAGCATGTGTTAGTCTGTTCCTTGTGCCGTACAACGCTTGCAGTATTTTCCCAGGGTGATCGTAAAGCCTTCATTGTTTTAGCAAAACTGAAAAACAAATGTTTAAAGTGACAAATGTGTCAAGATAAAAGATAGCTGTTAGGAGAAGATGCAGGTTCAAGGGCTACTGGAAAACCAGGTCTGATCTTAGTTGGGGCACATTTGCAGTATAGTAACCGTGGCGTTTTTCCTTTTAGTAAATAATTAGCATTGTCGACCTCAGTAGAATTTTTTTATATCAAAAGATCCTTCACTGTATCAGTATGTAAAATATGTTACTATATTTGTTTCAGTTTTCATGATTCATAAGTGATTCAGGAGAATAACAGCATGTGACTAAAAATATATATCCTAATACTGTTTTCGTATCAACTTCCCGATAGAAGGGACAGCATAAAGGGGAATTTTCTGCTCATAAAACTGTTTTTTAGCTTTCCCTCCCCAAGTTTTGCCTTAATTTATTTTTAGGTTGACAGGGAGGAGCTGCTGACCTTTCACTGTTACTTCCAGAAAGCCTGTTCTTCTCAAGCTTCTGTGGAATTCAGACCTTCATCGGTGTAAGATTTCATGTAATACTTAGTTTTAAAAACTTGTCAGTTTTTTACAGAAGCTGTGCTTGAGTCGAAGTGGACTGTGGAAGGAAGTGCCTTCATTTTTTTCTCACTTTTCCTAACCTGCTATTCCCAGTGTAGGTGTGGGCTGTAGCACGTGATTCATTTGTTTGCCTTTATCTCCCTCCACTTTCACCCGCACTCTGGTTCCCTCCCCGTCCCCATTTTCTTTGTGGAAAATAGAGAAATGGTGTGAACGGCACACCTCGCATTCTGGGGGCAGTTTGTTGCTGAAATGGCCGCCTAACCCCGGTGGTGAAGCGCTGTCAGTCATGGAAAGGCAACAATGAGGGAAATGCTGAAAATATTCACAGTGCTCTACTATTTAGCATCCTCTGTTTTTTAATCCTTTACATTTGCATGCCCTGTAAATCAGACAGAAGTTTCTTCTGAACGTTTCTTTCTTTTTTTTTTGTTTTGTTTCATTTTAGTCGGTCTTCTCCTTTCCTATACCAGGTTTCCAGCTATCGTGTTTCACTTGGTATTTGCTGTTAAAAGAGAAGAAGCCCAGCCAGTTGGTGCTGGGATGTAGGGAAGTCTGCGTGATGAGAAGGAAAATATAACTAGCTAATTCTGGGAGATGCAGAGTTTCACTTCTTGTTTTTATATTCTTTCATCTGGTTTGATTTCACATCCGTATCTTGATAAACACCCTCATGACACAGGAAGCTAGGGGACTTTCGAAACCATATCCTGCCATCTCCAATTTCACCATAAATAAATACATTTTAAAAAAAGAGAAAAAATACATTAAAGAAGTACGATAAAGAAATGTATTAGGCAAGAGGGAAATACAAAATGTCCTTTCAACCTTATGCAGGACGTTCTGTCACAGCTTGGCTATGATAGGAAAACTGAAACAGCATCAGATGTTTTTTTCTCTCTCTAATATTTAGGATTGCCACTAGCTGTGTCCACATTTCCTTCTTCAACTCTAAGTTTAGCTGGCAGGTGTTTTTCTCCTAATTATTTCTAGCTTTCCTACATTACATGGATATAGTACATATAGGGCTTACTAACGCCTAGACTATGGTTCAAAATAATTACTGAAGTGTTGATAAAGGTTGAGAAGATGACATTAAATACTCAAGCTGAAGGAAATGTTGGCTGTATCAGGAGAAATACTGTCTTCCTCAGGCACTTCCTTCTCCTTGCCATCCACTTTCCTACATGCATCTCACTGCCTCTGAACCTGGTTCTGTACTGCTTGTCTTTATCCCTGCACAAAGCAAAGCAGCTGTCGTGAGTCCAAATAGGACTTTGGAAAGATTTTTGAGTCTTCATGTTGCGAACAGGTTGGCTTTTCTTCTCTGGAGGGGGCAGCTGAAGAAAAGGGTTTTCTTGTTCAGGTATCTCTTTCAGGATCATCTTTTTGAGATAATGTGCAGAAGGACCAATTAAAGTAGAACGGAGTAGGAAATTGCTTTGACACCCTACAGTATTTTTTTGATGTTAAAGGAAAATAGCTCTTCTGCTCTGGGATGAAAGCAAGACCTTTCCAAAGGTTTGCGTGGTATTGTGGGGCTGGGCAAAGGCACAATGTAGGCAGTATTCAGCCCTTCAACCTGCCTGACCCAAACCTGGGATCCTTGCAAGATGCAAACCTTGCATCTTCATTTCTCTCACTGCAGCTGCTGCAGTTTAATTAATTAAATCACTTTATGATTAACAAGATCAGATCTCCTGAACTCCACACGAGTGGCTGAGACGATGGCTGGTCTGTGCTGTGTCTCTCACTTTACCCAGAAGTCTAAATACGTGTTCAAAACTGGTGTGTAAACTTCCATGGAAGTATTAACACTTTCATAACATTCAAAACCATTTTGCTATAAATATCGTTGACAAGGCCTGTGGGGTGCTACAAAACCCATGAAATGTTTTAGGACACAATTTAGAATTTTCTGTATAATTTGCTTAAAATGAGAATATTTTTCTTCCTTGTAGGATGATTTTGCTCTGCAACATCAGTTCCTTCATTGAACGTGCCTTTGGCTTTTCCAGTAAGCCTCTCTAGCTTGTACTGTAGTTGGGATTTTCACTCTGTGGGAGATACATTCATTCTGAAATGCCAAGATGATTAACGTGCGTAAAATCCTAATTGCGACTGTGTTCTTCCTGCCCCTGTCACCTCCACACCCTGGTCTTATCTTCCTTTTTGTATGTGTTACAAAGCAGGGGGTGGTGCAGAAGAGCCACTGCCTTGCGCCCACCACCCGAGCCTGTTTCAGTAGCTGTGAAGATGCTCGTTTGTGCAGGTGTAAGCCTGTGTTCGGGCTGCAGCTGCAAAGGTCAGCAGCAGAAAAATTCTCATCTTTACCAGGAATACAGCTGGTCTGTAAAGCACTTGGAGATTATCAGAGATGAATGATTCTGTGGTTTAGACTATAAAACACCAACTTGATGTTCCCGGCAGAGGGAGGTGCCTTGTAATCTGTCTTGTGCTGCTTTGAACAGCTTTAATACAGGCATTGCATGCTGCAAAGCAATCGTCTGAAATGCTGCTTTAATGCTCTAGGAGAGAACTTGCACTGCAAAACTTTATTTGCTATAAATGCAGTGTATTATTGCAGGGTTGTATCCTGTCTGGAAATGACCTCATCTAGCTTCTGTTAGTGGTTAGCAGTTTTATACCGCATGATCTATGAATAATATGATAGTACATTGCTCTCAGGAAAACATCAGAGCTGTGAGGTTGATGCTTCTCAGACCCAGGACGTTATACTTCTCTTCAGTCTCAGTTTGGGATAATAATACAACAGGACTCCATTTTGTAAAACGAGACGGTGTGTCATTTTATTCAGAGAATTATTGCTGGAGGTGCTGTAGCTGTGTTACAAGCCCTGGGCAAGCTGTCTTCTCCTGAGGTCCAGTTCCCTAGCTCTTCCCGTCTCCCCATGTTTAAGCAGATGGATTCAGTTCGGTTTTCTGACACTTTGGGTGAGACCCTTTGGGTTGGGACCACTTGTTTCTTTCTTGGGAGGCAGCAATTTTCAGAACCTCAGTTTTTGGAGATGGTAGCCATTGCCTTTCTTAACAACTTTCTGCAGTATCTTACAAGCGACAGCTCTTGAAACGTGCTAAGAACTTGGGTGGTTGCTTTTTGCCATCTGATCACAGGATGACGGGTTGGTCTTGCTCACCTGTGCGTGACAGCCTCTGGGGCTGAGCTATCTCTCAGCCAGTTCTCTGTGTCCTGTCCATCGTCCTCCATGTGATGGTATCACTCATACGCCTCCTAGTAGAAAGTTGCTCATCATTAACAGAAACTGTATGAGCAACAGACGTTAACCAGTGCAGTCCCTACCCACTGCAAATGAACTCCAGGCAGATATTACCAGAAATACTAGAAAAAAAATGCTGTTGCAGGAAACCTGTGCTAAATAGATCATTCTTAGAAAGGGAAACTGTTCTTTGTCATGCTCATTTATTTTTATTTGATGGGCATCCCCTAATTGTGGTGTTGGGAGGTTGGCGGAATGATTCTTTAACTGCAGGAACGTCTCTTATTCCCCGATGTCCTCCAGATGCCTTTGCCCAAATCCGTCGGCGGTTGGCAGTGTGCAATAGTTTTCTTCGAAGTACCAACACAACAGTTGGAAATGTCCTGTGTGTTGAGATGGCTAAGGCACCACACTTTCTAAACATACTAGCCTTTTCTTTCAGCAGCCTCCCTCTGGTTTTGGACTGTGCATTTTCTGTTTTTACCAGCCTTTGTTTTAAAAGAGATGAATTTTAAAGGAAATTTAATTAGAAATTGATTTTTTTTTAATTAAAGAGCATGTTTAATGGAAAGCAGAGGAAACACAACAATCTAAATAAATTTGAAAGAAACAGATGCCGAGGAGAGAGGGGGATGACTTGGAAGGGTAACAGAATTGGGAAAAGTTTAATTAGCATTTCTTAATATAAAATCTATCGTGTTGAGGGTAATGTCTGGTGGAAATAGTAAGTGGTGGAAGCACCATCTTTTGAGACTGCTAAAACCAAAGATAAAACACTGAAAATCCCAAATATTTTTCAGCTTTATCTACCTCCTACTATTCTATTCATAGCATCACAAGAAACACAGCCCTCCACTGTTACTGTAGAACCAGAGATTTTTTGTGTCCCAGGAAAATGCTACGTAAGAGGATCAGTAAGAAGGAGCTACAAAATAGATGTTTTGGCACAGCTTTCATCTAAGCCAGATGAGGAAGCAAGAATATATTGCTGTGAGGTCATATAAATTTAAAGACAGTTTCTACTAATTTACCATATTCCAAAAATTATAGTAAGTGCCAAACACTCTCCCCACCAGTGAAAATCCACCAAACTCAACTCCTCTGTCATCTCTGTGTCCTTCCATTGAACGTCCTCCTGCCTTCCCCACTCCTCAGCTGAAGCCAGTCTGTCGCTTTGAAGGTTTACGGTGGCATTCGTGGGCCCTGCTGTCTTATGGGAGGGAAATAAGAAGCGTATCAGGTTGTTAGCAATTCCCATATGCTAGGAAGAGACATTTGACAAAAGCTGCAGTTATTGAGGATGGTAGGGAAGAGCCAGGCAAGGCTACCTTCCTACCTGTGGGCCTCTACATGAACGTCACGTATAAATACTGCCATGCTGGATGCCAGATTGCTCTGATACCAAGCATAGTTGCCTGCAGGAAGAATTCAGGAACGACATGGAAAATAATACTCACTGAAAGCAGAACCTTGCACCGAACTGTACCCAACTCTCCAGCTTGGGCATGTGTACGTAGATGCCAGTGCTGCAGGAAGCAGAGGGAGCTGGGGTGGATTACTTCCGAGATCTGGTATGATGGGCGTTATGTTAGAATCAGCATTTCTTTGATTAAAACCCGTGCTCTGTGAGCTCAGGCTTCTGGATTCTGTTTTAGCACTGGTTCCTCTACGTCTTCTTCAGGCCTCAGCTTTGTGCAAAATGTCAGCCAAAAAGCTTAGATTACTCTTGGTGGTTTAGCTAGCTTTGGTAAAGCACTTTGTCCACTGTCGATATACCCCTTTATTATTATTAACAATAAAAGTAATAAATTAACTGTAACAAAAACCCAGAAGGGAGAAGGATATTTGCAGGTTTGCAATAGGGGCACTCCGTTTGTTTTGAAGAATGACATACTCAGTTTTTACACACCATAAAATATCCTGACTGCAGCTCCTTGGCTCTCTGAACAGCTTCACGCTGTAATGCTGCTGCTGCGTCCAAAAATGAGCGAGTCCCAGTTTGCAGGATTAGTCAAGATGCAGAAGGGAACTGTGAACTGTTGGTGTCCCAGCAGAGCAAACCACCCCATAAATTGTGGGAGGTGGAAAATTCTTGCTGTCTGGTTATCCCATCTGACTGTAGTCCCACCAGGAGCTGCAGAAATATTTCCCCGAGCTTCCCAAACATGGCCTTTTCCATGCGGTTGTATGAGAGGTAGAGAAATGAGCTGTGCTGCTACTTATGTGAAGACTTTACTTGTCGACTTTGCATTTAAGTGAGTAAACGATATGCCGTGTGTCTTCAAACACCTGTTCCCATTCCTGTTGTTTCATGACCATTTTAGTCTCCTTTTTCACGCTGCAGTAATGAGTTTGAATAGCTTTATTAATAACAATTACTGTTCAGAGGGGCACACATTAAACTGGATATTGAAACATTTTTTAACAGCTAGCATGGCAGGCTAGGCTATGTAATGTTAAAGAGGCACATCCCTTCAACTGTAATTAAGAATGTGAGCATCTGAGTGATTAATCATGAGCCAGAGACCCAATACAGCAGCCTGTAGTACATGCAGGTAAGAAATTTGAACCGGAATGGTCAAACACAGATTTCTTACTATCCAGATTTGCTGAAAATCTGCAATTTTAGCTAGAGGCCATGAGGTCTGAGGCACTCATCGTCTCCGGTAACGAGGTCTGTTTCTAGAAGTTTTTGCACAGAAACTCTCAGTGTTTTGGCTGGTGTAAGACTGATTGATCTGTGGCTGCGGGCGAGCCTGAGTCCACCAGGGACAGTAATCCCCACTGCTGTCTTTAGACACAGACAAGAACTGTCTGTGAGCCAGAAAAATTGTTCTGGTAGCCCATCCTCTGTCCCGAAGGGCTTGTAAACGATGTGCCAGCGACGTGTCTATCTTCAAACAAAGGCGCAGCTGGCCTGTCATGGGATGGGAGAGCACGTAGGAACTTGGGGCTGAAGGTTTCCTCTGTTACTTGCCCACATCTGCCGAATGATGAGAAGGAGCTGCAGTGTATAGCCTGGAGAACCTCGTTAAGAGTCGGCAAGTCCAGCAGTGGCCAAAACATCGGATATAGCTGAAATTGGGCATGGGACCTTCTAAGTTAAGGCTTTGGCACCAGGAATTCATCAGCGCCCACTGCACTCTTAGCGGGTGGTCTTTTGTGTGTCGTTTTGATGAGTTAAAGCTTGAGGTTTTTGTTTTTGTTTTTGTTTTGTGGAGGGATTTAAACTGCTTATACACTGCAAGGAAGCTCATGCCTGCAGACACCTTTCTGCAGTACTGAACAAACTCAGCTGTGCCTTCGTGAGACATGCAAATGTGGGGAGATTTACGAAGTTGTGGTGTTTCCAGTTGTCCTTCCGTCTTTTCAATAGGAGCTTTACAGCAGTTATTCTGTGAATGAACTGCTTTTATGTTATGTTTATAAAAGGAATGTATTGTTAGCGGTATCTTATCTGTGTTTGTTATTTAAATTAGGCTCCACACTCGGGTATGAAAAGATAGAGTCTCTGTGTGGCTTTTCTTATTTTAAAATTAAACAGAGCAAAGAGAATTTTGTTTTGCTCTCCACAAATGCGCAGATGTTATATCCATTAGCAGATGCTTGGGTAACTTTCCAAGTGCAGACAATCCTGGATTAAGCATGTAGCATCGATCTGGGTACCTGTAAAGCCTCACCAGCCTTATGCTGGCAGACATTCAGTAAACTTTATGGCTTGCAATGTTGTTGTGGAAGATTTACTTGCTAACTGCTTCTTGTCCAGTGACAATTAAGTGTGTCAGTGCCTGGCTCTTCCCTTCCTAAAAAGATGTAACAGGAAGGTGGAGCTAGAAGGCTATACATGTGCACTGCAGAAATGAGACCAAGCATACGCAGTCTCGCCCAGGCTACCCAAAAGAAAAGTAGATTTTTCCATTTTGAGGGAGGCAGCAGCTGGCCTGAGCAGAGGAGAATAAGGTACATCACACATGCAGAGCAGATGTTTTCAGCTCTTTCTGGTTTTGAAAGCTGTATATATGACACAAGCGAGAAAGTGGATTGAGATAGTACAGTGACTGCTCTGTGGAAAGAAAAGTCATGTGTGTTAAAGTATGCCTTTACTTATGAAATATATAATGCAGTGCTGTATCTTAGATTAGCTTCTAAGAAACCTGGAACCAGTGGTAATAAAACACTACACCACCCGATGACTCCCATACGTCGTGTGGGAGTTGGACAGGGATGACCCACAACCGCCCCTGCACCGTGCTCCCCTGACATGCTCCAGTTTCTACAAACAGCGGGGACAGATCCGTCACTTGCTGTAGGTGCCAGCCCGATCAGTTGAAGGGGAAGCCCCACACTGAAGCACACGTTGTCCTTTCTGCTGATGAACAATCGTTCCTGGTACCACAAGGCTTTACCACCTGCCCTGTTTGCAGCTGCAGTTTCTGCTTCCATCTCCCACGCGCCGTCCTCTCTCTTGCACGTAAGCAAGGCTACCCCAACAGCTTATTCATTGTTTCGCTTGCTTTGCCGTGCTATAATGGAGCTGGCTGCCAATCTGTCTGCAGTCCTCTAGCCTTTTCATAAACTGCTAGATCTGATTTACAGAAACCCTGGTTCTTCCCTGCTGAGATCCTGGAGGATGTGCTCTGCAGCTCCTTTCAGCTTGGGTACAATTCCCTTTTCTCAAGCCATATCCCATGAATGCGCCTCTGTCTTGTGTCCATTGCCAACAGCTTCTGCACAGGCCAACGCTGGATGGATCTAGTTGTTCAGTGTCTCATCTCTGATGCAATCCTTTCCTCCTATGGAAAGTGAGAAAAAAAATGCTTAAATTAAAGCAATTACAGTAGGCCTTGAAGGATAAAGCTGCCTTTCTACTTGGAGCTGTTTTTGTAGTAAGACTGCCATAATTGTGTTGTTCTCCTGTGTTTACTGGCATAGGAAAGAATGTGTGATTTGGGATTTTATGCAACTTACAGCTTGATATTGTTCCCATGAACTATTCAAATGAATTGCTTTTGTTTTTTTAGCGCCTTCCTCCCACTTTTCTACGGGTCAGGGACAGTCAGAACAGAGAAAATACTCCCTTGAGCATGGAGTTCAAAACTCGATGATCTTAGAGGGGAGACTCTTGTCAGCACTGGCGAATCGTCACCTCAGCAGGTCCAAGATCCAGCCCTTTGGATGGTCTGTTGTCCCTTTTGGTTAGGAGGGAGCACAGCTGTGGAGAAGGAAAACATGTGAGTCACGATGGGAGGGCTGCAGGAGCTGCAGTCTCCCTTCCTCCAGCCAAGCCTGGCTCTCTTCTGGTCAAAATATTCACAGTTTAGTTTTGGGAGGACAAAAGCTTTCAGATGCAATGCTCCACCAGTTTTTCAGGTGGGGTACTCCATTCTTTCATCAAAGCTGCTGCCAGAGGATGTTCTTCTCTTGGCAGTGAACAGCCTGAATCTACAACTCTTAAAACTGGTATTTTAACATCCTGGTTTGTGACTTGCTATTAAAAATGCTGTAAATCATGGAGGTAGCAGTGAAGAAATGGTTGGGATTTTACGTGCCTGTCGTTCTCTTGATTGATCATCATGTGGCGTTGAAGAAATTGTTTGATCTCTCAGGACCTCCAAATATCTTCAAAATAGGGATGGCGTCTGCAGAGTGGCACTGTGAGAGTGCTCACTGCGCCTCAGTATGTATAACATACCTTCTGAAGCAATTACTGCTTCCAGGGGAAACTCTGAAAGAGCAAATTCTGACATTTGGGCTCTTAGCAGATCTTAAACCTCATTGCCCACCATGTCCATGGAACCAATACATAGCTGTTTTCAAGCAGTAGCCAGGGTGAAGCATTGGTAAAATCAGTTGTACATTTCTCCTGCTTTCCTCTTTGCGTAAAATGCATGGAGGAGACATTTTGGGAATTACCATCGAGTTAATCTTCTGTGTTCCCCATAATTTGTATAATCCCTATATTACCCTTGCTGCGCATACAAGCCTTCTATAAAGCTTTTGTCATTAGAAAGTTTCATGAACAAGTCAAAGACGTGTCTTGCTTGACAGGCAAGGCTTGAGAATTTACTCCCTAACTTCACGTAACATTTGCTTATACATGTCAGTACATTTACCTTTGATAGAATTAACATTCTTCCTCCCTCCTTCCCTCCTAACGTGCACACAACAGGACTTCAGCTGATCCAGGCTGCAAGTAGCTAGCCTTGAAGAGGAGACAAGAAACTGTTGTGGCTTTGTTTTTCCCTTAAGATAATACCTCACAGTAATCCTGAAGCTCTGACTCAGCAAAGGCAGCACTTAAATTCCTGAAGTATTTCAGCTGTGGTTTTTCAGCCTGAAATTCTTACTCAGGTTTGCCAAGTGGCCTCATGGCTCTAAGGAGCTTTTCCACGTTTTGAGGCAGAGGGTCTATTTCTCCCCAAATTATGACAAACTAGTTCTACTGTGTGGCTGCTATTGCAGTCTTAATTAGATGTGTTTTTGTGTGCTGTCATGTGAAGGAGACTGTTGACTGCAGCTATCTGAAAAGCCATGCGGTTTGGAAAGAAGAAATTGCCAGAGATACAGTTTCTGCTGCATGGCTGGTTATCCGGTGTTTATAAGAGCAAACTAGCTCAGCCACTTGTTCTCAGGTTTTTCCGTGCCGTAGTCCCATTTGTATAACATGGTGCCCCCAGGCTATCATCGTGTTCTTGGGACAAGCTGCCATCTAGCAGTAGTAGCCGTGGATGGCAACCAGGTACTCTGGAGCTGTGGTTAAATGTGCCTGAAATACTGGGGAAAAGCAATACAATTTTGTCAGAAATTTTGTTCTTAATTGGTATGAGCCCAGAGCTTACTTTGTCCAGGTCTGTGTTCTTGTGTGCCCATGAAAAAATCATGCTGATCGTCAATTCCGTAATAAATGAAATAAAAGATTACTGGGGGAGCGGTAAGTCAGGGTTTAGCAATTTCTCAAGGGCACACAGCATGCCGTGATGTGCTGCCACTCAGACGATTATCAGTATCTTAAATTCTTAATTCTTAAATTAAAGAAGCAGAAACTCCCATCTCTTGGCCCTGGTACGTGCTGTCATAATCTGCCCATGAACCATCTTACCTTGCTCATAGCTATAAAAGCAAGGGCTGAGCTTTCATGTGTTAATGACTGCCTTGTCAAGTCTACCACAGACAAAGCTTGCTGTAAAACTGTTGTCTTTTACCATGTGCTCTGTGTTAACACTTGCTGGTGTTGGTTTTACTTATCAGCTTAGATGGGCTGGCTTGTGATAGTTTGTATGTGGCAACATTATGCTTCTGAATCTTAGTGAAACCCCAGAGGTCTTCAGACACTCAGGATTAGTAAATGATTGGAAAATATTTCTGCTGGATGCACATGGAACAGGAAAATGGATTAGAAAAGGATGGTTATTTTTTAAAGGTTATTTATGGGTAAATCCTTTGTGTTACCTTTTCTTTTCTTCAGATTTTCTCAAGCAGACCACGTATGAAGTCGAGGCGTTCTTAGAAGCCATTCAGTTCTTCCGGCAGGAGAAAGGCCACTATGGGACGTGGGAAATGATAACTGGCAATGAAAAAGAGGTAAAAGAATATCATCCTAATTTGGGGGGCCTTTGGCTGTAGCAACTCTGAGGATACTGAAGGTTATAAAGCCTCTTGGGAAAAAAACGGTATTTTAAAAAATAAATTTTAATAGGTAGAAGTACCCAAGATTTCAAGATACTTCTTATTGATATGTAAGAAACATTTCTTTTTTAATAAACTGATTTTTTAAACTAAAAAGTGAAAGAAAGGGTGCAGTGAACTAAAGTTGTGCTGCTCCTGCTGGAATGTAGGGATGGCCACGTTTCCACAACAGGCTCGTGCATCTACTTTAGTTTTATGAACTGTAGTTGCCACGTGGTCAGTGGGTGAATAAATGCTGTGTCTAAAGCAAGGCACTTTCTTACATCTCGCTACCACATTTGCTGATGTTTATAGTTTCAGTAAATCAGCAAGACCAAAAGTAATATATGTGAAACTCAGAACACACGGTTTGCATGCAGCCAGTACTCACTGCTGCATTGGACTGTGCTCTGTTCTACCTTTTCAGCTCTTCTGCAGATAAGAAATGGATTTTCTTCTGTTGCTGTAAGCCTTTGATACTAAACACAACAATTCCCAGTTACTTGTGGTCTAATCCCTCCAGATGCCGTTGTAGCTGAGGCTTTATGAAGAACAGAATAGCAGCTATGCACGTGTTTTGAAGAACCTCTTCATTTTGTTTTTTCCTGTTCTTTGTGAATGAAGCTTTTAGTTCTGAGCAGATAAAGTAGTAGATCTACTTCTTGTGCCAGCCTTCTGAAACAGAGTCTTGCATAGTAACAATTTCACTCGGAACACCAAAAATTTGTGTGCTTCAGTACTTCAGAAATGAGATGCTAAGCTGAGGTTGAGGTCTGTATTTGGGCACCTGAGTGAGCAGCTTTGGAGCACTGGTGGTGACTGAAGTAACTCTGCCAATCCCTCTGGCATCACTCCAGGTGTATTTTAATGCAATTGAGACATTATTTGGGCCCTGATTTATACATTTTTTCCAAAGCACTGAGTACTCAGCAGCAAATATTTACTTCAGTACCAGCTGCTGGGTGTTTTCCTTGTTGAAGTCTGGCCTCCCTTTGGGAAAACGGAGAAAAGTCTGACAGCGTTCACAATACAGGGTTTTGTTTTGAGAAACCAGATTGTTCGTAATGCTGAAAAATATGGAAACTGGAGAAGAATCTATAAGCAGTGTCTTTCCCAGTGCCATCATGTCAGGGATTGAAGTTTCCTGTTAACATCTGATAATAAATACCATAATATAAAAGGAGTTTCATCATTCCAGGGGAGGGACTGAGGGTTTTTCTCTTCTCCACTCCTCCCTCAAGTTATGGAGCTATTATAGTGCTAGTTTCATTTTATGTTTTATTTTGCCTATTTCTTGCCAACTCCTTATTCATAACCCATATACCTCAAGAGCACTGTAATCAGAAGACATCCAGACTAGTTACGCTATTATCTTCTTAGCAATAATTCATTCTGTAAGTAGAGTGTGTTCTCATGCCTGTTTCAACCAAGTATAATAATTGTTTTAGGCAAATATCCAAGCTAAGTGACTGGTTTGGAACAAGCAGGCTACAATTTGTTGCTGTAAAAATTTCTGCAGAATGCCAATAAATACATTTACTGACATTCATTTATAATGGCAGACTCTCCACAGCATTTGCTGAAGCAGTCATTAGCTCATGTGGTTCTGCCTTGGTACTGCAACTTGGACATAGCAAAGCAAGTACCCAGTAACTCAGCTGAATACCTACTAAATTTCTGGGGGGTTGTAAAAGTTCCTTTCCCTGGTTTTGTTTTTGTTCGTTTTCATTTTTAATATTTTATTACTAATGGAGGGTATATTGAATTGCAGGTGGTATTTCTGTAGGTAAGTGCTGAAAGAGAGGGTTAAGACCAGGAAATTTTTGATAACACTTGTTACAAGCAACAGAACAGCCACACAGTAAGAGTACTACAACACCATTATTTTATTCTAGCATAACTCCATTGATCAGTACTACACAAATGTAGAATAACTTACTGGTAAATCAAGGACGGCCAGATAAGGCATTAGAAAACTAAAACCCTTATGGTGTACCTTTCAGTAGAGAAATATAAACCCAGTCCAGCACTTCTTAAAAATGTTGCCAGAGAGTTCAGATTCTTCAGAATGTGTTTGATCAGTTGTCATATTTATTATTCAGTCTGTGGGGCTCCAGTTTGGGTTATTCATGAGATTTTTTTTTTAAGTGACTCCTTAGTTTAGGACCTGAATTAGTCCATTGGTTTTGACAGGTATTTGAGTCAGCGTAGCTGAACCCAAGTGGTGCTGTACAATAATCTATAAGTACTTGAGTTATATGAAACAATAATAGGGATTACGTGTTACAGATAAAGGCATATTAATAAGTAGGCCATTGTGTGTTAAATTTCTGTAGGGGTTTCTTCATGCCCAGGAGATACTTTGTGTTATGCTATGTGGCATCCAGTCAGAGCCCCTTCTTACTCTTGCTGTCTAAATTTCTGCCATTTCCCTATCGTGTTCTTGTTGCATCGTCGGACTCTTGATAGCAGTAAAGGGGGAGACGTCACCACAAAGGGAGTCTTTCTTGCCTACGTCGAGCCCTTTGTCAAGTATAACAGCTGGAGGAAGCAGTGTTGCTCACTGACTTTAGTATCAACTATGTCTAAAACCGGCTCAAGTGGCTGTAATATGTGAGGCTGAATGTTAAGAAACACCGGCACTCTGTGCATAATGAAAATATAAAATTGCACAGTGGTTTGCACTCTGTATGGGCTCAGCCCATAGCTGGGTGCATCAGGGCAGGGATCCTTGAATAAGGGCTGTGCTGGGCCATCACTGAAGCAAGAAGAGGGACTCAAATACGTATTCACTTAGCAAAATCCCTGTTCAAGTCCCACTGGAGGGGAAGGAGGACTACATACTTTGTCTGTGAGACTTTATTGAAACTGTTGAGCAAACTAGTAATCCTCCACCCAGATTAAAAGAGAAATGTGCAGAACCTTAAGATGTATTTTGTCTGCTTTTTTTATAGGGTTACTATGTCTCTCTTTGATTTACAGGATTTCCACTGCACTTCAAAGCATTCGGGATGCTGTGGACAGCCTTATATGTGCTGTACAGTCAGGACAAATGAAAAGCCTCGATGAAAGGTTTATGTGCCATTCTGTATAGCACATGCACAATTGTACTGCCTCTGTCATCATAAATTAGCAGCTGTGCCTCTGTAATTGTGGGCCAGTACAAATACACCTGGGCAACATCTATGAACAAAAAAAGAACATGTCCAGAAAAAAAAAGATGTCCCTCCCTCCTCTGAATCATGAGTACAAGTAACGACTGAACCAAATACAGCACTGAGGTCTTAAGGTCAAAATCAAGATACCTTAAGAAGAGAAATTCAAGATCCAGCATATCCCCAGCACCGGTAGATGCCCCCATAGGAAACGTGTTCAAAGACCTGAGATTACAAAGAAATAGAAATAGGGCAGATCCCATGATGAACTGCCTCCGTCCGCAACCCCAGTGGATTGCCTTGTTGGCCAACAACAAGAGGCAGATGCAGGAGGAAGAGAGGTCTTGCAGCTTTCTCAAGCCACAGATACAGTGTCCACAAATAGAAAAAGATGAGGAGGACAGGCTAGACTCTCAAAAAAAAACTTATGCTTTTGAAACCAGGAAGCTGTCTCGCACTGTTTGATTATTTCTGCATCAAAGAGGGCAGACTTTGATGTTTCTTCCGTACAAAGTTAGGTGAGGCTATCAAGAGAACTACAGGATCAGAGAATAATTTACTTAAAAGGGGATCTCTGGAGGTTATCTGGCCAGTCCCCCACTGAAAGCAGAGCCAACTTAGGGGCCTTGTGCAGTTGAGTTCTGAAGATACCCATGGCTGGAGATGGCACAACCTGTTCCCGTGACCACCCTCATGGGGAAATCTTTTCTTAAATCTAATTATCTATCTATCATCTTTTCTTAAATCTAATTATCTATCTAATTATAGTTTCCCTTGTTGCTGCTTGTAGCCGTCATCTTTATCCTTTCCCTGTGCACCTCCCAGAAAAGTCTGGCTCTGTCTGCCCAACATCCTCCCATACGTAGCTGTGGACAGCAATAAGGCCTCCCCTGAGCCTGACCTTCTTAAGGCTGAGCAAGCCCTCTTCCCTCCACCTCTCCCCACATCTCATGTGCTCCATCCCCTGGCCATCTCGGTGACCTCCGCTGGGCTCACTCCTGTGTGTCATGTCTTGTAATGGGAGCTCAACACTGGACACTGCTCCAGATGTGGTGTGACAAAAGGGGAACGTTCTCCTCCACCAACCTGCTGTTGCCCTTTGCTGCAAGAACACCCTGCAGACAGATGTTGAATTTCCTGGCCACCAGGATGCCCAAGTCCTTTTCTGCAAAGCTGCTTTCCAGCCAGTTGTCACCAGCCCGTACTGGTGCCTGGGATTGTTCCATCCCAGATGTTGGATGGGGCATTTGTTTTTGCTGAACTTCATGAGGTTTTTGTTCACTCTTTTCTTCAGCCCATCTAGATCCCTCTGAATAGCAGCCTTGCCCGCCAGCATACTGACTGCTCCCCCAGATTGGGAGCATCTGTATTCCCAGTCTGGTGTCTTTTATTTCTGTTTGGAACCAGCTGCAAGCCTGAGTTGCCACTTAGTTGCTGGGTTCAGAAGGGGCAATGCATCTCTTCTACAGCCACTGAACCCGGCTGCAAACTGAAAAAGTTACTGAAAGGGAAAAGTACTCAGTGTCAATTTAGAAAAATACAGCAATGAAAAACAGACAATATACTTAAATAATAAAAAATGGGGCAATGATAACTTTTCCTTAGTTTTCCTACATGCCAGCACAAGCAATTGAACGGAGATTTTAATGTATATAAATTCTACAGTGTGAAAGTTTTACTATATTTATACCAGTATAGCTGTTTTACTGAAAAAAGTAATTGCTTGAAAAGTTTTTCACAAACTCTAGCAGCTATTCATTTTATCCCTTTTGCCTCAGGATTAGCCTGGAGCTAATGAATCTTTTGGATTATGTTATACTTTTTGAAAAAAAAAATCGTAGTACAATTATTTGATCTACAGATTACCCCAATTTCTGGATTCCATTTCTGTCCCATATCCTGGTTTTCCTGGGATCTCATGTTCTTGTGTGAATTGTGAAATTGGTGCTCACGAGAAACAGTCCTAGAGATCCACATAAGTACCATCATATCTTGCTTTTTTTGGGTCAAGTATGTTCCCATTAGAGGCATCCTTTGGGTGATGAGTCTTTAGAACAAGTTCTCCTTAATGATAACGCCTCTGGGAGGGTGTGAGTGTCCCAGAACACGGTCAGCTTGGGGAAGCAGCACTCAGTAGAACAGCCTTTCAAATGTTTTTGAACCAGTTGCTCAGCTGATATCAATCATTTTAGTTCCATTGGTTTTCACACGGCAATTTTGTAATAGCACTCAGTAATTTTAATGGGCTTCTTAGTTTGGCATCACAGTTCATCTTTTGTCAATTGTTGCATGGTCTTTCATAGCCTTTCAGGGAAAGATTCTTCAGATGATATTCACAGAGCTTCCCTGAAACATACCTAATATTTTAAATGCAGTCTTCCTGGCAACCCGGGACACCTAAGCTGTTGTATGTTTGGGGCTGCCTATATGTACACATCATTCTGTGATGCGAGTGCTCAGTTTTGAGATGACGAACAATGCGTGAACATGTTTTTTTAATCTCTAACCATACAGATCTTGAGCAACCTTGTGATGGAGGAACTCCTGCCTAACCTTCAGACAATGATCCTGCCTAAAATGAAAGGCAAGAGGAATGACAGGAAGCGGGCTTGGTTTGGCGTAAGTATGGATATTTCCAGAGTAATACTAATTGTCTGCATGTGCCAATTCTGATTTACTCTTATTAACTTAATTTGAGTTTAGTTTGTAGAAGAAACCTACGGCTTAGTCCAGCAGCAGGTTTCAGAAGGATTGAGTACCTTGAAAGAAGAGTGCAGAGATTTTGCAAAATCTCTTGAAGGAACCATTCGCTCGGACATGGATCAGATTCTGAACTCCAAGAACTTCTTAGCTGGAAAAATCAAAGGTTAGTAGGGGAACAAATGTGTTTTGGAGCAATTGTTTAATGTTTCGCATTGTGCTGCTCAAATAACCAGATGTCATCGTTTTGAAATCCTCACGTGTTTTGAAACTCCAACCGGAGACACTCATTTTCAGAAAAGGAGTGCGTTGAGCCTCTGCTGCCTTTGATGGAAACTGACACCTGTGGCAGCTGCATCTGTGAAAATATAAAGTCTTCTCAAGTTGGAGCTAGAGCTGACAGGTTATGAGTATTCTGATTAGAGTTGCTTAGTCTGCTTTGATTTTTGCTTGGACAGTCTTGTGAAATGAAGGTATAGGTTACATGAGCATAATTAAAAGTGTAGTGGTTTTGACCTTATATCTAGGAAAGCTCCACAAAAACAGGTTCTGGTTTAGTGACAAGTTCATAGGCTTCTGAAGCATGCTTAAACCAAAGGGTTTCTTAGATGGTTTTAAACTAATGAGAAAAAATGTTAATTTGCTATGAATGTAAAAATGAGTGTAAAAAGTAGGCAAACATCAATTGATGTTGTTTAAGATAGCAAATAAATAAATAGCTGATAATTTAGGAGCTGTTTTGATAAAACTCAGGATGTTATGTTGATATTCTCATATAACAGCCTAGGATGCTTTCAGTGAACTGTAGAGTACCAAGGTCAGATAAATCCTTACACAGGCACCATGGCCATGCTTTGTGCAAATGCCCCAGTGCTTACGGATACTTGCAGCTTCCCTTTCCTCTTCTCTCACGGTGCCCCCATGCTGCTAGTTTGGTTGGTTGGGGCGTAGGAAAATATATTTCATTGCCACTCAAGTAACTATAAACTCTCCTTTCGTCACCCTTGTCACCTCTGAGGAGGTGTGACTCCAGAGAAAAATACAGAGGCATTTAATCCATTATAAAGTAGATCAGATCTTTTCAGTATATATCTTAGTGGCCTAAAATGCATCCATTGTATTGTCTTACACTCCAGCCACTGTTTCTGAGCCTGCCCAGAAGTGCTGCACAGAAAATATCCAGCCATTTCTCACATCCATATTGGAGGAGCTCATGGGTCCTGTGAGTTCTGGATTCACTGAAGTTCGCTCACTTTTTGATAAGGAAGTTAATGAAATCATCCAGAACTTCCAGAAGACAAATGATATTACGAAGCTAAAGGAGGTAATACAAAAATGTAACTGGAGCCTTTTGCATTAGGACAAGGACTTTTCTAGCTAGAACTTGAGTGACAGCAGTGTTTGCTTCCCCTGGTGGTAGTACTTTACTGCTTGGATTTGTGGTCTAGAAAGTCTTGTGGTATTTGTGCAACCAAAGTGTAGATACCAGAATTTGTTTTACGGCCACTCTTACATTCTGTATTAAAAAATGGTTTCTGGTTGTTTTTTCTCGAAACCTGTTTTTCCTCCACTGGAATGCAGAACGTGGATCAGCTGATGAACCTGCCATTCAATTCTGTGAAGATGGAGCCTTGCTATCTGAAAGTGAACCTCCTCCAGGAGCTCCTTCAAGACCTCAAGAGTCGCTTCAAGGTCTATCACATTGACTTTGTGGTTCAGAGGACACAAAACTTCATGCAAGAGGTACTGTAAAATCCAGTTTTTCCTCCTGAGAGAACAGGTTAGGTTTGTCCTTCTAAGCTGCTTCAAAGTAATCTTGATAAAGAGCTGTGCAAGAGGCCCAGAATATATATCAAAGTGCAGATAACAAAACCTAAGAAAATTGCAGCTGGAAGCTCATTTTCATCTTTATATTTGTGAGGTTGCGTGCGTGTGAGTTTTTCAGTAAGGCACAACAATTTTGGATGGATCATCTCTTCCCAAAAACCTTGATGTTTTGAATTCTCAGTGTCTCAGCACCAAGGAAAGTTGTGCTTATGACAACAGGGTGGCTAAACTCTACCTGGTTTCTGTTCCCAAGTGTTGATTTTTCAGGAAGGGTCCTAAATATATTTTACCAAAACAGAATGTCTCCTCCTTGATAGTTTATTTTCTTGTGAATATAAAATAAGGCAATTAATGTTAAAAATGGCCAATTTCTTTGACACGGATGATGTCTCAGGATGTAGCTGTTTTAACCAACTTGTCATGGGAATGGTTGAAGTGACTACATCATTTGAGATGAAAAAGGAATGCCACCTCTTTTTCCCCTCCAGTGTGTATTGTATAGGCTGTAATATTGCTTTGCATTTATTTCTTCTGGATGCCTGGCCAGAAATCTATTAAGACCTGGCCAGTAGACTTTTTTGCATTGCCAGAATGCAGGGCAGATTTGGCCTTGTAACAAATAATATGTTGAATGTGATTTTAATCCGCAGTTGAGAAACTGAGTAATCCAGTTGGTCATCTTATGAAATGGAGCTGGTTCCCTTCTGTGAAGTGGGAGTTATGGACACGGAAAGCAAGTTTCTAGCACAGTGCTGGGAGAGGGTTTTCCTAAAAGCAGTTCTTCTAAGTACAGCAATGATCAGCAGCCAAAGAATTAATCAGAAATAAAATTCTGATTTCATGTCTGAGTCTTTTAGGGGAACCATTCCAAAATGCTGCTCAAACAAAATGTCTTTCAGTAAATGAAGACCATGAATCAAGACACAGAACTAGACAGAAAATATATCCCATACAAACTAAGTTTTTTTTTTTTGAAAGGAACATGAGTCAAAATTTCACAATAAATAAGTTAAATGAGAGCAGAAGTTATTTTGCTGTTATTGCTTCTCTCTTTTTAAAAGGCTTTATTTTTCTTATAAAAATAGTAAGTACCTTCACTTTGTGTCCATGGACATTTATTCTGTTAACAAGTAAGGTCAGATGTGTCTATGCTCATGTAGTTTTAATAAAAAAGAAGCATTTGGCTTACTCTGACTTGGGTGGAGGATTCCTTTTCAGCGCAGTTACAGGCTTGGGAGCTTGGCATCCTCTAGTGGTCAAGTTTAGGGAATTTAGGAGTGAAACGCTCAACTAGTGTAAATAAACCAGCTCCAGTGACTTCAGCAGAGCTACGCCAGTTTATGATTTGCTCCAAATGAAAATGGAAATAAAAAGTGAGTCATTCGTCTTGGAATTAGTCTCAAACTTAACTATACATTGTTCCTGTCTTTTTATTGTATGGGAGGTCCTGCAGTGCTTGAGGCTTTACTATACAGCCTCCTGATACACACACAGATTGAGCAAACCTCCATCTTCTCCATTTACATGTAGAAATATGCTCTGTATCGTCTAATTCCACGTTATCTGCAAAGTCAGTTACAAAGATCACCCGTCAACATCTGTCACTGCTTATTTTCATTCATGAAAATGTTGCTAGTCTAGGAGGAATTAAAAGTGTGTCTTATCCGTAAGTATCTACGTACCCGTTTACAAACTACAGTAAGTCCTCTAATATATGATGTCAATCAACTGGGATGTTGCTGTGCGATGTGAAGGAAGACACAGCGGTATTGACGGCTTCCTATGGACGTCCCCATCCTTCTCCAATAAGAATAAATTAAAAATTGAATGGAAACTCCACTTAAAAGAGGCAAAGCCTCTTGAAGTAGAAATAATTACCACTTGCAGAACATTTTTTCTGAAATATCTTCTTGTGGTAGGGGGTTTTAATATTTTTAATGAATCTTTGGGTAACTTGAAAATATGGCAAGTACCAGTCTAACATAATTCTTTGAGAAATTATTGCTCTCTCTGAGATTTTTGATAACTATTTGTATTATAAGGAAAGCTACTAATTAATAACTTTTTTAAAAAAAGCCTTATCTACAGTATTAATTATTAAGACCAGTAGGATCTGATAGCAGTCAATGGTAGTCTTACTAGGGATACTGAATTTTGTCTGTGGCCTTTATTTATAGCCACGTGATTCTGTTTCTTGTCTTTGTCACTGTCAGTTTGGATAGTGACATGAGATTAAATCTATACAAGAAAGCAATTATATTAGATTAAAGATACTGAGGCTTAATTTCCTTTATTTACTGCAACATTTCTGTGCGTGGTAGCCTTTAGAGTACTGAAATAGGGAGTACCAGCAGAAAAGCAATTTTTGGACAATATAACTGAATCTACTCTGAGTAGATCTGCAGATACAGCTGTTTGTTTAGCAGACTTTCTAGCACTGACCTGGCTTTAAACTCAAGATAGAAATTGAGGTCGTTTCATTTTCTTATGCTTTTGCTCTAGTGTAAGAGATTGTTTTTGTTTTCCAATTCCAAAACTGAGTGTTGCAATCTAAACTAGGCAAGGCTTTCCTTCCCCTTCCACAATCATTTGAAGTGCTTGAAAATATTTATTGATTTTAGGCACATTATCCTTTCTCTGTTTCACCTTCTCAGAAATGCAATTCAAGTTAATGGTTACACTTATCAGGTTTCTTTATGTATGCAGGCATTTTATGTTACTGGTCTTTAACAGTTTTTTTTTATTATTATCCTTAGCTGATGGAAAACGCAGTTTATACTTTTGAGCAGTTGTTCTCTCCAAGTCGCCAAGCAGACTCAGCGAAAGTCGCAACAACCATTGAAAAAGTCAAGCTGAGAGTACTGAAGGTAAATGTTGCAGCTTTTGTGCAGTAAGACCTCGGGTTCTGCCTTTTAAGAAACTGAGAGTATCTCTTACGTGAATTTATCTTAGTATTTGAAAGAAGACACCTCTTACCGTCTGGTGGGAAATACTGATTTGGTGGCTCTTAGCAAAGCTGCTCATTTTGGGGGCAAAACCTAGTTCCGTGCAGACAGCTGTAAGAGTATTTACATGTGCAGTCTTTTTAATTACAATTAAATCAGCTGGAGATGATGCTGTGGATCTGAGTAAATTATTTTATATTAGCTTTATAATTAGACTGCCTCTAGAATTTGTTACCCTCAGTGCTGAAATACCTGGAGAGAGCAAGCACGGGGCTATTTCTAGCTTAGGCAGAAAAAATGAAGGGAAAGAGATCCTAGAATCTCACTGATCTCGGAGAATTTTTCCAAAAGCTGGACTAACCTGCGTGGGAATTCAAACCTCTGAATGTGCCCATGATACAGTACCTTTGGGATTTGCCAGTCACCAGTTGCAGGTTAGCAAGAGCCAGTTCCTCCTGTGAGTGATTAATAACACCAAACACGTTTGGGCTCGTTTCTCTTTTTGTGTTTTTAACAGCAATATGATTATGACAGCAGCACTATCCGGAAGAAGATATTTCAAGAAGCACTGGTACAGATTACTTTGCCCACAATGCAGAAGACACTGGCTTCGACATGCAAACCAGTAGGTTACATTACTGCTCTATGATTTAAAAAAAAAAAAAAAAAACGGCAGTAATAAAAGGCAGAGAAGGATTAACAGGCTGGCTGTAAACCCTAAACTGTGTAAAGCTGTTTTCTCTCAGGCAGTTGTGTAGATTGGCTGCCTGTTTGGACAAATAATGTTTAGATTTGCCAGTTTGTGGATTGATGTAGCAGCAGGATAGGAGATGTGGAATGGAGTGAAGGCTTCAGGATACAGGGAAAATGCATATACAGCTTGCTTTCTCAAAGACAGCTGCAGGCCTTCGCCCATCCCCATTTCATTTCTTCTGGAGAGATCTGAAGTCCCCTCAAACTGAACTCCTCTCTCTATCTGACAGTTGCGAGTTTAGGTTATGTGCTTGTCCCTGTGTTTGGCATCCCTGCTGCA
Source organism: Chauna torquata (assembly GCA_013399475.1). Classification (NCBI taxonomy): domain Eukaryota; kingdom Metazoa; phylum Chordata; class Aves; order Anseriformes; family Anhimidae; genus Chauna; species Chauna torquata. The sequence goes on along the minus strand of VXAL01005408.1, from coordinate 304,577 downwards.
AGCTGAAATTCGGTCAGTCGGAGAGGGCAGCGCCCAGAGGCACCGCTGTGACCATACACAGCCTCTGCTCACAACCTCCCTCAAAACCAACTGCCTGCTTGGGCAGCAGGAGCAGCAAGCAGACGGGCTGTGGACTGGCATTCAGGGATTTTAAATTGAAGTAATTGTGTCAGCAATCAGGAAACAAACATACAGGGACTGTCTCTGTTGCCCTTAGTCATACTGATAGGTTAGTACTCTGCAAACACCAGCTGCCAGAGTTTCGTGCAGATGTTATCAGTGTGGCTGCATGCGGGGCCAGCTGGAATGCTGTTCACCTTGGCTCAAATTAAATCGTCTTTACCCTTCTTGCAGACCATCCGTGTTCTCTTGCATTCTCATTGTAGCTTCTGGAAGATGACTGCCCTAAGGCATCCCTGCCCTTTTGTTTCTCTGATGTTCATCAGTTCCTCGAGGCTGTAAGCTCTCACCCACGCTGCATTGCTCTTTCTGAGCCTCTCTAGCTTGTTTCGGTTTAAAAAATAAGTTTCAAACCAAGTGTTTATTCAAGTTATGCTTGCGAGTCTTTGAGTACAGAACATTAAAACTTAGGACTTTCAAAAATATATTTAAAATCACTCTCTTCTGTTTGTCATTGTGCTGTCCATCCTATCCCCAGAATAACAGTCGTAACTCTTTGCAGAGTGTCAGCAGCGCCTTCAAGACATGGTGTCTGTGCACAGGGGTGAGCAAGGAGACAACAGCATTTCATCCCCGAGTATAGAGAGAGTGGAGTCCCATCTAGTGGCTCTGCCGTACAGGGACGGAGGAAGCAGTGGTGGTGTAAACTTCCCACAAGCCTTTTGAGTTTGTGCCTCTGCAGAAGTGAGCAGCCAGTTCTGGAAGCAGATGTGTGTAGCCCAGCTGACAAGCCCCGTCAAGGCTGCGCCTTCTACTAGAAATCCACCAGATGTTAGTCTGTAGGCACCTCTTGTAGAAGTGGGCAGCGGTCACTTCATTTTCTTTTTATAGACCACCAAGCTGCTTCCTACTGATCATGACTCAATTATTGTCTAGATATAGCCCATTACGTATAAATCAGTCAGCTAAGTATGTTAGGCACCTATTGAAAAAACAAAACCAAACCCTGTAGCTCCCATGCTCACTGTGGATTTCCCTCCTTGGTCAAACAGTGAGTGAGGCATTTCCTCACCAGCCCTTTTTTTTTCAGAATTGCTTATTACAGTGCAGACGGCAGTGATCTGTAGTGCTTCTAAATGTCATTGTAGTGCCAAGAATAGTTTGGTAAGTGCATAAGGAATTGTGAAAATATACAGCTCATTTACTCATAGTTCATAAGAAGCATTACAAGACCTGCTAGATGCAGGTGCTCTGTTGAAGTCGGACGCTCAAAATCTCACAAATAGCTGTGGTTTTGTGCATCTGTTCCTTTCTTCTGTGTCTGTACAGGAGCTGCAGAAATACGAGCAGTTCATTTTTGCTGATTACACTAGTGTGATCCAAGTAGAGAATGTGTATGAAGAGATTTTATATCAAACACTGCTTGAAGAAACCCTGAAAGGTGAGAACACTCTTGAGGTGACAGTTAATTACGTTTTGGCCCTTGGCCGGTGGTGAGCTATTGCTCAGAGTCCTCACCTGGCTGTTTCAGAGCCAGGTCCCAGCTTTCCCAAAGACTGGGGATTACAGTGCTACAGCGTTTGGATTCAGCTCACTAAAGATGTGTGGCAAGCCCTAAAATTTGAATTCATGTAGCAACATTATTAAGCTTGGGAAATGCAAAATTATAGCATGGCATAAGCATATTTCTAACAAAATGTAATTATGCTACCTTCATTTTATCTTGATTCCCTGGGCCCAGGAGTGAAATTGTGCTCTTATTTGCAAAGACCTGCTGACATCTAATGGCAGCAAAAATGAATTTCCCCAAATGAAATGTACGGCCAGATGCAGTTGCCCATACATCACTGATGCCAGCGCAGTACTCCCTGCAGATCTCGCTGCTTATGTATCAGAAAATGAAATCATGCTATGTGGTGTATAAAGATCCATAAAACATTTGTATCTCTCTGGATCTGTCTGCCTGTCTACACGCTAGATAAACGACAAGCTTCTGTATTGCCCAGTGCCCCTTTGTGGCACTCCCGTTCCAAAATATCAATAAAATAATTAACGTAATGAGCACTTTTATTCATATATTCAGTGTAATTACTTCTGCATTTAAACATTACCTTTGCACACTTCAGGCCCTTTGGTAGTTTTGTGTTACATCAATGCCATGCTTAGGTCAATATTGAAGTTCCATCATTGAAAACAGAGAAAATCCCCCCCCAAAAGAAATGTAAACTGAAAACGAGCTGAAAATGAAAATTACTATTATTTGTAATATCAAAATGTATGACATTAGAAACTCGGGGAAATGATGTACCTTCTGAGAGTATACCTCTGTCACTCTTTCCAAACAGTTTGATATTTCTGTTTCATTTAGTGATAAAAGAAGCCGCCATTCTGAAGAAGCACAACCTCTTTGAAGATAATTTGAACCTGCCCTGTGAAAGCGTCTCCAGTTTAACTGACCTGAAGACCCCTTCAGGATCAGCACAGACCACTCCTGCTAAGAAGCCTTCCACTGCCAGAGCAGAGGCGTCAGATACTGAAACTCAAAGTGAGGAGACACTCATTGTGACCGAAAAGGTTTCTTGGGAGAAAGATCACGATGATAGGAAACCATCAGACAAAGAGGCAGTCGTTTCTGTTAATATGGCTGGTAATCAGGCAAGCAAAAGTGAAGAAGTGGTCATTACAGACATCAGCGAGAAACAGGAGTCCCTTGCAGCTACCCTTCTGAAACAAGAAGTTTCAGAGGAAAATACTGCTTCGGAGAATGAAGACATGGCAAAAGCAGACTTTGCAGGTGACGTTGAGAAGGAGCTTACGACAAAACAAGAAGTTCTGGAGGAAAAAGTGGCTGCTGGGACTGAAAATGCATTGAGAGATTTCGGAGTCAGCCCTGAGAAAGAACTTCAGGTACATGAAGGAGCAGTGGAGGAGAAGGTAGCTTCTGAGAATAAAATGGCAATGGATGCCATCTCTGATGGTGGCACTGAAAAAGAAAGCCAAGTACAGGAGGAAGTTGTTGAGGTAAAGCTGACTTCTCCACATGGTCTTGTAGCAGAAGCAGAGATGTTAGGAAATGCTGAAATGGAAATCAAGCTAGAAAAAGGGATTACAGAAGAATTATCACAGAGTGAAAGTACAGTAGGAGCAGAGTTTGAAGAGGATAGTAAAAAAGAAAACAAGGACCAAGGAGCGAGTACTGACATGAGAGTTACTTCCCAGGATGAAAACACAGGGAAAGGAGTATTTGGGGATAATCCTGAGAAAGAAAGCAAGTCAGAAGAAAAGAGCTGTAAATCCCCTGATGATGTGAATGAGATAAGGAATTTGCTGATGGTAGCAGTTGAAGTACCAGCAGATACTCCACCTGAGAACATAAAAGAGATTTGCCAAGGTGAGATTTTAAAGTTGCAAGAGCACGAAGGGAACAGTGAGATAAGCAAAATGGCTGTGGCAGAAATGCAGGAAAGCCAGATGACGATGAATAAAGATGCAGCAGAATGCACGGAGTTCAAGGAGGACCGACCATCTTCATCTAGTCTGGAGACAGACGGTAAGAATGTAGTGAATGTGTCCAAGGCGGGCTGCAATATGGCACAAGCGGAATGGCTGGTGGAAATCTCAGATACGCCTCAAGAGGTAAAATCAGAAGTCGAGATGAAGCAAAGCGTTTGGTATGCAGGTGTGGGAAGCTGTGACAGTGATAGATTGCAACCAGAAGAACACACTGAAAATGCATCTGAAGACAAAAGATTGGATGGGGAGGAAGGAGGAGCAGGGAGCACCCATGCTGTCCCAGTGGCGGTAGGGACTGAGAGCTTTTTTCACAACCCTGATGAAAACCCAGACGCAACAAAAGTGCCCATTTTGAATACAGAAAAGCCAGGAGCAGGACTGATAGATGTGCCGGTTTCTTTGCTGGTGGAGGAGGGCAAGGTTAGCGCCATACAGGTCACAGGAGGTGCTGAGCCTAGTGAGGTTGAAGGGAAGCCAGAAGATGAATCATCTTCACGCACGGAAATAACAAGCTCAGAAGTAAAAGATATTTTCACAGAAGAAAACAGGGAAGGTAGTTACGTGCAGCAGAACCCTGAAGAGTAAGCAGCATTTTTCAGCCCAGCCCTGTAGGATTGATTTGCTTCAGTAATCCCTGTTTAATCGTGAATCTTACTTGAATCGGGGCTAAGGAAATGGGCTGTACTGTGGTATTACCAGCTCTTGCAGTTTTGTCACAGATCCCTTCCTGAGTGATGGGTGATAGGTTTCTTTTCAGTTAAAGCCCTCACTGCTTAAAGCCAGATCACTGTCGGGAAACCTCATCTTTCACTTAAAATTTGCTGCCTACTATGGTTATAGAAAAGTTTGAAAATGTGACCACTGAATGCTTCAAAAGCAACTCATCCCTGTCTATACAGCTATTTTAACAACTTAACTCTTCTTAGGTGTTTTAGCAGGGGAGTAGCTCATGGTTTTTAAATGCATGGATTTGACAGTACTGTTATGATTCTTAGGTGGTTGGTACATACGTTGCTATTCAAGGATGCTTTTAGTATTTGCATGCAGTATATGGGAAATAAATAAAACTTTTACTAGTTAAACAGAACCAGATAGTTAATTTAGTAGGTTGCTCAAAAGCCACACTCTGTGGAAACTCTGCAAACTGGTAACGTAATTATCTTGAAGTTTTGACAGGTATTAAAGACAAGCAAGTTTTCTTTCTTTTTTTTTTTTTTTTCCTTATTGCTATATTTAAAAAGGGGAGAATATGGGAGCAGGTTTCTCAGTCCCACTCTGCACTTCTGGGTTATTTAGCCTTCCAGAGCACTTTACGGCTATTTTATTTTATTTTATGGAAGGGAAAAATGAGAATGTTTACAGTAACTATAACCATTAGGCAGCATCTTTCTGTTTTATTTCCCACCATAAAATATATTCACTTACAGCTATGTAATACAGAATATTAAGAGTCCTGCCATTCACATTCTTACTGACTAAAGTTAGAGTTACCCAGTTTTGTAGACCTTTTTTGGTAGACCTGTGCTTAGATTTTGGAGGGCAGAATCACGTTTTGAAAGCAGTAATTAAAATGAGAACCTGTTGCTTTCATAGCCAGCATATTATTGTCCACATCAAATTGTGATCTATGCACAAAGTGGCTTACAAGTGTTATTTGCACACACAATTTAAAGACTGTGCACAGAAAAGCTTGGAAATGAAAAACAGCATTTTAACAAATTGGCCTTTAGAGATCTAGACTGCACTTCAGAGGTTAGTTTAGGGCATCTTAAAAATTTGGCCTGGGGTTTCTGATTTTTTCTGAATAAATGTAAGACCATACGGGACAGGAAGATTAATAATAAACACAGTTAAAGGACTGAAGGATTTGCACCCATAAAGACATGGGAAGAAATAACAGACTCCCAAAAGCATAATACTTGTTGGCATTTAACTTTAACAAGCTGTGTAAAGTCTATTATTTAATGCTATCAGAATCTGCTATAATACTAACAGAGAATGGACACTAGAGGAATAGGCAAATATTACTGCCTAAGTATGGAACATGTTGAGTAACTTGACCGAGTGTCACTGTTGTAAAATAAACGCAACTCGTATTTATTCCAGAAGCTGTACTGTGGTGTACAAACATTAAGGTCACATATATTTTCCCTGCAGAAGTACTTCTGAATAGCTTCCTCCTTATACTTCATGCAAAATTAGTCATTTGCAAACACACACAGACCCCTGCCAGCTAATTTTTTACAAATCACCAGTTAGTTCAGTCAGCTTTTTTTTTTTTTTTTGCAACAAATTATTAGTTATTTTTAACTGGTACTAAACATTAAATGACCTCAAATTTATAATGCTTTAAAGCTGAGCAGTGGCAGTCTCTTAGCCATATCACGGAATAGGGGACATGAAGTTTTTTTATGAAGATTTGTACAAAAGAGATGGCAAGACGGCGACGGTTACTCTGTGAAAAAGGCTGCATTCTCCTACAAAAGCTGTTTATGACTAATATAAATTAGAACCATACGCAGTACAAAAAATATTTAGCATAAACACTCCCATCACAGTCATTTTTGAGTTATTCCTGTGGCAGGCTTAGATCCAGGTAATGTCATCCTGTAGGTGTTTGGGAACAGGGTTGTTGACTACAGGCACTCAGCATAGTTGATTTTCACGAGCAGGATGGGAATGAGCAGCGAAGACTTATCCTGGACGTCTCCCTGTTCAGCAGATTTAAATTGAAGTTCATCGCGGGGAGGGGGTCTTTTGTCTTCGTGTACATTTTCTTACACGTTGCAGTGGCGGCAGAGATGAAGAGCAGCGTTCCTCACGTCTTTAGCGAGGCCTTGGGATAGCGAAGGGGTGCGTCGCTTGGGCCGAGGTGACAGGAACCTGCGGAGGCCAGCGACCTGCAAGGTTACGCAGGAGCACCGTGGATAAAAAAATCCACCAGTCAGTAATTTTTGGAGCTTTTTGCCCTTGCGTGGAGGGAGCTCCTGCCCGGGCACAGCAGCGGCAGTGCTGGGCCAGGGGGGCTGTGGCGTGCCCTGCGGGGTTACCGGCGGCACCGGGCAGGCCGTGAGGCACGCTGTACCGCGCTTGTAACTTTGTAAGATGCTTATTAGGAAAATAAAGCACGCTCTTCCCTTCCACCGCGAGGAGGGTTGCTTTTTTGTGTCAGGTCGTTCGATGTGGGGCGCGGCCACGTCAAACACAAGGGCTCCAAGCGGCAAGCAGAAACCCGCTCGGCCCCTCGCGCTTCGGGCCCGGTTTTCGGGGGCGGCGGGGCTCCCGGCCCGCCTGCGGGCGCTGCCGGAGCGAAAGGCAAACCGCGCTTGAAGAAGCGAGCGAGAGGCGGCGGGCCTCGCGGCGCCGAACTACAGCTCCCGGCGGGCCCCCGGCAGCCCGCCCGCTGCGGAGCGGCGGCC
>VXAL01005408.1:264461-297090 GCA_013399475.1 Chauna torquata | reverse complement strand
GGCGGGTCTCGCCGTGCTGGGGCAGCGGGACCGGGGCCGCGTCCCTGCCCCTGGCCTCCCCCCGGGCCCTCCACGAGTGCCCGGCTTCGGGCTGCCTCCTGTGCTGGAGGGGCGGGTGCCGCAGCCTGGCCGCGGGCCGGGTCCGGTCACGGCTTCTGCGGGCAGCCCCTCGTAGCCTCCGCGGCGGGCCGGCTCCGGCCGTTCTGCCCTGCGCTGGAGCTGCAGGCTTGGGGATCGCAGCCGCTGGCTGTGTGTAATTGTGGGTAAAAGTGAGCAAAGGTAAATCCGAGTCCGTACGCTGGCTGCCTGGTCTCGTTATGGCTATGCCTGTGGAGCACGTGAGTGGTTGGGAGTCATAAAAAGGTGAATGTTAGTATGTATTCTTGCCCGGTTCCTGTGTATAAGGCAAATTACAGTGGTCCCCTGTTTCATACAATATCCCGGGTTGGAAGGGACCCACGAGGATCATTGAGCCCAACTCACGGCTCCGCACAGGACCACCCAAAAATCAGACCATATGTCTGAGAGTGGTGTCCAAACGCTTCCTGAGCTCCGGCAGGCTCGGTGCTGTGACCGCTGCCCTGGGGAGCCTGTTGCAGTGCTCAACTGGCTTCAGTCTGTGTTTCAAAGTAATTGTGATAAAAATCTGTGTAAGAAGCCCAGAATACATCTCAATCAAAGTGCAGATAACAAAACCTAAGATGATCACAGCAAGAAGCTCATTTTCACCTTTATATTTGTGAGGTCGCACGCATGCAGGTGTTACAGTAAGGCACAGCAATTATGGATGGATCATCTCTTCCTGTGAACCTAGACATTCCAATTCAGAATCATAGATTCTATTTGTGTACATGTAAGAAGCTGATTCGCTTTTAATATGGCTTTTAGTGGCAGGATAAAGAATACAATGTAGGTGGCAAGGTATTGTACTGCATGCAGTAGGATTTTTTTAGACAGACCTTGAATCGAGCTCATCGTGTATTGGTGGGGCAGCTCCATCATCATTGTCTTCATATCAGCTGGCCAGCTGCAGAGAATAATGATGCAAAACGTGCTGGAGAAGCACCGTGGAGACTTTCAGTTATTAATCATTGGATGTAAGCTGATACTCAACTCCGCTAGTGTTTACAGCTAGCGGGGTTTTGCATCTTGGGTTCTCAGGGTACTTACAGTATAGAATGTTGTGTGTTTTTCTCATGTGACTACTTAATGAGTTTAAACTTCGCTATTTGGTTTAAAATGTTTGCATTCGTAACTTGAACTGAGTGTATCTGATGCCCCCGGCGTGTGCAAGCAATGTCTTGCCACCTTTTGTGTCTGGGGGCTCTGAGCTGGCTCACTCAGGAATAAGAGCAGGTAAGCTGGGCGTCTGTTTTGTGACAAGGCCATGTCAGTCGCAGAAATCCTTTCAGAAAACGTCTGTAAATGTAAGTAGTGTGTAGAGACGTAGAAGTTGTGAGGAGCTTGCTGTGTGCTAAATCACAGAACGAGGTGGTGTGCTCGGTTCAGCGGTGCAGCCGGACCTGGCGCTCGTGTGCCGCAGCAGGTCCCAGAGCTGCGGGCTGCGTGTAGCCGCTGAAGTACCGGGAAAAAGCGTCCTAGCGGCTCTCCTGATGCCCTAATACATTGGATGAGTGAAACTACTTGGTTTCAAGTCATTGAACTAAATCAGTCATTTAGAGTGTGTTTGCTCTTCCTGTCTCTGTTGGGTTTGGTTTTATCCACAGAGATTGTGAATTATGTAGATGTTAGCTTAGAAATTAGTGTGCTCTGTTACAGACACAGTTCGCTGCTCAGTAAAACACTTAGGTACAGTTGGCAGCAGTGCTGTCTCTCGGAGAAACAGCGCTGATTTATATATAACAGTTTCTCACCTTAAATGTTTTTCAAACATACACAATAAATGTATCTGCAAGGATTTTCTTTACTGTATGCTTGCCAAGACTTAATGCAAGGAAGAGGTGTACCTCATAACTTACCTGATTCACAGATAGGAAATTACGCTGTGTCAGTTAGTTTTAGTGTGGGTGATTACAAGAAGAACGTAACTCTGTGCTGTGTTTTGCTGAGCAAGGAATGCGTCCCGTCTCTAGCTTTCATGTGTTGGTGACATCTATAGCTATTTAAGAGGAAGCACAGGAGGTTGAAAGAAAAATACTTAATTTCATGCTAGGCGAAGAAAAAGTTGAATAGTAGCCAGGCTAGGAAGAACTGTTTTGCCTTATTTCATTTACTTGAATAGAGTACATTAATAGAGGAGCTGTTACTGATGCTCAGATGTTGAAGTAGTACATTTTGGTGTTCTAAGATAGCATGTTAAAGGACATTGTGAGGCAGACCTCTAATGCTGTTCTTTTTAATTTCTTTCTTTTTTTTTTTTTTTAGAAACCAAGTGCTGGAAATGTTTGATCATGCATATAGCAATTACATGGTAAGGAAAATAACCTGTTTGTTTAATTTTTTTTGGAGTTGTTATTGCTGACCTGGAAGAGAAAGCAAGCTACAGTACACAACGTTCTAGAGGAATAGCAAGAAGGTATTGGGGAAGACAAAGCTAAAATAAATAAAAGCATCTGGGTACCCTTTCAAAGGAACAAATCTTACTTTCAGGAAGAGCAGTGGCAGGAGAGTTACAATGGATTTCAGAATGGTAGCTAGGAATTGCTAGCTGTACCTGTGTTAATCTCTGCCTGATCTTTCCTCAGACTGGTTTCGCTCTCATCAGGCTATGAGCAGTTTTCATCTTTGTTAAACTGTTTGGTTTGTAACTCCAGACTCTTAAAAACAGTGGAAAAAAAAAGGAAGCTTGAGAAGACCTGTCTGTAATCATCTGATTCAGGAGAATACAAATTGATCCTATGTATTTTGTGGGTAGAAATTAAGTAAAATATTTCTCCTGTAGGAAGATGTTAGATACAGTTTGGTAGTTTTTTTTTTTGGACAAACAAATATGTTTTGTAGCACATAGCAGAACACAAAGAGGATTAAGTCTCTTGTCTTGCATTATACCCTCTTCCGAGTATGTGACTGTGATGACAGTGAACCATACTTGCTATGGTTTCTTCTAATATGGCTTTTGACCTTCTGCGCAGGTGTCTTCATGTTCTGGGTATGTGAAGCCATTTTGCAATCTAATCAACTTTGAAATAGGTTAGCTTAGGTTAGATATGTTCAAGAATAAAGAATTAGTGGACTGACTTTCTTCAAGCGATAGTTACTTCTGAATATACTCTAAGTAATATATTTGTGAGGAGAAGCTATGGATGTGACTAATATAAAATACGTTTTCTTGCCGAGTGTACGTAAACAGTCTTCTTGTATGTTCTTTCTGGCTGTTACACAAACTTCTCTCTTTTAAGTTGCACCAGTTCCTGCAGGGCAAACTTGACAGTATCTTGCCACATGTCCCAACTTCTGTATCATGATTTTACCCTTTAAAACACAGGGAGGCTTCAAAGCTTGCGAGTAACAAATTTATACACTGTGTGAGTGATGTAGAATAAATGGATAGAAAGCCAAGCAAGGGTATTTTCAAAACGGGTACAGTTGCCTTCTGAACATGAGCTCTTTCTTTTGACGCCTTAGCAGTTGCCTAAACGTCAGGCATTTTGGTGATGGCTTGTAACTAGTTACTTGGGACCTGGTTCTGTTGAAATCACTTGGCTTGGTTTTTTCCATGACATTCTGAAGTAAAAACTGCATCTGGCAAAACTGGATAAAAAGTTGTATGGCAGTAGAAAGGGTCTGTGCTGCTCCTGCTGTTCATTGTGATAAACTAGAAACTGGTAGGTGTCTTGCTACACCTGATTGCAAGAAAGTTCTGGATTAAGGAGAAGAATGACTTCAGCTATCCTGGAAATTTTGAAGCCAAAAGGATATTTACTTGCCACGTATGCTGGAACACTAAGCAAACAGAGAAATGTGGCTTGTTTGTTCAAAGTTGAAGAAAAGATTAGGGTATCAGACTTGATCCTGACAGCAAGAAAATAGACTATTTTTGCAGCTGCTTCTGAAACAGCCGGCTGAAAAGTTTTCATTTTCTGTTTCTATTAATAAGTGTTTTAGAATTGACTAGCTAGAAGACTGAAAATTCATGTTTGCATGCAAGGGGAAAACTCCTTTGCTTGGTTGTTTTTTTTTTTCTTCCAGATGTTAACAGGAGCTTTGAGTAAAAAGCTGCTGTTTTTTTCAGTCCTTCAACAGTATTGGTAATAATTGGGATGTTTTTTTCTTTCGTTTGTCAGAAAGAATATGTGAAAATGTCAGCCACTTCAGGCGTGGAGGTATTTCTTGGTTTGCAGCGCTGGTAGTAGTGTGTCTTCTTTTTTCAAGCACCATGCTGCACTGAATTTACAGTCCTGACATTAGGAAATATGATCATCTCTTCTATCAGAATGTGTAGAAGTTCCAGAGTATCTATGGAGATACATTTGTACAATATTTTCCGGAAGTGTATTTACTGTAACATGTGCCATGTTTTGTATTTAATACGTCTTTCTATTCCCTTTGAGATTACTTGAAGGGGAGAAGTTAAAAGGTGGGAAATCACTTGACGTAGTAGCCTTTCCTGCTCTAGATAGAGGCTACATGAACTTTTGTTTTTCAAAATGCTTCTAGTTCCTGATGATATCGTAAGACTAAAAGTCTGTTTTCTCTTTTTATTACCACCTTTTTTCTCCATAATTTAATCCAGACATCTTAGTTTTGACATCGCTTTTGTTGTGTACTTCTTTAATCTGTTTTTCTGAATACTTTGCGCAGATATTTAGAAACATCTGAGCTGTATTAAAATGATCTAGATTCTGGCTTTTGTAGTTGAACTTGAGGAGAACAAAGTCGTGCAAAGACTGAAGTACCTGGGTGGTAGATGGGGAAACAAACCATCAGTTTCAAAAGAAGTTGCTGTAAGAGCTGTTTATTTATAGAAGAATGTTCCTTCTTTGCCTCTCTATTTCATGTTTGAATATAGATTATTTTTGTACCATGTATTTGGAAGGACTTGCAATGTATTTACTTGCAGTTTCAGCTGCGGTGATTGAACTTTTTTAACCTGCCACGTGTTAGTTATCCATGCTGAAAGTAGAATTGTGGAGCACAATACAGCAGCCGGTTTCCTGGTGAAATCAAGAGGGAGAAGCTCCGTCCCGCATCACTTGTGTTGGGCTTCTAATGGAGAAGCAATTCCTTGCATGTTTTCTGAATTTGAATATATTTAAGATTCATCTTTCTGAATGTCGTTGGCCACTTTTGCAGTTTTTAGGAGGGCAAACCTCTCCTATTACACAATGATGAATTTCATATTTGTGTGTATTTCATTTGATATGCCATTTTGCTGGTACTTTAAACCTACAAAACTTGCATTGACTTGACTGAAAGTAGGAACAGTGGTTTTATTCAGCGTGCTTGACTTCGGCAGTGGTGCCACTCGTGTTATTTTGGCCGGAGTGACAAGACGTCCTGTTACAATACAGCTTGCTTTGCAGAGTGCTTTTCTAGAAGTAGGAGAGTAACCATTGCTTTTCCTAAAAATCTAGCAATGTCTCGCTCTTAAACTTTGTTACGTTTGTAAAAGGCTTAATCTTGGTAAGCTTTTTGGTGAATGTTCTCTCTTGTTGATTTGGGTAGTGATTTACCAATTTACTGTTTTTACCTTCCAAGTGAGTTCTTTTATCTGTCACTGATTGTGACCCTGAATCACTTCTGTTAACTTGGAAAAGTTTCCAAGGTGGCTTTATGGTCTAATTCCACTGTTTTTTCCATGAAGTATCAATCACTCGATAATGCCTGCGTTAGTACTAGTTCTTCAACTCCTCTTTGAGGTAACTTCTGCCTAAGAAACATTATAGGAAGTGTCATATGCACCTTGTTTCAGAAAACACGACTGCTTTTCGAGTGAATTGGTGGGGTTTGTGGGTTTGGGGGCTGTTTTTTTATTGGGTGTGCCATTAGTTGTTCCAGACTTCTTTGGGAGGTTGAAGAGAGAGTAGTTAGAGGTCCTATTTCTCTGTTCAGTTTCATCGTTGTTGGCTTGTCATGTAGTTTTTTTGAAGTAAGGCAGAATTGGGCTTCCTTTTAACAAGCTCTGAAGATTTCTTGGGATGGCTGTAACAGTTATAACTTTATTCATCTGTTTTGTTTCCCTACAGGAGCATGCATATCCAGCTGATGAACTCATGCCTTTAACTTGTCGTGGACGAGTACGGGGTCAGGAACCAAGTCGAGGGGACGTGGATGATGCCTTGGGAAAGTTAGTGTTTGAAACACTTACTGTCACATGTAAACATCTAGGAATCTACGTACAATTTGCAGCTCGTAAAAGTTGTCTTTTCAGTTGACATGTCCAGAAACTTATGTTTGCTGAAAACGATTCTGTGAGTGCACACATCAGTAATTTGAGTAATGTCTCAAAAGTTCTCCTATGAAGGGGGGGGGAAAAAACAACTATTGGAAAGAAAACTGTAATTGTTTAACTTCTTTCCAGTTAGGCAGAAATACTTTTTTTTTTTTTAATTTCCTCCCATGATAATAACTGATGTGGAATTGTACCTTAATCAGGAAAAGAGCATTGACCAGTGAACAAGATACAAAGACAATTTTTTTTTAAAAATCATTTCACAAGTATTTTCCGTAGCAGAGCCTCCCAAATGTGAGCTCCAATCTATGGTATTAGTAAATTTAACCCCTAAATAGGGGTTAAAAGGGTTAATTGTCAGCTGCACAGAACAGTAAACTGTTATCTATTATGCTGGCCTTAAGTGATATTTAAAATGCTTTTTTTAGTAGAAAGCTCTCTGAAAACGTAATTAGTCAAATGATTATCACATGCGTGGTAGCCTGAGGCCCTTGCCTGAGTATAAACCATTATTTCAGACCTGGAAATTCTTCATAATTTTTGTCTTAAGATAACTTATAGTACAAAGTGCTAATCCTTTGGCCAGCAAAATGCAGATTTAAGGTACTGTTTTTCTCTGTGTTAAATTGAGCAGTCAAAACCAAAGTTGAATTACTCTAAATGTTTGTAATTTTTTTTTCCCAAAAGTGTTGTCTGTGTGTGTGCAATTTGTGTTCCTGGAGCAAATAACCGGTGTCTGCTTTTTGTTTTTAACTTTATTGGTGTCATTGCTTAGTGTCCCCAAGCAGAATAGCACTGATCAGAGCCAAAGTCCTTGTCTTAAATACTACTCCTAATGCACTGTGTGATATTGAACATGTCACTCTGGTTATTTTTTGTTGCCTAGAAAACTTCATTAACCTAGAAATTCCTATGTAATCCCGCCATCTGTTTAAAATTGCATAGATTGACCTTGAAGGTATTGAGAGAGATAGCAGATGAGAAAGAAATGTCAAAAAATTGTATTTTTAATCATGCGGGTTTTTAATGAGCCTTTTTTACATAGTAACACACTATCATTTGAGTGAAAATACCTTTCAGCCTCATAGCTGCGGTGAATAGTTTTGGTACTTATTTTTCTGCATACGTGATTTTTTTATGGTCCTAATAATCAGCTATGTTTTTATTTATCAGATTTGTTATATAATACTTTTTATTGCCAGCTGGCTCATCAGTCGTGTTCTACACCATTCTTTGCAATCACAGTGTAGTTTTTAAGAAGAAAAATCACAGGATGAGACAGCTAGGTCAGTTGTGCTTCACTGTGGGGCTGGGGAGTATACTTGTATAGCAGCCTTCTCTACCGCTGTGTAATACAGAATTTTCCCCCTTTTTATGGAAAAAGTTGTGTATTTGTTACGCAGCTATGCATAGCTGCCAGTTTGTCTCTTTCTCATGTAGAATGATGCTCATGGAATGCCATTATATCTTTATGAATTAAACGAAGGAAAGTGACAGTATGTGACCGCTTGACTAGAATTTTATTTATCCTCATGCATAGTCACGTGTTGCCTGCAGTGCCTTCAATATTGGGCACTTGCTTAAATTCTTGACACTTATTCTTCAGTAGGCAGTTATGACTGTTTCCAGATTTTTCAATTTTAATGCTGTTACCTTCATATTCTGTAAATTCTTTTCCGTGCATGTTATGTATTTGTTAACATAAGAGCGATTTTATCAGGTTAGGCCAAATGGCCGCCCAACTTGGTACGCGCTGGAATAGGCCTAGAGAGGAATGTCTGTTTTCTTGTTCCTAGTACACAAGTTGCTTTGTACTTTCAGCCCTTGCTGCTCTTTTTTGTACCTTTTCCTGTTCCGTTATATCCCATGCAGAAGTTTCATAACAAAATAACAGCATTTTCTTTATTCTTTCACCAATAAGGCTAACACTGAGTTTGATTGCACCAAATTGCAGCTTTTCCTGAAACAGATATTTAGAACAGTTTCTGATAGCAGAAATTTAGCTTGGAATGCTTTTCTTTGATCTTCGTAAATAAATAAACCTTTTTATTATTACATTGAATAAGTCAACATTCTTCATTTAGGGAAAAAAAAAAAGAAGAAGGGCAGGAGGGAAGAGGATGAAAAAGATTTTGAACCGTTCTGTTTGGGTCTCTTCGCAGTAGATTTGGTTGGAGACTAGAAATAAAAATTTAATTTGCTCACAATAGCTTTGAAAGTTTTGCAATAAATAAAGGAATCTTATAACTTGTTTCAGTCAGCTCCTATTCTGGTCACTGAAAAGGGAAGAAACTTAGTATTATCAGGATATTAACTTTGATATTAAGCACGTACAGAGTTTTTTTAGCAGCTGGTGACAATTTAGTTTCTTCCATGGTATTGGTTACTATTAAAAATGATTAAATGATTTAATTTCTAAACATACAGGTTTATAATGAAGCTGTTTTAAATTTTATTTCATAGGTTTTCACTGACCTTGATTGATACCTTGGACACTCTTGTGGTAGGTTTAATGTATTGGTAAACATTGATAAAACAAAAAATTCTTTAGCTGTTCAGACTTATTTTTTGACTGCTATTTTGTTAAAAATATATATATATCTTTCGTCACCTTTGATCTTTAACCATCTGTTAGAGGTGGCTATTGCTTATGAGGACTTTCAAGAGCTGTGATGATGGTGTCAGAATTCGTTGCAAGAATACTAGAACACTTATGCCATAGTTCACTGATGCTTTACCTTTTCTTGGGCTCTAACTTAACAAAAATATGTGCAAGTTTTTCTTCCATTGTAGACTAAAGCAACATGCTGACTTATAGGCGAACACCTCTTAGTACCTACTGAATTATTTGTTTTTAAGTTGCATGGATGAATTTGTGTGGACTTAAATGTATATTGAAGAAATGCAACCCTGGACATGTTTGCCAGGAAGTGTTGCCAGAATCTCTTGTTAAGGGATGCCAGTTGTTAACAAACTACTTTCCATTAGATTTCAATCCCTTTTTGAAATATTTTGTCATCGTAAAATAGATTGTGGAAATTAGGATCTCCTGGTAAACAAATCGAAAGCTTTGAAAGTCCTAACTGCGCTTATTTGGTGTGTGAATCATATAATGTTCTTCCTCTGACAGCTGTTCTCTTTTTATGATGTGCTGTGAGATGACCCTTGACTGCTTTTGAATCACAAATGTTGAAAGTGTGGAGTCTGTTACTCCCAGTCTCTACAAGACTCAGAGGTGGACTCAGATGGATTGTTGGGGTTTATTTATTATTTTCTTGTCTTAGGGCAGGATTAATACATGTGGGATTTAAAGGCATTTACAGTAACGAATTGGAAAACTCACGCAAGTTCTTAAAGACTGATTAAAAGAAAGCGTGAAAGAAAATCTGTAAGAAATGCTGGAGCTGTTCTTCAGGCAAAAGGAGAGAACTGCTGGGAGGCGGAAGGCTGCTAGGACAATTCATTGAGCTTAGGATGTGACTCCTTAGTCCGTGGATAGAAGGCTTCTGTGAAATCAGAGTAGTCTGGTCTCCGCTCAGTCTGCTAGCGCAGATCCAGCCTGCAGCCCACTGAGTCCTGCTGCGTTGCAGTTGTGGTGTGGGAGTAGGGGAAGGAACAAACCAGTCCCTGGGTAATAGCCGAGGTACATTCTTAGTGACTTTATTCGTTGCATAGAGCTTTTATTATACTCACGTCTGTTCACACTGTGTCAGAGTATGCCCTTGCAGGACCAGAATATCAATCTAAGGCATCTGAAATGCTGTCTTTTTTTAAACTGTCGCTCTTGTTCTTCCACACCTGAGTGTGACTGTATTAGCTGTGTTGGAACCTAAACATTTGGTTACATTTATATTCCAGGTGTTAAATAAAACCAAAGAGTTTGAAGAGGCTGTAAAAAAAGTAATAAAGGATGTTAATTTAGATAATGACATAGTCGTATCTGTCTTTGAAACCAACATAAGAGTCCTTGGGTGAGTAACTTTCATGTTTTCAAAATTCTTTAAAACTCTTCTTTTCAGCTAAATGTCCTTAAGGCATACCTTTCTGTGCTATTTCACCTCCTTTAAAACGGTCCTTTGTCAGTTAGCATAATTCAACACCTGCCCTAAGAAAGGTTTTAAAATGCTAGGCAGGAATTGATGCAGTGGTACTGAATCAAGCTGACCCCATCTAACTGCTGCAGGCACAGATTCTTTGATTAAAAAAAGCCTGTGTGTGCTGAGGTAGCAGTGTTTTTTTCTTAATGGGAACAGTCTTAAAGATTACACTGCTCAATATGTGATTTAACAGATAGAATATTTCAATACTTAGTGTACTAAATTGTTTCAGGTTGGAAGGAGCCCCTGGAGGTCTCCAGTCCAACTTCCTGCTCATAGCAGAATCAGAGCAGGTTAGTTTTAAGCTACTACATGCAGTTTTAGAGGTGCTAGTTGTTTTTCTTGACCAACTATGTTCATGAATCAATGATTCGTCTGTAGCTTAGGACTGAGTCCTGAACAGTAAGAATTGCTTCCAAAATACTGACAGCTCACCTTGATTGTAATTGGGGTTGCATCTGCTCAGCATTTGTGAAAGTTACAGCCATGTGAACATAGCACAGTCACTTACATAGTCATCTACATCATAGAAGTTGCTGCACTGCTGTTGAGATGGATATACCTGTTGAGCTGTGGATATTTTCTCTTGTGTTTAGAGGTCTCCTAGGTGGGCATTCGGTGGCAATTATGCTGAAAGAAAAAGGTGAACATATGCAGTGGTACAACGGTGAACTTCTGCACATGGCGAAGGAGCTAGGATACAAGCTTTTACCTGCTTTTAACACCACTAGTGGTCTCCCTTATCCAAGAGTAAGTTCTGTGGTTCTGCAGTTCAGAAGCATTTCCATAAGCAAAGTTTTTGTTGTTTTGTTTTAATCTCAGTTTCTGAGATCACTTGTATGTTTATTAAGGGTACAGAAAATCAGAAGCTGGTAAACTGCTCGTTCACAGTACATGCTACCTAGTATTTTTAAAATACAGCTTTTGGCACTCTGGATCCTCACATTTCCAGCTCTGACAATTCTAATAGATATTGTGGGTAAATAATAACAGCAGAAATCTTGTGTAATCACTGTCTACTGATCTCTTGCTGCTGTAGGCACCATCAAGTAGCTGAGAGTAATTTTTGTTTTGGTACGTATCTCTGTCAGTGAAAGATCAACTTGCAAGCACATGCAGTTTAGCACAGAAATGATTAATCTTTGTCATCTACATCCAGTTTTTTTTAAGAGGGCAAATGTAACTGGAAAGCTGTAATCTCGAAATATTCACTTAATGTAAAATCTGTCATTGTATTCAAACAAAGCATGGTACGTATTCTCTGAATGACAGAAAAATACTCTGTGTGTATCATCCATTGAGTTTCTGCGGGGTGTAACTTTGATTAGAAACTTTCCCATGAGTTAAAGATTCGGGCTCAGTAGATCAGCATTTTTCTACTGAAAATGTCTAATTCAAAACGTTCAGTGTTTCTCAGTCTTCTGGTCAGATGGCCCTCTCTAGAATGCAGAAAGTTTTGTTGTGCCTGGTACAAAAGCAGCCCGTCTACCTGGTGTTCCCTGGAGCCAGGAGTATTGAGATGTTTGCAAAGCATAATTTCCACAAGCACTTCTGATGTTCTTTAGTTTCTGGTTTGCAGGTAAATAACTTGCTAGAATATGATTTTTCAGGGCATTATTCATTTTATTCAAATGTCCAGTGAACCAAGCAACAGGTTTTTGGGCCAGTTTTGTCTTAGGGACTTCTGGATTATTTTGTGTGCATGTTTGAGGTGACAGTATGTGGTAAAGCAGAGCAAAACTGAAGTGGGGTATGTGTGATATTTTTTCTTGGAAAAAGGATAGATGATCTAGTTGCTCTACAGATGGGAGTGTAAATTCTCTATGTGGGAGTGTAAATTCTTGCAGCTAGTAAAAATAAGGGTAATAATCTCTACTTTTCTCTAGGTTAACTTAAAATTTGGTGTAAGACATCCAGAAGCACGAACAGGAACAGAAACTGATACCTGTACAGCTTGTGCAGGTACCTTGATCCTTGAGTTTGCAGCATTAAGCCGATTCACAGGAACATCTATATTTGAGGTTTGCTTTTTATGATCTGTTATTTCTTTCGTATTAGGTATTCATTAGTTTTCTGTTACACTTCTGTAATTTTGAAAAAGTAGTTTTGAATGGGTGCATGTCTTAACTGTTCTACACAAAAAGTTTGCATGTGTTCAGATTTGTGTGCTTTTTTCTAAAAGTGATCACTTGACTTTTTTTTTAAAAGGGACAGGAAGTGATTTTGTTGACTGTAATCACAGTAACAGAAGTAAACAAGAAATATACTGAAGACTCTAGCTAAAGGATATTATTTGCATAGTTTTGGGGTAGAGGGGTCAGGCTAGCAAGAGGAAAAGTAGTCCTTTTCCTTAGGTCCAAGAGGTATTTGTACCTTACAATACAGCTTAAAGAAGGACAATAAATCACTCATGATTCTTTTGCAACATATCACTGCTAGTAATAAATATTCTGCATTTGTGCACTGGCAGTCTTGAAACTGTCTCCTAATGCCTATATAGATAGCATGCTCACTCTAATCTCTTTTTTTTTGAGACCGACTGTCTACTATTTAGGATCTCTTGCTCAGGTTAGATTGTAGTATCTTTAGAAATTCAGTGAGTCGAGAATACTAAGCAATGACCGTATATTGCAGTCACTATTAGACAATACTGAAGTTTTTAATATGGTAAGAAAGTTCTACTTTAAATGTTCAGGGTAAACCTCATCTTCATGATGTTTTTTCTGTTTTCTTTGTCACAAAGCAGGAAAGATTAAAATAGTAAAACCATTTTACCTCCCTTTTTATAAAGAAAGGAAATCATAAAACTATCAGTATCATGGCTTTCTGCTGTACATTTAAAGAGTGTATTTTCAGAAGTGAATTAGGATAGTGCCATTGAAGTTGTACAACACTTATCCAGGGGTATAATGTCAGCAGAAAGCTAAATGGAAATGCTTAAGGGTATGGTTTCTTTTTTTCTTTCCTTTTTTTTTCTTTTTTGATGCTTTAGTATCAAAGAAAGCCAGCTCTTTCAAATTAGAATTTTTTGTGATCTTTCGGTATGGGCCTGGTATTTCATTTTGTTTTATGGAACCTAGTGAAAGCACAGCTGAGCCTGTGTTGAGTATTTTGGTCATACTTGCCCGCTACAATCCAGTGTATGCGGTTGGTGATGTAGAGCCATTTTTCTTGGATGGGTTGTTACCTTCAAGTTACTTTTCATGTATATGAAGAATGCATATAGTTGCATACTAGTGAACAGGGGTTGCTGCTCCATCTTGAGATATCTGAAAAGACATAGCAGTTTTGATTCTAAGGCTGTTGCATTTCTTGAAATATTTTTATTTTTGAATTGGGTTACACTGTTCTGTCTGTAGGCAAGATTTCAGAGTAGACTTGTGCAGAAGGATGTTTGTGATTTGCTTAAGAACATCCTGGCAAATAGTTGCATAGACAAGCACTGTTCTTTCTGATCAACAATGAAATAACTATTCATATAAAATGTGGACTGAACATCCTACTACTTAAGTATATGTAATGTAATACTGAGTTTTACAGTTAAACATGAAACATCTTACTACTTCATAGCACAATTTCAATAGACAAAAGAATAAACAGTCTTTGTTTGTGTTTCTCTGTAGTTTTCTTTAATGATTTTTTTTGTTGTTGCAGGAATATGCACGGAAAGCGCTTGACTTCATTTGGGAAAAGAGACAGCGCAGCAGTAATTTAGTGGGGGTTACTATTAATATTCACACTGGAGACTGGGTCCGCAAAGGTGTGTGGTATTCTGACTCCAGAATCAGTGACTACAGGTTGTTTTACGGCAAGAAAAAAATCTTGACGTTTTTCCCCCTCCACCTTTACGTAGACTATTTTAAAATATTAATGGGATAGGCAAGTGGAATTACATACTTGAGAGCCGGAGGAACCTGCTAAAACGAAGCCCGGCTTTCCTCTAAAAGAGTGTTTTGGTTGAGAAACTAGTTTTCTTCACTGCAAAGAAAGTGTTCTCTGATTCACTTTAATACTGAGAGACCTTGGGATAAATTCTGAGAGATTCTACTGTAAAAGCACAGTGAAAATATAAATAAGACTGTGGTTGTATATGGCAGTCAGTAGAAATATTTTCATGTGAGAAAAGTGCAACTGGCTTAAATGTGTGTTTGTTCATATTATTGTGTGCATTGATACTGCAAAGCCTTTAGTGTAGACGTACAGCATTGTGTATCTGCATCCATCTGTGCCTTCATTCTACTCAGAGATGGCTTTTCCTTTTACCAAAGGAGCCTTTAAAATCAAAATGAAGCCATGTGGAAACATCCATATAGTTACTTAACGGAAAACCACCTTTTCATTTTCTGCTGTCTAGATAGTGGAGTTGGAGCAGGAATAGATTCGTATTATGAATATTTATTAAAAGCCTATGTCTTGCTGGGAGATGACAGTTTCCTGGAAAGATTTAACACGGTAAGTTAACACCTCGCTCAGGTTTGTTCCTCCTGTAAGACAAATTAAGACTAATTGTATTGTCAGTCAGTTGTTAGCCTGTGAAGCCTATGAAGAGATCTTTAGCAGAATTTTTGTGGCTTCTGATGTCTGCAGTGCCAGCTCTTTCTGATACGAGTTTTTGCTGTCTCGGGTGAATTGTCACCTCAGCAGCTATTTTAACCCCATCCGATGAAGGCTGGAATCTTTCCATGTTTCTAGTACAGGAGAAGCTATATTTCGAGATCACCTTGGAGAGTCTAGTACTGCAAAGATTTCTGTAAAAGAACAAAAGGGCTTCTTGTTACGAAGCACAGTGCAACTTCTTTCTGTCCTGGAGCAATGAAGATCTGAAAATCAAAACCTGGATCTTGCATTGCGTTGCAGGTCTTGAGACCCAGTACACATTTAAGTATACTTATAAGCTGAAGATTAGATTACTAATTTTGTAAGATTACTAAGTAACTTTTTCAGCATCGTTTTTTCATAAGAGTATTCTTTCTTTTGAAAAAAGCAATATCCAGTAAAAGCATTTTTAGATCATATAAAAGTCATGCTGTATGATATAAAATCATTTTATATCATACACAGTACTGAAATTGGATAAAGATTGGTTGGTAAAGGCCTGTCGCAACACTTTAGGTGTAATGCTTATTTTATATTCCTGACCTTTTACAGCCACCATTATTATATTTAACCTCAGTTACGTACGTTAACTGTGTTTCCTGTTCTTTTGGCTCGTGCTCGTGCTTTACCTTCTGTGCTTCTGAAAACAAGACAGCTATCTTGGAGAGAATAGGACTGGAAATCAGAAAGCTGACAAGTGAGCTAGTGGGTTTTAAAGTTTTTCTGAGCAATCAAGTCCAGCTGATTTGTTTTTGTTTTTTTGTACCTCCTTTTCCCCTTCTCCTCCTGAGCTGTATTTGCCTTAAAATTCTCTTATTCAGATAAAGCAATTTCAGCGTTGTTTAGCATGCACTTAAGGATTCAGTCAAAACAAGTGCTCCTTAACTGTGATAGTTGCTTGTTTATCACATAGCTGTTGAGTATACCTTTGTGTGTATGTGTTACTTGGAAAATGTGACTTGTATTGCGTGTGCAATACTGTGGAGCATTGCGATATCTGCTACCCTCTTGGTTTGCAAAACCAGAAACTTCTGTACACTGCCAAATGCAGTAATGATTGGGCGTGTAGTACTGGTCTTTCCATTGAAATAGAATGCCATAGGCTTGTGATCCAAATCTGTCTTGTGGAATGTATTGATAATATAAGCTTGATATTTTTCTGTTATTTGTCAGCACTATGATGCCATAATGAGATACATTAGCCAACCACCTCTCCTTCTTGATGTTCATATTCATAAACCAATGCTAAATGCTAGGACCTGGATGGATTCTTTGCTAGCTTTCTTCCCAGGATTGCAGGTAAGGTTTAAAACCCATGTGCAGGTGAATTTTAATAATAAGAAAACGATTAAATAGATCGGATTTATAATCAACAAGTCAAGCTTACTAATGTGGTTTTCAGAAATACTGAATCGGGATTTCTGTACTCACTCCTTCTGTCATTTCTATGCTACGATGCAAGTTGATGTGCATCAAGAAAAGTATGTCCGTATGATTCGCTTCTTTCACTCCTAGTCATAAAAACACTTGAATTAAACTGCCTTTTCAGTAGTCCAGAGACAAATTTTCTAGTTCATGTGCCAGTTACGTCTTTAAGATGAACAAAATTGCATTTCCACCAGTTCTTTGTAAATGGTAGAGATCCTTTCTCTACACAGGCAGTAGTCTTAATGAGCTCACTGATTTTGCTTAAAAAAAAAAAAACCTCTTACGGAACATTTATGGCTTACACAGAAAGAGGGTAATATTTACAGCGTGAATCTACCGGAAGTGTAGAAATTGGTGTGTAGCTTTACATGTACACAGTGAGAGTGCCTAACCTTGAATATTATTTGTATGGGTGGTAAGTTTGTGTTAATTTTGTTACTGAATTTTAGGTGTTGAAGGGTGATATTAGACCTGCTATTGAAACTCATGAGATGCTGTATCAGGTTATAAAAAAGCATAACTTTCTTCCTGAGGTAAGGCTGTTGCTTTTTGATCATGTAAATTGATTTGTACCTTAATTTGAGCAGTATCGGATATCCATTTGAAAAAACAGTAGGTTGTGTGTCGTTAAAACCAAAGGCTCACTTCCACAGCGTTCTTACACAGTTTACAGTTCTACGTGTATGACAACTGTTTTGGATATGAAATGTTTTTCCTGTAGTTAGTCTGTAATTAGTACTGTAATAATAATTAACTGCTTAGACTTTATATTTCAGCCTTTCAAAATTGACCTTGGCTCATTTCAATATGCGAAGTTTATATAAACACATGTGGTTGTAGCTGCTTAGTAACATAACAGCATTAATGCTAAAGATCACAGTCATCTGTATTAACCCAAGGAAGGAAACTGAAGGCTGAATTGTTGAGAGAATGTTCTGAAATTTTGCATAATGTCCTTGAGAGTAGGTACAAGAGCTTGCCTGTGGGTACTGCAAGTGCAGTCTTTGAGCAAGTTAATTCTGCACAGAAAAGCTTGCTTACCTGATGAAGTGTCATAGTTCTGTGATGACCCAGAATGTACGAGAAAGCTTCTCATTCCACCTGTAACTTTTACTTTCCTCTGGTGCAAGCTTATTTCTTTTAGAGGACATTTTAATTAACATTATGTTCACCTAATGTGGAAACTTAAACCAGAAAATGCTTTCCAGTCACTGTAATGATTTTTTTTTTTTTGAGTACTTTTAAAATGATCTTGGTTACTTAGGTTTTTTGGTTCTTTTTTCAGTGCTTTGTACTTACAAAGGAGATTTTGAAAGATCTGTTAGTGGTATTTAAAACAATATGCTATCCCCTTTAGCAAAGACTTGGCTTAAACCCAAGTATGAACTTGTAGTGAATGTAAGCCATCACAGAAGTGGCTTTTGCCAGTGCATATTGAGAGTGAATACATGGACTAGGAGATTTTTAGGTAACTGACTTCTGTCTCTGGCATTTCTTATGTTAGAAACAGCTGCTTGCAATCTGTCAGTCTGAAGTGACAATTTAATGCGCTGGAAGTGTCAGGTGGTAGGTATGTTTGCAGAAATGGTGCTTGTCAGAGCTCTGGTTGGTGTCTGTGTAGCAGCCCTGCACCAGGCTCCTTTGGTTGGATTGTAGCAGTGTGCTTGTGCAGATGGGAGCCATCGGAGGCTGCGTGCTCCCTCCTGGGACTGGAGCACAGGTTCTCATCTGGCACCTCTTGCCTCCTGAAAGCCCTGCAGGACTCCACTTGCTGGATATTTCTGAAGAGGCCGGATGGTGTCAGGACTTTTGTGCTGACATAGCTTAAATCTCATTGTACTGAATGTGCTACAGAATTGTTTTAGGTTTTGGCCTCGAGTGTACTAACTGACCAAACGGAGGTTTTTGTGCCCTCATGACATTTGTATTGGGCATCAGTCCTCCACTGGTATACTTTAGCTGTTGTAATATAGTTAACACAGAATTCAAAATAAACCTGCTTATTTTTATTCTTGCATTTTTTTTGACTTTTTTTTTTTTGTTCCTCAGGCCTTCACAACAGACTTCAGAGTTCATTGGGCTCAGCATCCTTTAAGGCCTGAATTTGCTGAAAGCACTTATTTCTTATATAAGGTAAGATCGCTTTCATTCCTTTGACTTTTGGTTGCTTTTTCTTGCACTCTAGAATTTTGTTGGTGCTGTCATTCAGTTACAGAGTGAGTAGCCTATCTCTAGCTTGTTTTATCTACTGGAGCCAGTTCTGTATATAAACAAGACTAATGTATTATTGGTATAAAAAATTGTTCTAGGAATCTTGATTTATATGCCTAGAATTAAAAAGAAAGTTACTAAGGGACAAATGTCCATATTTTTAAAGATATTTAGGGTTTGCTGATCTCTTTTAAAGATCTCGTAGAGACATAAGAACAAAAGCTTCTTGTACCTTGCGGAGCAATGCCTAATGTCTTGGGCTTCTGCAAATATTTTCATGTGCTTATCTGCATATTTGCGAAAGGTGACAGTGTTGTATCTCAGAGGTCCACTTTGTGACTGTTTATCACTATTGATAAATTAGGCCTTACTGGTGTCTAGGAAGGTATGGAAACAATATATTACAACAGGGAAATGAAAGCTGCTAATTGTAAAGTCTAAGTGCACCTATGTGTTTGTTTTTTGTTATTTTAATAGGCTACCGGTGACCCTTACTATCTAGAAGTTGGAAAAACACTCATCGAAAACTTAAACAAGTATGCAAGAGTACCTTGTGGGTTTGCTGCAATGAAGGATGTTCGTACAGGAAGTCATGAAGACAGGTAAAAGTTTTTGCAGTAATTTTTTTCTATAAAATTATAGGCCAAAAAAAAAAATCTGGTTACCCTGTTGATAAAATTGAATTAATTGACCTTTGAGTAGCTGTCTGTCATTCAGGTTGATAACCAAGTCTGAAATTATCCATGTTTGTCATAGTCTGTAAACTATTAGATTCTGTTACGTAAGAATATTTTTAGTTTAATAACCTTTCATTTCAAGCACACTTTCATTAGGCTCTGAGCAATAGATTAATTACTTTCAAACAAAATGTACTTCAAATCCAGAAGTCTGTAAAAGGTTTATTTGGTTTTGCTGTAATGCTGATTTGTACTGAACTTGCTGAATCATTTCACTTCAAACATGGTTTTCTTCTAATGGAGTAAAGTTCAATAATAATAGTCATGAAGATTTCAGAGATGGAGCAATATGAGTATTTGTTTTACTGACATTTTAGAACAATGCGTATCTTAAAGGTCATCCATTTTTTTCAATAGGATGGACTCTTTCTTTCTGGCTGAAATGTTTAAATATCTTTACCTGCTATTTGCTGATAAAGACGACATGATTTTTGACATAGAAGATTATATATTCACTACAGAAGCTCACCTATTACCACTTTGGCTTTCCACTACAAACCAAACAATCTCTAAAAAAAATACAGTAAGTAACAACTCGAATTTACATCAATTGTAATGCCGCTGTAGAGCAGTTCCTTTTTTGAGAGGAAGTGGAAGAAAAATCATAGTTTGAAGTAGCACACTAGTTTTGACAGTCTGTTTAACGTGAACTGTTTCATCATGTTAGCAGTGACAGTCACATGCATATGAACAATGTTTCTGTAATCAGACTCTGCGCAACGGGGTCTTGAGAAAAAAGTTGTGGAATATTAGCAATATTTAAAAGAATCATTCCCTGTCTCTGGTCATATAAATTTTAAAATAACATGCTTCGATATTTTTATCTTCACGTTTATTTTCTCTTACTCTTCTAAAACACTTGCAACAACATTCCGAAGCCTTTTTGTTGCTTATTTTACTACACAGGCCCTTTGCAAATTTTCAAGGATTTTTGAGGCTTCTGCAAAGTTAATTTGACAAGATACAGTTATAGCTTTTGAGGTGTTTAATTGTTCCAGTCTGTGTGATATGCATCTATAGTGTAAATTTAAAGAACATAAACGGGTTTATAAATTAAATTCACCTTCCAAAATATCCTATGGTGCTACAACTGTGCCATGAAGAATGGAAACAGTTCTTTTTGTTTTTTATGTTTAATAAGGTGGCATAGTTTATTCTTCAGGATTATAATGCTACTGGCAAGCAAAAGAAATGAGCGAGTAAGTGAATAGAGAGGTATATAGGGCTTCAGGGATATAAATTCTTTTTTTTTTAGTGTGCCTTTATTTTGTCTCTTTACTACGTGTTTTACAATAATGCCTGGGTCAGAAGAGAATGCTTGTGTTGTGTGTCATCCTATGTGTCCTGGAGAAGTCTTTTAATTGAGTAGAAAACGCTGTTTTTATGGAGCCTAGTAGTTGAAAGTGAAAACTTTTGAAATGACTTTCTCATAACATCCAATGTTGGTAATACTTTTAATGGGTTATGGGGTTGATTTTTTTTGATGTTCCCTGATGGTGGAGTTCCTGCACTCTTTGAAGTGTTCTTTTCTTGAACATTTATCATCTCGTGTCTTTGAGTTTTGGAAACAGGGATTGTGAAGGAATTACAAATGCATTTAAAAGGGACAGTGTGTATATTACTGAACTCTTTCAATACCTGTAATGCAACTTTATTTTTGCTTTTTTTGTTGGTGGTGGTGGTTGGTGTGATCAGCATTTTTCAAATTATGCACAAAGTTCTTCAAAGGGTCTTAAAGATCGTTTTACTTAACTTTCATTCCCAACATGAGAAGGTGATTACTTTAAGATGCTCAGGATTCCCACATCTGATGCTTTATGAAGTGCTGGCCTAATGTGTGTAGTTTTCTTGACAACAGCAAACGTTCAGTAAAAGGACAAAGAAGAGGACAGAGTAACTTACTCAAATGCAATTATCTTAAGCTTTGTTAAGTCTAAATTACAAATGTGCTAAACACAAAATTAAGAAAGATCACAGTGAAAATGGTGTTGACAACATTCATGAAATGTATCCTTGGTGGAGAGGATCAGGTCGTACGTGAGCAAACTGAATGTTCAGGAGTCCATGAGCCCTGATGGGATGCGCCCAGGAGTTTGCAGGTGACACAAAACTGGGGGGAGTGGCAGACTCGCCAGAGGGCTCTGCTGCCATCCAGAGGGACCTTGACAGGCTGGAGAGGTGGGCTCACAAGAACCTCATGAAGTTCAGCAAGAAGTGCAGTGTCCTCCACCTTGGCAAGAACAACCCCAGGCACCAGCACATGCTGGGGGCCCCCCCAGCTGGAAAGCAGCTCTGCAGAAATGGACCGAGGAGTCCTGGTGGACACCAAGTTGAACATGAGTCGGCAATGTGCCCTTGCTGCCAAGCAAGCTAACAGTATTCTTGGCTGCATTAGGCAAAGTAGTGCCAGCAGGTCAAGAGAGGTGATCCTTCCCCTCTGTGCAGCACTGGCGAGGCCACCTCACCATCTGTGAGTACTGTTTGGAGTACTGTCTCCTGTTCTGGTCTCCTCAGTACAAGAGAGACATGGACATTCTGGAAGGAGTCTAATGTGGGGCCACCAAGATGATGAAGACTCTCCCATGAGGAGAGGCTGAGGGAGCTGGGACTGTTCAGCCTGGAGAAGGGGAGGCTCAGAGGGAGCTCATCCATGGCTATGAATACCTGAAGGGAGGCTGCAACGAAGACGGAGCCAGGCTCTTTCCAGTGGTGCCCAGTGCCAGGACCAGAGGCAGTGGGTACAAACGAGCCCAGGAGGTTCCCCCTGACCACCAGGCAGCACTTCTGTGCTGTGTGGGTGCCGGAGCCCTGGTGTAGGCTGCCCAGAGGCTGTGCAGTCTCCTCCTCGGAGATCTCCAGAAGCCACCTGGACGTGGTGCTGGGCACCAGCTGAGGGTGGCCCTGCTGGAGCAGGGCTTGGGCCGGGTGACCCCCAGAGGTCCCTTCCAACCTTAACGATTCTGTGAAATGGCTAAAAGGCTGTGAAGATGTTACTCTTTTATGGAATTTATCTGATGGAAAAAAATCGATGAAAATGGAATGTCTAAATTTATTTTTAATGTAAACACAGTGCTAGTAAGCTGAAATATTTAGAGACTGTTGGTAGTAGCAACCCAACATCCTGTTTGTATTTATTCTTGTAAGCAGGAAGGGTCATATCCTACTATGCGGGAGCTTGCAATGTATGGTAGACCTTCTTTCTTAAGTGATGTGACTGCTGTTTGTCACAGCAACAGCATAGCTACTTTAAAGTGTTTATTCCAGTAAGCTAAATAGCCTTTTGGATCCTGTTTTTTAGGGAGCCTTTAAATATTTGGATTTAATTAGCTAATATGTTGTAAATAGCTTTTTTTGTAAGTAAATAAATACTGCCTTAATTTTTAGAGGTGGGAAAATTAACTTGCCAGTTAGCCAATGCATTATTTGCAAACAATGCAGAGAAAAAAAAGAAACTAAATATGGCTTCAAATTTTCCACTGTACACACGTTCCACATGATTTCACATTATAAAACAGTGATTTGTGCAAATGTTAACTCTTGTCATCTTTTCTGAAAATAGAGATTGTTAGAATTACTTATAGGTTCATCCTTGCCCCTTCATAGGCTTGCAAGTCTGTGTAATTCCCGAGGAGGAGAATCTTCTGTTCATTTAAAGGTTTTCAAGAAGCCTCTGATTTTCCTTTTGTAATACTCTTTTATAATCACGTTTAACTTTATGATGCCTGACTATTATGTTATTTTATGAATGAAGTTGATCTCCTACAATATTGTTTAGAAATTTTTTTTTACCTGAAGGAGAGGTGTGACATCCTTAGGAATATGAAACAAGAATTACCTCAGGCCTGCAGCTGCTTCAGACAGCATCAAGGCAATAACAAAGAAATTGTAGTTACTTCCTCTACTCGTCCAGCACATGAAAGTACAGGGACACTAGCTATGTCATGAGCAGGCTTGAGATGCTGTGTTGTGCTGCTGGATGATTAACTGTTTCTGCAAAAAAAAAAAAAATCTAGAAACTGGATGCGAGATTGGCAAATTACAAATTAGAACTGATGTATTTATCCCTGAAAAGGTGTTGTGGTGCACTGGTTACTTTTTATCATTGCATGGTGAGGCACAGAATTACATATTCCTCATTTTTGGAAACTGCATGGTTGTAGGAGACTTACTGTATTCAGCTGGTGTATGTCCTGAGTACACAGATGACCTAAAGGTGGGTCTGTTTGTTGATTTACTTCTTACAAAAATGTAAGATTTTGCATTTTAATAGGTGATCTGTATCTTTCATTTTAGACTACAGAATACACAGAGCTGGATGACAGCAACTTTGACTGGACCTGTCCAAACACCCAGATTCTTTTCCCAAATGACCCAATGTTTGCTCAGAGTATTCGTGAACCTTTGAAAAATGTGGTGGACAAGAGCTGTCCTAGGGGTATTTCCAGAGCGTAAGATGAATGTCTTCTGTCTTCTGTTGGTGTAGGAGTGACGGGAGTAGTGTATGTTATGCATGGGAGGAGAAATATGCGGTCTCTTGGAGTTTGTTGTGCTCAAGTTTGTAGTCCTTTTGGAATGGAGAGGCTAGCTATGGGAAAAACTAGTTTTGTTTTGTTTTGTCTGGCCTCATCAGCAATACTTTTTTAATTTCCATGAGGAATTTGTGAATGTTTCAAAGCAAAAGTTGCTTAATGAGCCGTATACTCCAAGTGGGAATTGTAGCCCAGGTATTACAGGAAATACGTCTTCCTGCTGTGTAAAATTAATTTCTGTAGTCTCTTGAACAGTCCTGCAACTCTTTTCTGTAGTAAGAAAATAGCGCTGCTGTACATAATCTCACATTTTGAAGAGTCTAGGGCAGTCTGAAGTTGAAGCTTATCCTTCTGAGCACCTCTTTGATATTTATACTTTATGAGTAAAACTGAGTAGCAATTGTTAGGAAAAATCAGTCTTACATCTATGTAGACTACTT
This sequence comes from Chauna torquata, assembly GCA_013399475.1. Taxonomy (NCBI): domain Eukaryota; kingdom Metazoa; phylum Chordata; class Aves; order Anseriformes; family Anhimidae; genus Chauna; species Chauna torquata. Next base: position 272,700 of record VXAL01005408.1, on the reverse strand, counting down.
AGAAACGAGAAGCAGCATATGGTAGTTTCATGTTATATCAGCATTGTGTGTTCTTTTTTGTAGTACAAAATCATCAAGAATATAGGCAACTTCTAAAAAAGGCTGAGAAGTTGCTCTCTATTGAAATTTGTGCTCAAGTTTATTCCAAAGAACTCTTTATCTTGTGGTGGTAGGAATAACTCGTGGAAGTTGTGTGAGTTACGTTTCAAGAATCACCTGGTTTTTTTTAAAGCTTTGATTTTTAATCTTTTGTCAGAGAGGAGAGTTTGGGAAGTGGACCAAAACCACCACTGAGAGCCAGAGATTTCATGGCCAGTAATCCTGAGCATTTGGAGATACTGAAGAAGATGGGAGTCAGTTTGATTCATCTCAAAGATGGAAGAGTGCAATTAGTGCAGCACGCAGTGCAAGTAAGACCCAGCAGTACCTCTTGAAAACTTCCAGTAAAATCCTTCTAGCTATGATACTTAACACTTCAAGGTTTAGGAGGGACAGCCTGACTGGAAAGGGGAGTACGTGAGGTAGATGTGCAACTGTATTTGGGAGCTTTGTACTTCTTAATATTTTCTCAGTAACACTTCGAACTAATCTTCCATTAAGTTAGGTGGAGGCTCTTCATGTCAAAGTAATGCAGGTAGTAGGGTCTTACCTGAAATACCAAGTTTTCAATGTGAGATATTTCTATTTGTTTAGGAGATCTAATTGGTTATACCTTTTTAGTCTGCAGTGTGGTGGAGTTTCTGAAAAGTTAAATTCCTGATTTGGAGTGGTGAATGAGTGAAAGAGCATCCACTCTGTATCTTAAAATCTTTGTAGCGTTGAATGTTTCCCAGCAGTGTTGTTTTGTTAGGAAACTGGTGTAAAAACAGAGCGTTCTGAATCATTAAAGTACCTATGTATGCAATGTAGGTGGTGGTCCAAGCAAAGCTAACTTCAGTTTTTTCCCCAAGTTTGTCAACCATTTAAGAAGAAACTTCGTTATCTCTTTACTACTTAGGCAGCAAGTTCACTTGATGCTGAAGATGGCTTACGGTTCATGCAGGAAATGATTGAACTCTCCAGTCAGCAACAGAAAGAGCAACAGCTACCTCCTCGTGCTGTTCAGATTGTTTCCCATCCGTTCTTTGGCAGGGTGGTCTTGACTGCTGGCCCAGCACAATTTGGGATGGATTTATCCAAACACAAATCAGGGGTATGTAAGATGTAGATGTGATCCATTCCTAGCTTTCTGTTACTTTCCTTATTGCTGAAGCCTTAATTTTACAGTATTGATACTATTTCAGAGTGGCCAGCTAGAGGGTGATTACAGAGATTACAATGACAGGGTGCAGAAAGACAGAACACATTCTTTTAGATGAGTGTTTATCGGTCTGTAGCCCATGCTCTGCTCCTGAGTCATCAATCATGATTTAGGATTTAATATGCATACATAGTATGACTTTGAAACAAACTCATATAATCTGCAGTGCATTTCTCAAAAGGTGTTCAGTTATAAGGGAAGGTTTTCCTACCATGTCAGCCATGAATTTACAGAAGCCGTTTTAGGGTAGGCTGTTGTTTTGCAAGCTTTCATGGAGGACTGTATCTAGATGGAAGAAGAAAACATCACAGAGGTAATGGTTCCTACTGGAAGCGGTAGGAAATCCCTGTGACTTCGCTGGGCAAGATACAGCCCAACAGCTGAGTCCTGGGCTACCAGTTCACGAAAGGAAATTTTCCAGACACAGCGGTTCACAGGTATGGACAAAATATGCTGAACGTAAGAATTAGGTTTTCATGTGGTCATTCTTTGCTTCTTAGCTGCAGGTCCAGGATAAAGATTGCCTGCGCTAACAGAAGATGCTATACGCATGAGAGTAACTGAAGAAACTGAAATGCTTAAGAATTTTGTGCAGGCTTGAACCTACTGCTCTCATTCTCTCGTTTTGGTTTTGTTTTTCCACACAGACGAGAGGATTTGTTGCAACTATTAAGCCATATAATGGATGCTCAGAGATCACTAATCCTGAGGCAGTGAAAGAGAAAATTGCCCTGATGCAAAGAGGCCAATGTATGTTTGCTGAAAAGGCACGAAACATTCAAAAAGCTGGAGCAATAGGAGGCATTGTTATTGGTAAATAAAATTCTAATTCATTTGTATAAATATAACCTGTATTTTACAGATTTGATGATACTGGAAAGCTGACAAGAAGCTGTTAAACTCACTGAGATGACAATACTCCCAACCCAGAAACTGTTCTTTTAGAAGATGAAGAAATGTTTTTTTTGTCTGGTTGTGCATGAAGTGTAACCAAACAAATCATGATTGGCGATTGTCACTGGTTTTGCAGATTAAAAGTTATTATTTTAAGGACCACTGAGTGTTGAAATAGTGCTGTCTCGTAACTACTGAGGAAGACTTAAGGTACAAAGTAAATGGAAAAAATGGTAGGGAGAACAAGTACACAAGTTGGCTTTTTGCTTTTTGCAGCCGATTTACTATTTTCTGCCAGGAGTACTCTCAACTGACTGGGCAATAGGAAGCTGCTCGAAAAGTCTGCTGAAGTTTGTTCATCTAACAGAAGGGTTTGCTTGCTTTTCCTTTTGTGTGTGTCTGGCTAGATGACAATGAAGGAAGCAGCAGTGACACAGCTCCTCTCTTCCAAATGGCCGGTGATGGGAAGAATACAGATGATATCACAATCCCCATGCTCTTCCTCTTCAACAAGGAAGGAAATATTATACTGGATGCGATCCGGGAGTACGAGGCGGTGGAGGTGCTCCTTTCTGACAAAGCAAAAGATAGAGGTAAGTTTAAAGGATTTTTTGTACAGAATTAACTTCTAGCCGTGCTGTAGCACAATGTGAAATGTCCAGTAGTGATTTCTGTTGGTACCTGAAGGCGCAAGTGGGTTATTTGGTAACGCTGGTTTTCTGTTTGACCTTAGCATTAGTTTTGTCGTATGAAAGCCGTTATCCGAGATGCGTCACTGGGTGTCCCTCCCTGCACCCCCCAAGTTAACACCCAGAAATGCTGTTCATAAGTTAAATGCCAGTTTGACTAATGAGACAGTACGGTCCTTTGGATTCCTTTTGAACCCTTTTTTTGTTATGATCTGCTTTGAAGTAGTGTCAGAAATAGTGCAGGTGTTTTCGGTGCCCTACATTGTAAGTGCCTCTCACTTAGCAAGCTCCCTGGGGATGGTCGTCATACCCAAAAGGAAAGACAGCTATTAGAACTGTTTTGCCTCTCTAAGGAAAAGTGGTTATCATGAGAAATGAGGCTGCTGACCTCAGATGTTTTTCATTTTTTCCATGTATAATACAAGAAAATTGCAAGCTAATGCATTTCAAATTAAAATGTTTGCATATGGCAGAAATTTGTAGGTTTTCTTTTTGCAAGCCTTCCTGGTAGCATTGTTTTATCTGAGTAGAGTTTGTGAAGAATGAGTATCTCTGGTAAACCAGTGACAGCATTTATTTTCTGTACATTTGCAAAGGTGGTATGCTGAAAGCTACGGTGTTGTTTTTTCACAGCTGCTTACAAATTCTTCTTGTTTATTACTATGGTTAAGCTGGTCTAACAAAATACTAAACACAAGAGATAGCTCTGCATTTGAGAATTTGTAATGCATATGTGCTTCTTCCCCCCTCCTTGTGCTTTCATTTGGAATCCCAGCAACGATCTTTAAAGGTAAAACGATTCCAAACTACATTATTGATAGCAGTAAGTATCCTGTATTAAAAATGGCATATGCAGTTAAACTCCCTAGAGCTCCTGAAATACTAGTGTCCTGTGTACTAGTTACATGCATTAAACTGTAAAGAAATTTGCATGGTTAAATTCAGACAGCTGCTGGAAATTTACAAGCTAATCAGTGCTAGAGGCATCAGTGTTAGATGTTTTGAGCAGAGATAAGAGGAAGGAGGCTTCGGCTTTGGCTCTCTTTAATTCACAGGTCAGTAAGCTAGTATAACTGTGCATCTCCCTCTTCCTCAGGTGTGGCATCCTGGTGGATCTGGGAGTGCTTTAAAACCTGGCATTAAGGTTCAGTGGACGCAGTGGACACTAGAGTATTTGCTTAAGTCTGAAGGGCGGCAACTAGTGCTGGCCCAGAAATCGTGATTCAAGTTTGGGAAAGCAAAATCAGTCTCACTAGATTGCTTGCCCTTTCTAGTGATTGTTTTCCCTCCCTCTGTAAAGTATGTTCCTTAGCAGCATGAAATTTTTGTATCAATAGAGAATCTACACTTCCTTGAGGAATAAGGTCAAGGGAAGTGATCTTGCTTTTGATTGATATAATAAAATGCTGCCTTTCTATTTTTTCAAAATACCTTTCCTTTCTCTCCCCCTCTCAAAGACTTGGACATGGAGAGTATGGACCAGAAATTACCTGAAAATGATTCACATAAACAAAATTTGGAAGAAGCTTCTTCAGCATCTCAGGATGTTGGTGCGGTCAGTGAGGAGCCTGAAGAAGGAGAAGGCTCTGATGTTACTGACCCTGATTCTTTATCTCCTGCTCACGCAGACAGTGACAGCGTTTCCATTTCAAATCAGGATTCCTACGTCCCTGGAACTGATGAGGCTAGTACTCCAGAGCCAGCATGTACGCAAGGGGATAACCAGCCTCAGGAACAAAAGACCGAGGCAGAGTCAAACTCCAAAGTTAACTGGGATAATAAAGTCCAACCTATGGAATCCATATTAGCAGACTGGAATGAAGATATAGAAGCATTTGAAATGATGGAAAAGGATGAACTATGACTTGTAATAATGACTTGTTAGTGAACAAATGGAGAACTCTTTGGGTAGAAGTGAGGCCCTGATATCTGAGAACTAGAAAACATTCAGTATTGTGATGAGCAACCAGGTTTTACCTGGAAATTACCATAGAAATCCAGCACACGCTCTTTGTTTTGTTCTAATTTTTCCTGTTCAAAAATGGGAATGTGCAATTGAAGCATTCGTATGGCTCCACTGCGCGGTGCTGTAACCCGGGAGGCTCCTTCAGGCAACAAGCCCGACTTCTGCCTTCCAGGTGCTGAGAGGCCACGCTCCCTTGGTGTCTGGAAAGCAGAAGCTGAGTGCAGCGGGGCTAACATACCACATAACGGTTGTTGGCAAGAGCACTTGAAGGCAGTAGGGCAGCCGCTGCTCTGGGTGGAGTGAAGGCACGGTGTTGCTGACACCTGCTGAGCTGAAAGCCTTCCTTGCTAGCAGCAGGTAAAATCGTTTCCAGTTGTTGCGTCTTTAAGACGCGGGTAGAAGCAGTTGTGATTTTGTTCTGACGTATTTGAGACACAGTAGCGTTGCTCATCGCTCGGTCTGTCTGTTACCATGAAGAATGACCAGGACAGCTTGTTTTTCCTTCTGCTTTACTTTCAACTAGTGAAACAGTATAAACCAAAGGCGATGTGTGCTTTGTGAGCAGGGGCCATCAGGGAAACGAGGACTGCCTTGCTCCTTTGGGGTCTACTGGGTAAAGGTTCACGGTGTGTTACAAAAGTGGTGTCGGTGATGAAAGAAAGAGCTGAAGGTCGAGTGGTTGGGGCAGATGTTGAGTAGAGCCATTTCCTTTGGCCTTCCAGGTTGAAAAACACAATCTACCCTGAGACACAGAGTATAAACTGGCAATATTCTCTGAAAGGACACTAAACAGAATTAGATCAGCTATAACAAAATCTTCCTTTTTCTACAAGTTTTATTCTAACAGCTTGACTTTGTTGTCACTTTTTTTTATATGCTACTTCTATACGTGTGATACTTAAGGCAGTGAGGCCAGTACCAGTAGTGAAGTGCAACACTTTTGGCTGTTGGGTCCATAGCTCAAAGTATAGTGGCGTGAGCTGCGAGAACGGCTGCTGTGTTGCTCTGGGCTTCGGGAGGTTGTTACAGGTAAGTGTGGGCCCTAATTTGTTATCCCTATTATGAAAAGCATTTAAATAAAAATGGGGATGTTTGAACAACTGCGAGACGTTTCGACTGTGTCCACAGAAACTGCCAAAAGCTAGTTAAGTTGATTTAGATAAACTGCTTTTAGAGAATTACGGCTCAAAGAATTGTTTTGTAGCAAAGAATAAATTAACACTGCCTATATGCTGCACCAGGCTAGAAATGAAGGTTTATGTTAATCTTTACAATGGATTGAAAAAAAAAAAAAGCCCCAATCTGAAGTGCACCTTTCGTTTAGCTGGTGAAATTACGCGTGCTGATATGCAACTGTTAATTAGTACAGCCATACTGTATTTATTTATGTATACTCATGTACAGTATGAGTGGAGAGTCCCCAGCAGACGATGTGTACATGTATACTTGATGACACTTGCTTTCAAGAGTTTCAAAATGCACAGGCACCTTTTGAGAGCATGACAGTCGATCAGAATATTGTATGTAAATTGAATGATAACTTTAAATCATTAGAGTAGGAGGTAATTGGGAGGAGGAGATGAAGCAGCGGAATAGTGAGTAAGTGTCCTTTTAAAATTAGCTTTCAGATGTAGTTCTTCCTTTGCACAACTAACTGCATGGAGGTTTGAACTGAGTGAGCGGGGCTTGCAGCAGCTGAGGTTTTTCGGTTGAGAAGTTTTTATTTATGTTTTTTTGCGTTACATGGGTTCCTTCATGTAAGGAGTTTGACCATGGGAGCCTTTTAAGTGTCCTTTGTTCCTTGGAGCCCCTTGGAGACGCCGCGCTCCTCTGGCAGCGCCTGGGCTCGCAGCGACCTGGCCCCGGGCAGGCGGCTGCCGCACCGGAGCCGGCCGGTGCAGGTCGGAAGCTTTTGCTCCGCTGTTCCTTCCACCTGCCAGCTTAGTGCCACAAAGGAGCATTTTAGTTCTCATGCTCTCGACACGGACTGCATCCTCATACTTGTTAGTTCTTTTGGTGGAAATAGTTATTTTTTATAGGTGTAGAGGTCCTCTGGTCATCACGTTAAGACTGTCAATACTGCAACTGAAGCTTATATTTTTTTAACCTGCAGACAATTTAGGTGTAGTTGTAAAATATTACTAAAAGATTATAACTTTTTCCTTGCCGCCGCGAGCTCATTGTTAACTGCTTCATCCGCATCTGTGACTGAAGCAGTACACATCTCTCCTTTCAAGGGATTTTGAACAATCCCAGAACTCAGTGTGGGTGTGAAGCATGGGTTTGGCGGTGGCCTACCTCAGATAACTGTTGTCTCCTTCCTTTTGGGTTGTTTTTTGTTGTTGTTTTTGTTTTACTTTACCTTTGAAATGATCATGAGAGCCATAGCTGTGTTTGACCGGTGGGGTTCGCGCTTGGTTTACAGAACTGAATCAGGTGAAGTTGACCTTTTGGGCAATTTGAGAAACTTGGGGGGTGGGGTGGGGGGACAGTTTTATTCAGGTTATTTTTACTTTGTATTTCCTCATGAGGAAACAGGCTTTAGTTAACCTTTTCATATCACGCTGAAAGTAGTTCGATTTCCTGTCACTGTCATCTTAAAAGCAAAAAGAATGTATTAATCATTTTTTAAAAATCTTTTGGAGAGAGGAGTAAGTGTTCTTTCCAAGTTTCTAAAAGTCTGCTCCATGTGGAATGTCATTCATACATCATTAATTAGTAATCACATCTTTATCGGTCCGGTCACGAACATTTACTTGTATAGCATTGAACACTGAAGAGTTCAGGAATCCCAGCTGGAACTAGCACTTACTCCATGCCATGTAATTCAGATTAGCCAATTAATTTCTCACTTGATATTAGAGGAATATTCTCAATTGTTTACATTTATTGTTTGTTAATGAAGTTTTAAAATGAGCCCAGCTTCGTTTCTCCTCCTCCTGCCGGCGTACCTGAAGGCGTTAGCGTCAGTCGTGGTAAGCATATGTTGAGAAGTCAAAAACGGGCCATCTTATGCAAAAGGCGTCACTCAGAACATAGGAAAAAACATTCTGTGAATGAAATATTGTATGTTCACATTTTATAAGATTTTTTTTTTAGGCAGCCCAATTTACAGCCGTATATTTTCTTATGAAAGATGTCTAATAACAGGTGCTGTAACACTATTGTTGGGTTTTTCTGTCTGGTGGTAAGTGTATACAATATTTCTAAGGGCAACTATGTACTGTGATGTAAAAGTCTGGGCTAAAATGTATATAATCTGTGTACATAATTGTGTACTTGATTATAATTGATTGTAAAGATTTAATAAAATGTAAATATTCTGGTCAAGCTGTTCTAAATTGACACTGGTTTCTGAATGGCCCGGCCAGCTGTGTTTATCTTGATTTT
>VXAL01005408.1:137704-264422 GCA_013399475.1 Chauna torquata | reverse complement strand
TTTTTTTTTTTTTTTTTAGCAAAGCCTGTGGTAGACACATCAATACAGTCCTGGCTCTGTATTAACCACCTCAGTGACGGGCTGGTGGCTGCTTGGGGGCTGTGACAGGCAGGGCAAGCACTGGCGGGGAGGGTCAGGGCCATCCTGGTGCTGGGGCGCGAGGAGGCCGTGATGGGGGCAGCGACAGCCGCCCTGCGCTGCGGGAACTTGGAAATGAGGGATCGCGCGTTGCCGTGAGGGTGGCCAAGCACAGGAACTGGTACGCTGAACTGTTCATATAAACAGATTTTAAATATAAAATTTTATATTTAAAGGGCCTGGTCTGAAAGGAAAGATCTCAAAGGAGAGATTTTTCCATCGTTCTTTCCATGTTGCCAGCTGCTCTGTGACACCTCTGCTCCTGTGTTGTTGTTTTTTTTTCATAGGAATTAGGATTAAGAAAGTATCTCCTGCTCCTGCAAGATGCAGGAGCCCTGAATTTAACCCCCTGGTCAAGTGCTCAGCAATGCTTGTGACATTCATTAAGCAGACAGCGTTACCAGGCCTGCAAATGAAACACTAAACTTCTTCAACCTGCTGTTACAGGAGTACTCGGGCATCGGAGTGCTCCGGAGCAAAGGCACCTTCTGCACTTCTTATTTACATTTTATATACACACCTATATATCCTTTATATATAAATTTCTTTTGCATCTATTTATTTTGAGAGCAGTAGGTGTTCCTTAAAGAATAGGCATCTCCTGTGTTCAAAATCTGAGTTTTGAGTCATTAAGAACTGGAAGGGTGGGCTCTTGCTCTCACAGGCCTTTTGGTCAGGGTGAGACGTTGCTGTAAAACTTCTGCAGGTCACCCGCGATGTCATGGCTCGATGCAGAAGCAAGCGCCTGAGAAGCCAGCGCTGCTTCGTGGAAGTGGGGATGAAGTTGAAGTGTAGATTCTGGTTATAAATCAATAGTAGCACCTGCATCCCTGCAGCCAACGACTGAAGCCTTGCTTGCTTCGGGATTAAAAATAAAGCAATCCCTGCCCCAGCCACCCTTCCACAACCTTTTCTCCTGCAGCCATCCCCCAGCAAGACGCTTGAGAACGGTCAGCATCGCTTCCCCCGGCCTGTAGCCACTTCCAAAAAATGCATAAATGATGGCACATGGGTGGGTGGCTGCGAATGAAGGCAAAGCTGGGCCCGGGGCTTAGCCCAGACTGTTCGTGATGACCTCTCTGGCACGTGGGAGCAGCCCTTCGTGGCTGCATCCCTTCCCATTTTCCCACCCAAATGCAAGAAGAAAACTGGACCATGGGGTAGCTCCAGTTACACCCCACGGTTACTCTCCCTGGGGGCACTCACCACACGGCTGCATGAAGGGAAAGGGTGGTGGGGAAAAAAAAACAACAACAAAAAATTTTTTTTAATCAAATGACACAGGTGCTTGAAGGAAGGGTCTGAAAACCAAGGAATGAGAGAAGTTATTTGGTGCTGGGCCTATAAAGCGAGGAATGGCCTTTCCAGGGCCATCGGGGCTGGCCATGGGTGAGTGGGAGAGCAGGTGTAGGGTGGCAGAGAAAGCCATGGGGAAGGTTTTTTCATCTTTTAATCAATGCCTATTTAATGAAGTCACAATGTCCAGTGTTAGTCTCTCTTCTGACACGTGCGAAGAGAAAATGCAGCAGCGGTGAGGCTGCAGCCGTGAAGCAATGCTGCTATCTGTCCGGCACACCTCGTAGTCGAACCGTCTTTAATCGTTAGCTGTGGCGATGGTTGTACTGATGGGTATAATGTGCAGGTCTGTAATCGGCCTCTCTTGGTAATTTCTCAGGCCAGAAAGATTCAGCGTTGCCAACTCAATTCTTACATTTCCACTTTTTGCATCACCCGGCATGGTGGACTTCAGCAGCTCTGCCAAAAAATTCATCCTCAGCAGCCACTCATCCCCAAACCCATCACTGACGTCAGGAGTCCCATTTTCTTCCGAAGTGCTCTGTAAAGAGACAACGTTAATGCACGTTTCTAGCAGGAATGGTCCCTATAAAACACCATTTGCCTGGAAAAGTTCACCCCAGCTATTAAAACCCAGCACCAGGGAATTCATCTTCAGTAATCCCTCGGTGCAGGGTCGAAGATCGGCACCCAGTGCTCGCAAGGCCATTTGGGCAAACGCGGTGCCAGCAGCGGGCACGGAGCCGAGCGCCTGCGCGCAGCTGGGGAGCGTTGGTGCCCCACTGGCTGCGAAACCCGGACAGACCTGATGGCAGCAGTGCGGGTCAGAGAATGAGAGGAAATGCAGAAAACTGCTTTCACTGTTCACTAAAAAAACCATACCCGGCTATTTCTCCGCCTTTGTGACCTTTACTGGGTTCAGCCATCACCTTCGCTTCGCTTTGGGCTGTGAGTCCCAGGGTTCGTGCTCCCACCCCGGTCCCGGAAGATGCTGAGGGGTTTGCAAGGCAGACGAGAAGAAATGAGAAATTCAGAGATGGACGCGCTGAACGTGCTATGTTGTAGGCTTTCTCTATGGACCTCTTCTGCAGTGGTTACAGAGGAAATGCTGGTGGTTTAGGGATGTGCATGATCCCCCTTTCCACAGCAAAAGCCATTTCCCCATCTTTACTCCTCCCACTCCAGTTTAAGAAAATTAGTGAACAAGGCTTAGCAAGGCATAAAGAAAAAAAAAAGGAGTAAGCTCTGTAGGAAATATGAAAAAGGCATTTCCGCCAAGTGGCAGCTTCCACGGCTGTTTTATGTAACAAAGCACGTGGCTCCCATGTTTATTTTAGGGCTTGACATGGGCAAGCTGATTGCCAGCCAGCGAGCATCTCTGTTAAATGGTGTCAATCTTCGCTGCATTGGCATTACAGCATCATAAAAAATTACATAGCTGCTATTTTGGGTAGCAGCTCTCTCCGACTCAGTGAATAAATGCATCTCCATATGACTCATTCTGGGGGATTATTAATAGACACAAAACCAGAATGCCAAAACCCGAGAATATCGTTCTGTTCCCACACCTATCTTTCCAGTTTCTTGCAGCAATCGCATTCAAGAACTTTTGTCTCAATTTTTTTTTTTTTTAAATATATATATATACACAGAAGGAACATATTCCCTGTTCAGCTCACACCTTGAAGGCTCGGGGGGAGCCTGCGGCAGTGCCGGATGCTCAGTGCCCTGGCTGTGTGCTGGAGGGGTAGCACGCTCCAGCCCAGCATCACGCGCGGGGCTGACACCTATCGGGGAAGCCTCCTGCTAACAGACCCGCTAAGGTGCGGCTGCCGCTGTCACCAAACCTTGAGATGAAAGCTCGCGTCGCCTGCTCTGTCCGTGAAGGTGGTGTGCGCTGGCTTTTACAAAAGGTGACAGGTTCCCATCCCATGCACTATTCTGACAGTGATGAAGATGAAGATGAGGAAGATGCTGATGATGATTATGCCAATGTCAAGCTCAAAGAGAGCATTTACCTGGTTTGGTGGGTAGAGGTAGGCAGCTAAGGAACACCCTTTTTTTTTTTTAAATTTTAGAAGGAAAAACTTGACTTTTTTTTGAATTCTACCGACTTTCACATTTTGAAGTTTCCCTGAGCTGGGATTCAGCTCCCTTCACTGAACACTGTGCCCACAGCAGCACAATACCTGAGATGAATTTTTTTCACTCTGTGCTTATCCAACTTCTTGGGTAATGTTTGACCTCAAGGGTTCCTCCCCAGCAGCAAAGCAAATAGCCTGCCCCTCCGAAACCACCCCTGCATCCCGTGTCTCCCCTTCCCCAGACACCCCCAGAATGAAACTAAGCAGGGACATATTTCAGCCTGGAGAAGGAGAGTGTCCCGGCAGCGTCAGGAACACAGAGCAGGGACCTCCGAGCCGAACCCCTCCCTGACTTGTCCTCCACAAAGCCCCATCAGTAGGAAGACACATCAGTCGCCCGGTGACCACCGTAACAACTTCCTTCACCATGTGCGTGCTGCAGTGGGAGCGCAGCTGGGAGGCTCCGGCTCTCCCCGCAGAACAAGTGCTCGTTGTTGTCCCCAGGGCTGTGGATAAAGCCGCCTGTGGCACATGGGGAGGTTCCTCAGAGCCCCCAGCAGCCTGCGCAGGGCACTGGTTTGGTACCCTCATGATTTCGTGGGCAGGCGCTCAGCAGCTGTGCCAGCCCCATGGGCTTTGGCTGGCCCCGCTGCATGCCATGGGGACCCAGTGACACCCCTACTTCAGCTGCCTTCCCCCCGCTATGGAGCTACGGAGCGCTCCTTGACAACGCATCGCCCACTTCTGCTCCATCCTGCGTCCACCGCGCTTCTTGCTGGATGCCCGCTTCCGTTCGCACGTCTCAGCAGATGGCGTTGGGTTTGGGAAATATTTAATGTTTGTTGGGTCAGCGCGTGTCAGCTTAGGGGTGGTGACAGGGAGCGCGCGGTGCCTGGTGGCAGCCGGGGAATGAGGGTGTTGTGCCCGAGAGGGACGGGTTCACCTGGCAGGCCGCCAGAGCCCAGATTTGCTGGCTCTCGGTTTAGGAAATGAAGGGAAAATGGTCAAGGTGGGGAGACGCATTGTGAAATGGATGCAGGTTGGACATGAAACCTGCCTGGAGTCGTGCTCGGTGCTCTGAGAAGGGGCAAAGCCAGCCAGAGCTGTTGGTGGGGCAGAAATGCCACCAGCCGTCGGGAGTTGCCCTCCAGTTTAAAGCTCGTGTTAAATTCACCCCTTGGTGGGTGCACACACAAAGCAGCTGGAAGCCTCTCCAGTCCTGGAGGTCTGGCGTGTCGGCTGAGCCAGTTCGGAGTTGAGGCAACGCTAACTCCAAGCTCCAAGTGACGGGTAACTACAGTTGTATGGCCAAAACTGAAATAGCTGAGAACTATTTGTTTTCCCTCTGATTTTCATACTGCAGCGGCAATGTCTTTGGAGCTGAAACATGCTTAAACGTTTCTCTCTGGTGCTTCATCTTTCAATTCGCGCTCCTCTTAGTCAGATTTTCAAGCACTCGCAGTTTGCGGGCAGTGTCAGCCATCAGCCTGGCCCTCCTGCAGCAGTTAAAAGGTGCAAGAAGTCTCGCAACGTTGCGACCCTCGCCTCCCTGCTGCGCCTCGCGGCAGCACCCGCACACCCCGGCGGTGGAGGAGATGGGAGCCCCTCACGCAGGCAAATGTGCGGGTGGGCGGTGGGATCAGGGTGCTCGCGGGCCGCAGATCTTGTTTGTGCAGTCAGGGTTCGGAGTTTGGAGAGCGCGGGGACTGCTGCTCCGCACCAAGGCACTGGTCAGGCACTGTGAGCTGGCTCGGCCGGTGTGAATGGGACAGCCCCGGGGACATGGTCCTCCTCCTCCTCCTCGTTCTCAGTTGCAGCAGTTTGCATGTCCACCCACCCCGTCTGTCCATGTGGTTTCCAGTCCACCCATTACCCACCATTAGCCCACGTAGTGTTAGTCCACGTGCCCTGCAGCAGCACCAGGCAAACCCAGCTGCGGGCACGGATCCTTCCTGGGGCATCCACGTGGATCCTGCTCCAGTCAGACCAGGCATATTTTTAAAAAGATGCATCCAAGCAGAGATTAAGAAGAATAACCAGAGGAAGGGGGATTTGCTGAACATTGCCAGTGTGGTCAAGAAAACTTCCTAAAATACATCGACCCCCCCACCAGCAAAAGCCCAGTTCCTCATGGCAAAGTGTGAATCTCCGTAAAATTTTAGAGAAGCCCAGATTTTTCAATCTGTGCTTCCTACCTATTTCTAAAGAGTTGAATTTATGTGGCCATCATGGAAAATCCTGGGGTAGCTCAGCCAGCCCATCCAACCACGCAGCCCGTACCTCAACGTGGGTCTCCTGGAGATGTGGAGATGGTCTTCTGTAGAGCGTCAGGCTGAAAACTGGAGCTTTAGCAAACCTCTCAGCCACTTTGGGATAATGCATGTCCAAAGGTGGATTTTTCACTCCTCATGCATGAAATTCGGGCACTATAGTCTGCTCCATAAAATTATCACACTGTGACTGAAGAGAGACATTTTGGCTCAGCTGTGCTCCCAAGCTGAGATCTCGCTGCTGAGCTGCGGAGGGATTCGGCTGGTCCTTGCCGCTGCTGGAAACCCCGTCTCAAGGAGGATGAGCGCACGTCATCATCGCTGTTCTGCCTGCGTGGGAGATGCAGCTCAACAAGATGCACATGTGCCGTTAATCTGTGCTGCCAGGGTCCAGAGGAAAAAAACATGCATGTCCTGTGCCAGTGTCTGAATGATGGGCAGCACACAGAATAGCTGGCTCCTCCTTGGACCAGAGCGATTGCAACCCAGGTGTTAGAAAGTCATGTGGGTAATAAGCCCCAAACCCTCAACCACGTCTCAGGTATGGGGGTAAAGCCTTGGCCTCCTCCTGCCACCAGGACAGGACCTGCCCCTTGGATGAGCCAGACGCTGTATCGAAGGGTGGAAAGGTTGGGGAGGGGGCACAGGTGAAGAGAAACCCTCAATAATAAAAACAAAATAAAAGCACCATCCTTTTAGGCCAAAGCATAGATGTTACAGCAGAGTCTCCCATGCAGGATGCCCATCCCTGGAGGTGCTCAAGGCCAGGCTGGATGGGGCCCTGGGCAGCCTGATGTAGAGGGAGGTGTCCCTGCCCACGGCAGGGGGCTGGACCTGGGTGGTCTCTAAGGTCCCATTACAAAATTACAAAATCCCTTCACCACAATTTTGTCCACGATCCCAGACTGTAACTTGGAGCTTATTAGGTAGTACGTCCGCCTTTGGCCTGGAATAATTTTCTTGGTATTCCTTTTGTAAGAAACTTTGAAAAACGCGTTTACTACTATGCACAGCACGTCAGGTATGAGCAGTTGTCCTTCTCTGCCCACCTCTTTTCCACCCAGGATATATTTGAGGTATGGATCCAAGGAGAGATGCATTTTAAGCTACAGTAATCGGCTTATATGATTATAGATCCTTAGCGGACGTGTATATTTAAACTTCTAAAAAAATTTGCAAGGACTTCTGCAAAGGCAGAAGACATAAACTAGATTAAAGAGCAACATTTGGCTGAGCAACCCCACGGGCCTGCTCCTGGTACGTGCAAGTTCTTACAAAACCCAGGGATAAGCCAAATGCTGGTTCTCAGCCCCAGCAGGGGCATGCACTCAGGTGGTTTTGGTCCACGAGGAGGTTCGGTTGGTTCCCCTCCCTTTCCCACATGTTACATAGCACTTGCTCTTGACTTGTTTTTGCAGCAAGCCATGGCTCAAGGCTTGAGGAAATGGTTATCCTGCTTCGAAAGGCAAAGCAGACAGCTCAGTGGTTGAGTTGCAGAGAGAAGGATGTCCAACCAAAACTTGAAGTGCTCAGCAACCATCTTAGTTCATGGGCTTCAGACATTGGAGACGACAAGGTTTCTGCTCTTTGCTGTAAGTTTTGCTTCCGTAAGCATGGCTCCTTACAATAACTTACCAGCACTGATCTTTGGTTTTCCATATTCCTAAGACTTTTGAAAAGCAAGTCTCCTGCCTGACCAAGATGCTGGGTCCAGCTCCTGGGTTCTGCCTGGCACACGGAGATGGCAGGAGCACCACGGCCAAGGCTGACGATGCAAATATGTGACCTCTCCCACCCCCACCCCCCAAATCCCCAAAACTCAAGTCTGCCCACATCCACTGCAGAAGGGTGGAGCAAATCCAAGGGTGTCAACACTCACCCCAGTCCCACCAGCAGCTTGGGGTGGTCCTGGTGCCGCATCAACTTCAAAGGCACCCACTGCATCCCTGCAAACCCCCTGCCCATCCTCGTGCCTCCACCATGGGCTTCCCAGGCATTTGCAAATATGGCCCTCTACAGGCACCAGCCACACTATACGGGAGACTAAAGTACTGCTTGGTACCATGATCGCATTAAGAGCATGGGAGAGATGGGAATTGCTTTTCCTCTCTCGCAAAACTTCCACAATAGCCTGTGCCATCAGCAGCAGCAAGGAAAAACAAACAAACAAACAAAATGTTAAAACTATTAGCTGGCTGAAAGAAACTCCACGTAAAAGGAGGCTGGTGCATTGAAAGACCATGACGCGTCTGTAACACGGGATTTGTATAGGAAATTTATACATGAGGTGTTCAGTGCTTACAAAATGAACCATGTTTTAAAAGAAAGGACCCAATTCAACCACTCCTGTACTACTTGCAAAGGCTTTATAAAGCACTTTTGAGAGAAGGCCTTGCAGGATCAAGCCCTAGGACCCCTTATTAATTAACGTGTTCAAATAATTCAAGTAGGCGATCTCTTGACTCTCCTTAGTGTGGCCACCTGCTCGAGAGCTGATATAAATTACAGAAAAAAAGTACCATATGCAAGAGTACAGTAATCACCTGGAAGACTCTGTAACAGATTAATGAGCTCTGTAGCACTGAGACCCCCCCAAGAGCCTTACCAAGGATGGCCTGATGGGAGGAATGCAGCGAAAAATCATCTCCATTGAGGCTGGGATGCTCAGGAAGAGCTGTGCTGTCAAAGCTGCTGCCAAAATCCTGAGCAAGGATTCAGGAGCTGGTCAGCAATCTTTGACCATTAACAGGCTAAAGATGCATGTGGTGAAACCTACCAGTGAGGACCCTGCTGCTGAGGTTTTACGTGGAAAACTATTAATGCTACGGAGTGCTTGAGTTGTCCCAGTCCTGGGATAGAACAACCACTTGACTCAAACCAAGGCTGACACGTCCTCCCTACCAGGCTGCCCATCCGCGGCCAAAAGCAAAAGGAAAACCCAGTGTGGGGAAGGAAGCATAAGCAAATTGCTTTTTTTTCTTCACATATTCTAGGTATGGCACAGCACTGATGGCATTGCTGGGGGGAACTCACACAAAATGGTCTGACATGGACTGCCCAAGCCCAGTCAGAGTGAATGTTGGAGGAAATCTCTTTAATGACGCAATTCCCTAATATTTTAGAGATTTCCAAAAGTGATCTTTGAGGGACTTGGTTGAAACCCTTGAAGAGGATCTGGTCTGCAGAAGGTCCTGCGACCCAGGCCAGTGAAAAATGGCCAACTTTAATTAAAGGGCTTTGGGTTAAGTGCCCCACAATGATGTCCGCCACATCAGAAAATGATGTTATTAATGCAGTCTTGTGGTCTATTCCACTTACATGATCCTACACAATGCAGTGACACCAATCAATACCGAAACCTACATCCTGAAGATTCACTGAGAAAGTTTTTCCTTGGGATGCAGTGCAGACCTGGCACTCACACAGTGTCAAAGGAGGGAGAATAAATACTGGCAGAGGTAACAATCTCTTTTAAAAGAATAAATACAAAAGGTGTCTTTTTTTCCTTTTTTTTTTTTTTTTTACTCATGACAGTATTTGTTAAAAATATTACATCTGCTTTTGAGAAGATAGCATCCTCTCTGTATAATATGGAAAAATAAACTCTACAGGACATGCAAGAGATACCCCCAATTGGCACAGAGCTGCTTTAAAAGATGAGGTCCACAGAGTCATAAATGCGAAGGGCTGGTTTTGCCTTCCCTGACCCCAGGCTCTTAGAACACTGTGTTGCATGAATGGTAAAAGACGAGAATACATAAAAACAGTAAAATGTTTATTTTCTTAGAAAAAAAGAGATTCAAAATGATTGTGATCACACTCCCATTCGTGCTCAGCAAAGCCAATACTGCAAGCTTAGTCCTTGATTAAGATACCTATTAAATGAAACTCTTTTCCTCTTAAAATACCAATTCCTGCTCCTGCATCACTTCCAGTATTTCAGTGATAACATGCTTTTAATGGATAATAGTTTCTCAGCTTCTTCTCAGCAGAGAAACAAGGCCTGCCATGGCAAAACATCCCATCTCCAAAGCTTGAAATCACCAGCATTAATAAGCACTCCGGCCCGTACGCGGACTGACAGACAGCTTAAGGGTGTTTCTCAGATGCTTGAATGTTGACTTATGGAAGCTTTGTATAACACTACCTCATCTGATAGAAAACAGGCCAGAAGCCTTAATAAAATCAACAACGTCTTTCAGATTAACTTTAAGGATTTGCTGCGTATCTGGACACAGAGAAAGTGAAAAGTTGCAACAAGTTTTAACTAGCAGCAACAAAAACAGTTCCTTACGAGTTCTTAGCAATATTCCTCATCTGTTCATTAAGAAACACTGTAACTGAATGGAGCATATAATGTGGAAATGATCTTCTTCTGTTATGTAGTGCTGTTCGCTCTAGAAGACTTCCAAAAGGTCTCAACTGGGTTGTAATCTATTTACACAGTAGTATTCCTGGTTTGATTGGCAGAATTGGCACTATGTGACATCCTCCTCTTCTGAACAATAATCACGACCCTGTAGGAAAAGAGCCAGATATTTTGTAAACGACTAACTGAAGACACAAATAGTACTTTTACAAATAATACATTTCAGGTCTGTTAAATGAGGACATTTAAGTTCAGAGCTGGGCAGAAACTGAAAAACAGGGAATGAAGTTTGCACAACTCCTACAACCATTCCTGGAAGATTTGCTCGAAACCAGGATAGGAAGCCACTCCCTCTCTGTCACTGTGAATCTCATAATTTTCGTTCCCTATTTTGAATCCCAGGGGAGTCCAACACACTGATTTACAAGGCTATTTTATGTAATGATACAACTTGACGAGCAATCACTAAAACACAATCTCCGATTGAAAAGCATGAAAGTGTGTAATCATATGAGCAACACAAGCCAGCTGCTGTGAACAAGGATACTTCATCTGATAACCTCAGCAAGAGCTTAACATGAGAGCAAAAGATACTATTCATACCAAAATTACACTTGCACAATGGGGGAAAACAGGCTAAGCTCAAAAACCCATGGATTTCGTACAGACTAGGTGTGCTACACTTTTCATCTCATCCAAAATGCAAGACTTGCAGCAGCATCTACCTGGGGTCACCCTTGGGAAGGTCTACAGAAGACGTGTCGTGTCCTGCAGGAGCTGTTCCTCGCGTAGCAACAAGAACAGGGGATGATGGTACCCGCTGTCCTCGTTCCTCTCCACCGAAACAGCTGGAGCTGAGCTTCTGAATGCACAAACCACCCAAGATATCCTGAGTAAAACAAGTGCTTCAAATATAGTATGAAAATCAGCCTCTGGACTATTCCCCTTTGGTCCTGTGTGCTGGGTTGTGTCACCCAAGTGTCTGTGTGAAAAAAATCCCAGCGGCCGAGCAACAGGCTGGCAAAGAGGAGGATAAATATGAGAGTCTCAGATCTGCAAGAAAGTGTAAAAGCTCAACAATGCTCTGCAAGCAGAAGGGACCAATTCAGAAGTGGTTAAACTCTAATAACACAAGGGGTATCAAGCTGACCCACAAATTAAAATGGGTGACCGTCCTGTCTGGAAAGAGGAATGCAAAAGAAAAAAAGGAGAAAACAAGAGGGAGAGATGTTTCTTGACGCAATTTACTTGGGATGTGCAACTGATGTAGGGTACTAGCCAGGAACAAAAGTTTGTAATGAAAATCCTCTGCAATTAAAATCCCACCAACGATGCTGGGCTTGTGGAGCTCACCTTGCTGGAGGGTCTCGCCCTTCTTCCCACTCCGCACCCAGCGACCTGCAGCACTCACGTGGCTCTCCATGGCCCAACACGACTAGTGAAAGGGCTTTCTTAGTATGACAAAAAAATCCCAAGAGACTAATCAGCCCTAATATAAATTCAGCAGTCACTGACCCAAGAAAGAAACAAAGAAGTGCATTTTTTAAGTAGAAGGTTTGATTCAGAAAAAAGAGTCGCTGACAGGATGCAGAAGTACGTCACAGTGACGCCCAAATCCATCCGTTTTGTCTGTGCTGGGGACCACGATGCACTTCCAAATCCATCTGTTTTGTCTGTGCTGGGGACCATGATGCATTTGGACAAAACTACGAGACGAATCCGGTGGTGATGAAGGCTTCGTCCAACACAATTCAGAGCCGTGAAGGTCACGAGCAGTGATTAATGACTGCAGCTCAGGGCATTTCCAGCCAATTCATTTACCTGGCCCCCCTGCTGCCCATCATGCCCTGCAGGAGGGGCCACCAGTTAAACAGACCCAAAACACTGAAGGCTGTCTTGCTTTTTTTCCCTCTCATCCCTCCTGCCGTTCTGCTTTTCGGTTCGATCCCTGAAAGCAAAGCGCTCTGCTCCACAAAAGGGAGGCAAGAAGCTGAAAATGAGTGTGCTGAACACAGCCCGGCCACGTCACGGAGATGCCACCTCTCCCATGGCCTGGGTGCCAGCGAGAGCCAGACTGCCGCTGTCAGACATTTCACTCCCGTCTCCGTGCCCTTGGGGAAGGAGCCACGCCGGTGTCTAGGAGGTGGCCTTCAAGGCCATGTCCCTTGGTGGCCGCCAGGCACGGGGCTGCTGCCAGCCTGGCTCACACCAAGCTTCCTGCCAGCCGGCTCCTTCACTCACCGCGTGTGGGCAGCGACAGCACAGTCAAAAAGAGGAGGAGAGTAAAAACACTGGCTGAAGTACCAGAGATACCCCCCACGCTTTCCTGAAGTGTAGATGCAGACCTTCCACCCACCAGACTCTGCACGAAGAGACCCCAGCCAGCTAACTCGACGCCCAAGTTACGACAGCGTCCGACTGCAAGACGAAGAGCCCCCGTAGTGCTACGTTACAGCCCAAGACTGTTGTACTTTTTGCAGGGAAATGCTTCAAAGCTGCCATTCGCACATATCGCTTGCTCTGGCACGGCAGGCAGGTACGAGGCCAGCCGGCCTCCAGCCAAGGCACCAGCTGGTGGGAAGGCGGAGGACAGTGCAGGAGGGAGGAACCCAAAGGGTTCCGGCCGCCGCTCCAACCACTGCGCCCTTCCCATCCCTTCCCTCCTCTGCCGTCCTTGAGGCAGAGCAAAGCTCTGCTGAAAAGCCGAGTGAAAAAAGGCGCTTCTGTTTTATGCCAGCCAAGAATAACGCCGGAGTGAAGGCAAGGCAGCCTGGCAGCTTGCACACAAAATCAGCAGTCTTACTTGCGCCTGGGTTTTATGTTAAGAGGACTTTCTTTTTTTTTTTTAGGACAAAAGCTTTTGTCTAAAGCTTACTCCCTAACTGAATTTTTATCAGTAACAACAAAGTCAGTGTTCCTCAAGAAGACCAGAGGAAGAAGGAAGCGTCCTGTTGCCGCCACCTTCCACTGCAGCACTGTAGATCTGACGCATAGGGGTTCCCCCTGGTGCTCCTCAGCAGAAAGCCAGGAGAGGTCTCCAGCTCCTGCCTGGCAGAGTAAAAGTCTGCTTTGGTCACACTGTGGCCCTAGTCCAGCAAAACACTTAAAAATGACAATTTTTGCCCCCCCACCCTGGCCCAGTTGTTTCAGAGGCTGTCTGACAGATGCTGGAGTTGATGACACCTGGAGTGTTGGCACCTGTGATCAGTTAGAGGCCTGCTGTGCTTGAGATGGGAAGTTATCATGGTAGGATTGGCGAAACCACTCAAAATGGTCAGTTAACAGCTTGCAAAGCCGCAAAGGTCTTCTGAAGAAACCAAAATAGAGACCACATGAAGGAGCAGTCAGAAGATGAGTTCCACAACAGAAACAGAAGGGCACAGGTAGCACCTGAGTGCAGACATAAGTGATGGCATGTTTTGGGGGGAGCATGTGAGTGAGCAGATGTGTGTTAGGAAGAAAAAGAAGAAACCAGGGAAGGCAACAACCCCCCAGAAAGAAGCACCATAGTGTTTGGGCAGACACAACCCAGCGCACAAACCCACGTGAGCCCTTTGGCAATTTCTCTTCCTACCCTGAACACCAGCTAATAACTGGGGTGGATGGCCCATCCTTCTAAACAGTAGAGGCTATTAAAGAAATTTTAATGATTCAGGGTGTAAATGAACTATGTTGAGGAAGACAAGATGGCAACATATGCATCCAAGTCCAGACAACTCCCAAAAAATCCATTCTTCCTCCCCTGTGATTCCAAAATCCAGCTTTCAGCTTTTGTAGATGACCACAGCGGCAATCTTAACACAAGTGTGTGAATTCAGGTAATTAAAAAAAAAAGCCCTATACTTCTTTCCTGCTGCCCACACCAAAATCAGAGCAAATGTTTCATTCTGTGCTCTCTCCTCTTGCTGCATCTAGAAAGCTGATGCCTCTACCAGGGTATGCTACATGGTTGATGACATCCTTTTTAAAAAAACAAGAATAAAAATCACAGCAAAAGCCCTTTTCCCCATTGTTGGGGACGACAGGCCAATAAACCAAACCCCACGCCACACGAATGCAGAAGCCTTCCCAGTTCAATGGCTTTTTGTGCGAGAGAGGCGAGGTGCCTCAGCAGGTCCCTCTTCCGCCATCACCCCCCAGCTGGGCGCCAGCGTCCTCCAGGCGAGGAGGAGGAAGAGGAGGGTGGCTGGCCCAGCAGAGCGCGATGAGCTGCACCAAGCAGCCCTTTCTTCTGCGGCAGCTGAAAGAGTCGCCGGGACACAGTGGCCTCTTTCAGAGGAAATGTGGGAAACCTTGGCGAGGTTCTTCAGTGGGAGCCCTTCTCATCAATCTGGTTTTGTTTACAGTGCTTGTTGAAAGGATGGGAAGAAAACGGCAAGAGGCAGCACACAGTAATTGTATGCTGTGCTAATTTTTGTCTGTTTATTTTGTTAGAGAAAAATCAATAGAGTCATTAAGAGCAATCCCCTTTGCTAATGAGTTTTAGTCTAATCATTCTGCCCTTACATACACTTTACTTAGCAACCCCCCTATTTCTGATGGCACTCTTTAAATAAGATATAATGGATGTTTGCATTGTGATTATTATACTGTTCATATTTTTTATACACCACTGCAGCTGTGTAGGAAACAGCTTATGATGACATGATTGGTGATGAACTCCCCAGGTGCTGCTTACCTGGATTGGTTTTACGATTTTTTAAAATCACAAAGCCACAGATGTTTCTCTTCTAGGGGTACAGTCACCAGATATAATCCCAGAAACTGCTTGTTAACTACACAATTATACCTCAGCCTTGGCATTTTTTGCCAGTAGTGAGCTGCCTACGCACTGTGCCACAGCCTACAATAACAATACATATTTAAAAAAGAATTTCTGATAATCGTTTTACTGCTCCATAGGTAGGACTCAGAGAAAGCAGTCATTTTCCAGACCATTTTTTGTGATAGCCATCATCAAGATGCTATATAAAGTAAATATTCCAAATTTACTCTCTATACACCATGGTTGTTAACACCGCTTTTATGCTTTAACATATACTTTCACATATGTTAAAAAGAATACGAAGTTTAAGAACTTGAGCCTGCAAAAATTGCACCTGGGATTAACTCTGCTCTGAGCTGTCCTGTTCAGCTAACGGGATTTCTTCTCATTGGGCAAGGTGGAGTTTGTGTGTGGTCCTGCACAATCAGGGTCCAAATAAAGTTGAGACGTAGGAAAAAAAAACAAACAAAAACTGGAGAATTTTTAGGAGAGACATAGTAATTCTTCTGTATTCAACTTAAAACTTGAACTCTTCTGCTGTGCTTCACAGTGACTCTTGTGCATTCATACGCATCTAAGTAAATTAGTCCTTGCACTACTGGATTACAGAGACCCGAGGTAGAATCACAGAATACCCCGAGTTGGAAGGGACCCACAAGATCATTGAGTCCAACTCCTGGCTCCACACAGGACCACCCAAACATCAGACCCTGTGTCTGAGAGCGGTGTCCAAACGCTTCTTGAGCTCCGGCAGGCTCGGTGCCGTGACCACTGCCCTGAGGAGCCTGTCCCAGTGCCACCTCTCGGTGAAGAACCTTTTCCTAACACCCAGCCTGACCCTCCCCTGTCACAGCTCCATGCCGTTCCCTGGGTCCTGTCGCTGTCACCAGAGAGCAAAGATCAGCCCTGCCCCTCCGCTCCCCTCGTGAGGAAGCTGCAGGCCGCCAGGAGGCCTCCCCTCAGCTCCTCTTCCCTGGGCTGAACACACCAAGGGACCTCAGCCGCTCCTCACACGTTGTGCCCGCCAGACCCTTCCCCATCCCTGCAGCCCTCCTTTGGGCACTCTCTAACAGTTTCATGTCCTTCTGACACTGTGGCACCCAAACCTGCACCCAGTGCTGGAGGTGAGGCCGCACCAGGCAGGGCAGAGCGGGACGATCCCTGCCCTCGCCCGGCCAGCAGGGCCGTGCCTGATGCTCCCCGGGCATGGCTGGCCCTGCTGGCTGCCAGGGCACTGCTGGCTCCTGTTCAACTTGCCGTCGGCCACAGCCCCCAGACCCCTTTCTGCGGGGCTGCTCTCCAGCCTCTCGTCCCCCGGCCTGTACCTACAGCCAGGGCTGCCCCTTCCAGGTGCAGAATCCGGCACTTGCTCTTGTTAAACTCCAGGTAACTACTTTATTTGCCTGAAGACCAATACAAATGGTCTAAGTCTGCTATTGCTTATCACTGCACCCAGCAGAAAACACAGAGCAATGCAAACCAGGACTCATTATGAGGATACATTTCTATCTTCTCAATCAGAGATGGTAATTAAAACCCATGTTTATCACACTGTGATGAAAGCAGCAACTTCCCCCACCCTACCAGTGGCTGCCACTGCCCATTTCTCCTCTCCTGGGCATCACACAACAGACCGCGGATTTATCTGGTGGCTACTTCTGTTTTGCGAGGGATCTGCCAGCCACTCTGTGCTGCTCGCTTCCTCCTTGAGTCTAATTGCTGCTATCACCCGTTGCTCATCCTCTGCTGGAATATGCAATTTTGGGCAAGCCAAATTTTCAAAAGTGATAATAACGCGGTCCCCAGACAAACTGCCTCCTTACTGCTGCCTGTCCCTGCTTCATTTTCTTCCTGAACTCCTTCTATGAATGTGCCATTTTGTCTCCAAGAGTAAAGCCCATGACTATACTCACAACAACTTCATCCGATGTGAAAACGCCAGGAGAACTTGCTGCAGCTGCTGGCAGATGTTGGGAGTATTTCCGAGTGAGCCAGCTTTCACCCCCAGCCTCAGGTCTTGTGCTGCTCACAGCTGACCTGTTAATTCCTTCTCCTCTTCTCTCCCAATGCTTTGCACACGCAGCCCTTGGTCAAGCAGAAGCTGCACTCACCCAGACCCTCACCACGTCCATCGGCTGAAAACACACAGCCAGACACTCCCCCAGCATTTATTCATCCAACTTTTTAATTGCCTGGTTTTTGTCTGTCTGAAGGCACATTGCTATGCTACTGAAACGTTGTCATGAGAAGTCCTGCACGGACTGTCAGTGATTAAATGAATCCCAGAACTACTGTTTCCTGTGCTGTCAACTCCTTAACTCTACCCAGCTACTCCAAATCTCCCACATTTACATCCCTGCCTTCTTATCAGGCTTTCTTCTCTTTTTTTTTTTTTTTGCTTTTAAGTTCACATTCTGGCACCCCTGAAATTACTGGAAAAAAAGGTCCAGTTGACTCTAGCAGAAGCAAAACACAGTTGAATGCACTGAATGCATTCATAGCTCAGCATTCAGCACCAGGCTTTATTTCAGGATTTCTTTCTTCCCACAAATCCTATGGATTTAATTATCATAATTACATGAGGTTCCATATATGCAAGTTCAGTTCTAGCTCCTCTCTCAAGGACAGACAGTCAAACAGAGATACTAACAGATGTCTCCCTCTGAATGCCTCACTGTGTTTTGACATTGAATTTTGGTAGGCAGAAGCTTCATGCATTGGGTTTGACATTCTGATTTTTACCTTTGGGTCACATTTGCAGAAGTGAACTCAGCTTTGCCATGCCAATACGTGCAGCCAGGAACACAGCACATGCTGGGTACCGACAGGGGATGGACTTTGTTTCAAAGAAATTCTCCATACCATTTCATTACGGCTTTTTTGACCTCCAGGACTCATCAACACTTTTTATTTTCAGTTGCTAAAACATCAGCCTGCGTCCTTTGGACTTCACACTTGGACTAAAGAAATTTATTTCAGCCAGCCTTCCTTTTGCTCCAAAATGCACATTTAATTTTCCCTATAATTCTTATCATGCACATAATTGTTGTAACTCATTTGTATTAGATGACCTAACACCCCTCAGGATTTCAGTGTAAGTTGAGGGATATCCTCCTTCTGGCTGTAAGGTTTCTGCTGACACAGCCCGTAGGGTCAGCGACTGACAGCGTGTCTCCGTTACAAATCCAGTGCTACTCATGGCCACAGTTACTAAATGGACATTACCACATGTCCTGGGCCCTCATCAACCACAGGCAGCCCCCCCACCTCTGCAGACTATTTCAGCTGTAACTGGTGAGTTGCTCAATGATTTAATTCTTTTAATTGCTCCACTGCTGTCCTTCATTTCCATGGAGAAGGGACTCAGAAAGCTATTTAGGAATCAAACAAAACTAGTATTTTCTGATCTTTTTGGCACTTGTGGCAGATACCTAGAAAAACAATATACTGCTGGCAAAGACTAATTAAAAAACAAAATTTCTCTTAGGAAGGCAATTTCCTCAGGCACAGGAGGTCCCCAGAGAAAGCAGATCCCATGTTCAGCTGTGCATTAACCCCTGCCAATCTCATCAGATGTCAGCAGCTTGAAATGCACAGGAGCTGTCTGTCTCTTTCACAGATAAAACTGTGCATTTCATCTTAATAGGCAATCTCCTGATCTATACGATAAATAAGTGTAAGAGCCCTGGAGAACACCTGCAAGGATCTGAGAGCATGACCTAAACAGCGAGGAGACACAGTCAACTGCATCTCATATGTGGCAGCTGGCAAACGAATGGTATTACTGCCCTGAAACAAATCTAGAAAACTAACCTGAATTCATAATTAGATACAGCCCTCAGATGGTCTGGTCTGTAGATAAGATACATCTTTGGAAAATCCATTTCACTGGAGATTCTGTGTTTGACACTATGGAAGGTGATGATGTACAGAAAAAGCAGCTAAATATTTATAGGGTGAACGCATTTGTTCAAAGCAGATGTGGCTCTATTACAGATACGTATAAGTTCTATTTTAAATGCATATATAGAAATGTCACAGGTTTAGCAAAATATTACTCCTGTGAAGTATTGGTATATATATTTATACTGGTATATACTCTTCTCAGGAATCTCCAAACTCCTCCTATCTTCTAACCACATACTCTTCCTTTTTATCTCATTTTTTACTTACATCTAGTATATTTTTTAGAGTAGCATAACAAATTTGTTGTTTGGGACAAATAAGAGATTCACCCACTGTAGCACTCCAGCTCCTAAGATCAGGAGAGTGGGCAAAAATGGCAGAAACTCAGAGTCAGCCAAGTAAAAACTTCCCTCCTTCTTTACAGTTTGGGAGTACAAATTATTTCAATCCAACTGGGGAACCAAGTATTTAATATCAAGTATTAAATAAGGTACACCACTCCAAAATACGAAGCGTAAAGAGTACATTGGTTAGTGGACATCAGCTCAAGGTGTAAGCAAGGGCTGAGATCTCACTCATGACTTCTCTTGTAGACATGCAACACAGTCCATACAGCCTGTTTAATTCCTGAAGTCTGTTTCCCATCTGTGTTGTGGTACAACAATTCTCTACCATCTCACAAAGAAGCTCGGATTTTCATTTAAAAGACTCAGAATTTTATAACCAACGAGTGGTATGGGGGATCACAGACCAGAGTCCCTTCAAGTAGCAGAGGACATGGATGCTGCAGCAGTGTCCGCTTTTCCTCCCCATGGAGCTGGGAAACTGCTTGTCCACTGCCTGGGTGAAAATGGACGTTTACTGTTCCTTACCTTTTCGATTTTTTCATCAAGCATTCTGAAGAATTCTTGTTGGCTTTCAGAGATGTGCATGCTGAAAGGCAAAGGCAGAGTATCAGTACCAACAGGACTTCTTCCATTTTAAGATGCTGACACTGTAGTCCAGAACTGCTGAGGGACCCAGATGTAAGTTTTTACCACTGTGAAAAATAAATCACTTTATACTTTTGTCTACAATGACAATCTTTTTAATCTTTTTTTTTTCTTGTTTAACGTTTCCCCACAGAAAAATTATTGCATTTGGTTCTGTGTATGTGTGCTAGCCTTGGGGTGGTAACTTGGACCTGTGTGCATCCAGACGAGACTATTCCCTTTTTCAGGCTGATTACAGAAACTTAACAGCCCAATACTTTTCCTTGGGCCAGTGAGAGCCCTCTCTGTGTTGAGAAGAAGTTCTGAAGACTACCAGCTTCACTAGCACAAAATTAGATGCCTGCAATGTGAGATTAAGGTCTAGATTACAGCCTTGCTCTGGAAGACCTCCCTGCCCTGCTACAGCTGGGGTCTGCTCTAAGTACCCATGTATGGCTTCAAGCTCAGGTTGGGTGACCCCGCGGACCCAGCAGGTCATTCACTTCGATTAGTTTTGCAGCACCAAGAGGCTCAGGGGTTAGTGATAGAGTATTGCATTAGTGAATGGCTGGAAAAGGCTATTTTTGGCTGTCTGTAAAATGCTGATGGTGGCACAAGACAATAAGCCCTTCCCCAAGGGGGACCTGAAATCCCAAAATACAGGAAGGTCAGACGCAAAGGAAAGAACAAGGAGACAAAGATGAGGATGTGCAGCAGACGGGATTTGGGGTGTGTCTGCTTTATTTCTGTTACGGGGTGATAAGAGCCTCTTTCCCGAAATAACGATATCCCTTCTGCAACACAAAGGTGGAGCATCCTCTGGAACCTCAGCAAAGAGAGCCAGACTCTTGTGCCTGGCACGCGGGGTCTGAAGAGAAATGCCAGGCACTGAATGCAGGACAAAAAAAGAGGAGAAAAAGGAAGGATAGGAGACTAGTGCCAGTGATAACAGCGATGCCAAATTGTCAGAAGGACACACAGCTCTTGGAGCTTTTCTTCAACACTAAAAGCTGGTTTGGCTTGCTGAATTCCCATCTCAGACTCCTCTTCTTTGGTATGATCCTTTCAGCTGTAATGAGTTAATACTTCTCCCAAATGCCCAACAGCTCGCTGCACTTTGCTACAAAGCTCAGCATTCATACTTCACTTGCTATCGGGATGAACATATACAATGATTTGCTTATGCTGGACATAAACGAAGGCTCAGTTCACAAGAGAAGTTCTCAGAAGTTGCATTAAAACCGAAAGCTGCTAATTCAGGAGAAGGAACAATTTACCTTTCAGTGGCTGTGGGAGTTTTTGTCCCCAGCTACTGCCTTTCCCTCAGGGTTCTAACTCCACCTGAGATGGGGAAGAAGTGCGTGTACGGGGCAGCGGACCCTGTCACTTGTCCAGCAGTCCAGCCCTCTCTGGGTAGGCAAGTTCCCAGCCCGGAACTGGAGACCCAGTCACTTTATAGATGATAACGTAATTTTTAGAAGCAGATTAAAAAAAACCCCTACACTTAGAAAACCCAGCAGATAGTGGAACTCAATTCTCCAAGTGTTACCATTGGACAGAAACAGCTGTTGGCAAAGGCTGCTGCCCCACAGCAACTTCTTGGTCTGATGACCAAAACATGAAGATTTCTAAGCAGATAGAAGGCAACGTTAGCATGAGCCCAGGTGTGACTCCGGTATATTCAATCTATAAGAAGATGCTGGAATTTAGCCCCAGCAGAGACCCTGCAGAGTATGGCAGGGAGGGAAAGCACCCCTATTACAGCCTCGCACTTACTGCACTTTGTGAGATGGAGAGAGCACTGGAAACACACTCTTGCCTTTGCAAAATCATAGATCCAGTTTCTAATGAAATAACATGATACTGTTGCAACTTACCTCAACCATAAATTGTAAGGAAACTAAATGGAGGGGGGGAAAAAAGTATGGCATTGCTATAAACATCAAAATTCCCACTGGGGGCAGGCCATGATCTTCAGAAAAGTTTAGCTGGGCAATAAAATTGTCCTGTGATTTAGAGATGCAACACAAATGCTGACAGTATGTGTTTTGAGGAGCTGTGTGAAATTATAAAATCCTTAGCAGGGAACTGACAGTGTTAATGAATAACTGGAAGAGACAGAAAACCACTGAGTCTAAGCAGAATTCTTGGGTATTCCACCAGAAAAAAACTTTTTCCCTAAACAGAAATGTGGAAATCATTATTTTCTTACAAGCACATCGGAAGGCATGTGAATGCATTTTTAGATGTTTCATGGCAGGCTGATGGAACACATTTTACTAAAACACGGGATTCCTAGCATGGTAAAAATGGTATGAAATGCCACTTCTTTCTTTTTATGCTTCGGGCTGCATTATTGCATGAGTTACTATCATGTCTCAGTGTCCTTAATGGGGCATACTCGACCGTGTAGCTGGTCACAGATGTCATCAGAGTTGGTTTTGAGGATGAGAAAGCACCCAAGAGCTCAGGGCAGGGTGCAGGGATGAAGCCCCACAAAGGTACAGTAGGTACCAGCACGCAACATGAAGGGGAAGGACCAGTTCCTTGGCCTTTGTCAAAGACAAAGTCTACTGCTGGCTCCCTACATACATTGTTTTTTGAGTCCAGGACTCCATGTGTAGAAACTTAAATCCTCCTAAGTACAGGAAGAGTCCTCACAACCTTACTTTGGTAGATAGTCTACTTTTTGTCTTGAAATAACAGCCATTCTGCAAGAAGGGTCCTACAAGAAACATCTCATCATTTACCTACTTCTGCTCTTTTCCACGCAATGCTACCTTCCCTTTGCAGTCCGAATTTTCCTGATTTTCAGATTATAGACCTAAAAAAAGCAATTTGCACATGGTAACTGATATTTGCTGACTTGGTGATTAGGACCTCAAACACATGTAGCTACTTCATGAAGAGAAATCCAATGGTACACATGAACAGCGCATTGGGTAAACAGCAGAGGCTTGGGCAAACAGCGGAGGTTTTACTCAACAACCTAATGTTACATTCTGCAGCTCTCTGAGAAGCTTCCTTTGTTTTTGCAGGAATGCTACAGAAACATTTACCTTTGCCAAAGCATTATTTTTAGGAAGGGGCTTTTTGGTGAATGAAAGGCAATTCTGATTTCTGCAGGAACTTTTAAAATTGGAGTTTGAAGAAAGAATGGTGCCCCTGAACCCACACAATCCATCTGCCTTGGGTGCACCAAAAGAGATGGCCCATAAAAAGAAACGGCTCTTTTTTGGCCCAGGCAGTCGCAGAGGAAGATGACTGTGCCTCAGTATCAAAGCACTTAAACGCATCTCTGACCCTGCTGGGAAGGACCAGGCCACAGTAATGAAGCATAGTTTTGCTGAAGGTGATTTTACCTCCACCTCCTTGCTGTGAACTTCTCTGCAATTACATCTGAAGCTCTCATTTCTTCCACTTGAAAGGAGGCTGAATTGCACTGTCAGTTCATTAGGAAATTACTGAAGTTTCCAGACTTGAAACTGCATACAATGCGCTTGGTATGCAGCAAGTTTAAGTTAATAAGTGCCCTGCAGGCAGAGCATAAAGAACAGCACTTCTGCTATTGTTCAAAACTCAACAGCAAAGCTTTATCACCTCTTCGTTAAGAACCTGATATATGGCTCCACGTAATGTTATTTTCAATCCAATTAGTGATTAAAACGTAATGGTGATTTAGATAAGAAACGAGTTACTAATATCAATAACCAGCTCTGCCACAGGAGCTAAATATTTCATGGCACATGCGACATGGACTGATCTCAGCCAGGGCACAGTGCAGAACTGCTGGCTAGGGACTGGATAACCTCTCAGCTGCACATCAACCCTTATTTTAAGAAATAACTTCACTATTTTAAATGGAAGAAGTTTGCCATTCCTCATCCCAGGGGTTTGTCAGGCTCTACATCTGCTAACCTAAGCCAAGAGCCAGCAAAAACTTCCCTGGGAACTTAACTGCTACTATTTAGGAACAGCAGTGCATATATAATTTTGTTTATGCTTAAGTTGTATGGAAAGCTGAGAAGTAACACAGTATGGTACTCCTATAAGGCATGGCAAGATGCATCTCACCCACGCAAAGGACAGGACACTGCAGGGATATCGGCACAAATGCTGCCCAGCTGTGTCATTGCTCTTACCTGTTTTATTTAAAGTGGGTATGGATTTAGGGCTGCTGGAACCACCAACTGGCTTTCAGTAGGCAGTAACTGGGAATTTCACAGATACTGCTTTAATTCTGCATTTATTTGTATTAAAATAAAAGAAAAAAAAGAACTTACTTTGCTCTGGGTTGATGTACTAATCCTGGAATCTCTTTATTAGATTTAAGTCTTACATTTGAACTGGCACTTTTTTCCTGAAATACACAGAAAACACAACAGAGATACCATCAGTATTTATCAAGCAACAAAGCACGACAGGCGTTTGTCATCACAATGCCATACTCTGCTAGGTCCAGCCACCTGTGCAACCGAATGAGAAAAGCTCACCAAAAACAAAATAAAAGGCCACACCATCGATGCTACGACCCTGTGAAACATGGGGCCGTCGCCCCAGGAGGGAAACTGTTAAATGTCACCGGCTCAGTGGCCGGGGGCTTGCTGCTGCACGGCCCCCAGGTCACTGGGCGAGACCCAGGGCGACACGCAGCCATCGAATGCCGCGCTGGCTAATGGCCCTCCAGCAGCCCACGCACACCCAGGGCTGCTCCTCGCAGAGCTGGATGGACAACACCACTCAGTGGCACCTGAATGTAGTGAGGCAGAGCCCCAAAGTCACCTCGGACCTGTAGGTTTGCTCAGAATGAAGGCGAGATGAGAGTCTTGCATGGAGAACGATGCATGGGAGAAAACATACATTAAATATGGGAGAAACCATGTGTTAAATGTGCCAGTGAAGAGGAGAACATTAACAGAGATTCCACCTGCTCAGCCACAAAACTGGACACAAGGGGCCCAAGGAAGCCCACCAGAATATGTATCGACAAGCACACAACTGTGCCCTTCACGGAAAATCAGAACCACTAAAACAAAACAAAACCAAAAAAAAAAAGGGTGGGGAAGGAAAAGAGTTGAGTTTAGAGCCAGTGTTTTGAGGTTTCATCTTGCTCTCACACCAGAAGCTGCTGTAAACCAAAGCGCACGCAAAGGCTCGGAGAAGGATACGGCCCCTTTCACATCAGCACACTGTGTTAGGGAAAGCTGCCGGTGCAGATGGGAGAGAGCTGAGTTAAATTTTACAGCCTACCCGCTAAACAAATCTATCTCCGTTTCTTCGGCACATCGAGCCCATGACAATTTAAGAAATGTAAAACCAAGAATTAGCGCTTTTGTGGGTAATTTTGACGGTTTTGTTTTGTCTCATTTAGTCTTTGAATGTCTGAATCACACAACATGATTTTTAAGAGGGCTACTAAATCACTGAATTAAAAAAAAAGATAGGCTGTCTAGCAGTTAATATTTTAATGAATAATTCTACAAGGGCTGTAAACATCAACTGCCTCAGCATACTTAACACTGTTTAATGCATATCTTCTAATCCTCCCAAACAGAAAACAGCGTCTTGCATGAAAATAACAGTGAGAGAGAAACAAGCCTTTCTCCCAAGCCTTACCAAACATCCCTGTTTCCCCCAGCCACTGCCTTCCCAGGATCCTGCGATAGAAAGTCAAAGCAGCAGAACAGAAGATGAAACCATTTGCTTTAAAAGCATCTTTTAATTTTAACTGTGGATGACTCTCTACATGCACAGTGAACTCGTTGTCAAGCAAAATAAAAAGAGGTCCCATGGGGAAGAAGACACGAAACGCAGGAACTAGCTGAATTCCAGCCTCATGCACCATTTAGCCTGGCCTTTATCCACCAGTCTGCTCGGCCAGTTCATTTGCTCTCCACCAAAAGACTGCTGCGAATCCATTGCTTCAGTTAAAAGGAGAGGGAAGCTCTGATTTACAGCTCCCGCGTCTGGAGCTGCGATAAATCAAGGCAACACAAACCCAGCTTTCCACACCTCCACT
This sequence comes from Chauna torquata, assembly GCA_013399475.1. NCBI lineage: Eukaryota > Metazoa > Chordata > Aves > Anseriformes > Anhimidae > Chauna > Chauna torquata. The sequence goes on along the minus strand of VXAL01005408.1, from coordinate 238,604 downwards.
TGCGGTTTGGCGTCAGCACAGCTCTATCGGTAGCTGGCATCAGCACAAATCCCAGTATAAAGAAACTTCTGTCATTTAGGAACAAATAGGAAGACACAAGAAAAATACATATTGCCCTCCTTCTGTGGAACCCTGAATGATATTCACAACATTAACTGACTTACACAGGAAGATGGAAATAAAATTTGAGTTTACTTGACTTCAAGGGTGCAAAATTTACTCTTTCCCTCCTATTGCTTCTGATAATTAACACACCTCAGTTATTTATTACTTACAATTCTTCTATTTAATCAGAGAATATGTCACCTTCTCCATCTGCTGCTCAGCAGGAACAAACAGAAGAAGAGGAGTTAGGAGAAGAATGAAAACCACCCAGGCCCTGAAGTGGCTCAGTACTTTGCTTATAGCTGTCATTTATAGCACTGATATTTCATTACACTGACCAAAATATGGGCTTCAACAAAAACAGACATTCAAAAAGAATCCTTCAAAATACAAACAAACGGAATACTTTTTTTCCTCTTTTTTTTTTTCCGCTTTGACAAGAAACTGATTCATCAGAAATCAATGGTTTGGATTCTAATTTTGAGCAAAACCAGACGATTTGGGAGCCATGAGCCATGCGCTTGGCTAGCTCGTACATTCAGTTATTCCTCACCCCATCATGTCTCTAGGTCCAACCCAATGATTAATTCAGAATACGTTTGAAGTAATTGACTTCCACAAGCAAGCTGTTTTATGGCAGCTTTAGGCATCTATGGATTTCAGCAACAGTAACCACAGGTCACATCCGACAGACAGAATGACACCTGGCTGACAAAGAAACCCAAAATGGTTTAAGGCAGTCAGACCGCTCTTCAAGGCTGACTTGACCTGGATTGAAGTGTCACTTTCAGTTCAACCTCATTTTCTCTCTTTTTGAGGCACACAAGTCAGTGATTAACATTTAATAAGTAACCATGCATTGGCAGAACCGCAAATGTTTTTAGAGTCCTAATCTGCAAATAGAAATTTATATACAAAATTTAGCTTTTAATCTAGCTCTGCTTGTAAGGATTATTTGAAGGAAATGCATTAAATAGTGCCTCTCATCGCAACTTTAAAAATAAACCCTTCAGGATGCTGTACTTGGATAGTGGTATTAGCTAGCCTATGGTAAGAAGGCTAATAGCGGACATTTTGCTCCCCATTATTTTCCAATTAATCATTATCAAGGTAAAGCTGTCATCAAATCAAGGTGATTTCATTTGATAGACTCGTTAATTATTGTTAATTCCTCCATAAAGGATGTGTCATATTAGAATTTCAGGGCATTAACAGATGGCAGTGATTCTGCTGCCAGATGCTGTTAACACAGCAACAGCCACTACTGCCATTATAATTAAATATCTGTCAGCATTTCCCTTGATGCTTCCCCTCTTACAAAGCCATTTCTAGTGGCAAGGGAACTTCATTTCAGGTATTTCCTTTTCCTCCTAAGATTGCCACAGATGGACAGAGGCAAGCTGCAAATAGTCTTTCCTCTTGACTCCCTGAACGCTCATGGCCAAGCGCAGAGCTTAGTAAAGTAGGTCTGATACAGAGACGCCCTCAGGAGTGCCAACATATTTAATGAAGAGACTACGCATTATTTTATGTGTTTTTTCCTTAATTGATGAAATTGGCCAGCAAGAAATCAATTAGAGATGCAGTTAGCAATTCTGCCACCTAATGGCTAATTTTCACTGACCAGCAGTCACATTTTGGTCTTTCGTTGTTTTTCTCTAATGTTACAATAATTGAACAAATACGCAACCAAATAGGGGGAAAACCACAGAAGAGTAAAACTTAGTGCAAGCAAAATGGGCTTCTTTGTTTCAACATTGTTGTTTCTTTTACTCGGAAAAGGCTTAAGTATCCAACTTGCAACCGTACTGTGGAATCACCAATGTTTGAAAGCGGTACATCCACGAAATTAGTACTGTTTTTAAGATACATTTACCTCTGTAGATTTGCTCCTAAAATACAGTCCATAGAAACATAAAGTGTACAGATAGTGATCACATTTTACTCGATATTGGTAGTTTACAATCATTCAAATAGTTATAAAAACATTCCTGATTTATATCAAGATGATGTTTTCCTTCAAAAGAGCCCGCAGCACCTTTCAAACTTTCTGGGGCTATTTAACTCACCATTAAAATCATTTAGGGGAAAAATGAAGTATTTTTCTATTTTTACAACATGTGCTATTCTTCAAAATAATTGTATTTGAAAAGAAAGAACAAATGGATCAGTTAGAAACAGTCTGAAAGATGAAATGTAAAATTTCAGTCTGCCAGCCCAGCACTTTTTGCCTCCCTCCGTTATGAGAACCAGCCTCAGGTAATGGTACTTTACGTGGACTATTATGATAAATGAGGGGGAACATGGGAGAAGGACTGACTTTACTGATTTTACAATGAGTTTCCTTGCTCTCTACATACACAAGCATTGACTTCTTATATCACTGTTCTGCAGGAAGTCTGTACAGGCCTAACAGAGCCTCTTTCTTCTTTAACCAGTTACCTGGAGGCAAAACCACCCAAAAATGTTACTTAGGGTAACTGGCTAACTTTATAGTGAAGGGGCAAATGGAGCATTGAAAAATCTCTGGTGCTGGTGAAGGGGAAAGCAAATTATTCCTTAATCCCATTCACCAGAGGAATCACTTTATCTCTGCCATAATGTGTGTACATATATACATTGCGTTGTCCAGAACTGGGTCCAGGGCACACTCAGCAATGAGGCAGGGCATGGTATGGAGCGTGTACATCGGATGGTGCTAACACAGAGCCCACTCTCTTCCTCCTCTCGGGATCTTATCCATGTCATGAGGGACAATGCTCATGGTGAGGAGATGCTTCACAAAGCCGCCATCGCCCCGGTCACCAGAAGGACCTTCTGCCTTTCCCCAGTAAATCTATCCACATAGGTTATGAGAAAAGCCAATATTGGCACAAACTCCCCTAATCTCCAAAATAACTCTCAGATGCCTGTGACTGCTGGTATTTCACAACATGGACTCAGTCACGTAGACTCGTGAACGCACAACCGCAACACAAGTCAATGGCGCTGGCACTGCTCTACTACTGACGCATGCCTTGCCCCAGGCTCCTAGAAAACACCGTCTGCCAAGGGAGCCCAGTTTGGGGAGCACCTTGTAACATGTGTCAGGCCAAAATTTCCTCAACTAAGGATGAAGGACTTGCCCATGATGCCCTACCCCTATAAAGGATCTTTCTTAACAAATCGGACATCAAAAATACTTTTTTGAGTAGGTTTGTTAAGCTTTATCCCCAGGTAACAGACTGGGAGAGGCTCAAGCGTGAAGACTTGAGGCTGAAATCGTGGCCACTCGAGCATGGAAAGGGGAGGCAGAAACAGACACACAGCTGGGCATTTATTTTGGAAAAAAATCAGATTCCACGAACCCAGCCAACATCATGCAGGGAGCCTGCACAGATGCCAGGAGCATAACCTGGATTTGGCAGTGAGAAATCCTGTGCTTTTATCAGCAGTCCATGGTTTTCTCAAATTCGTTCCGGAGGCCTCATCCTGAAACATGCTGCTCCTTGCCAGATATTACTGGGAAATTTTACTGTAGGGACTCCAGCTCCTGAAATGTAATATGGAAGAGCAGGATGCTGAAAGCACCAAAAAAAATTAAAAACTACTTGAAATGTGATAAAAGCAGGTAAAAATGGGGTGAGTCCTGAACGGCTTTCTACAGCCCACCAGAAAGTCGTCCACATGCTGCAATCTGAGAAACTAGATAATGCTTCTTTTAGTGTTTGCTTACCTGTCAGTAACACCCTAACAGCACGCATATACCTATTCATCTTGCTCAGCAAGGTCTGGTGTAAAGTTAAAAAGAATCGTTCCATTGAGTGCCGGTGGCTTTCAGCCCAGGCCTTCAAAACACGAAATAGTTGTTGTGCCTGCACAAAATAAATACAATCCACGTGGAGATACTTCACCAGACTCAGATAATCTACTACAGAAGCCAACACAGCAACTCAGGGCAAGCGCGACGAGAAGAATAAAATGATGGTACAGAAGAGTATTGATTACAAGGGCTGGATGAATCTGGAGACCAACTAGAAGGAAGAAAAACATCAAATAAACAAAAGACTACCTGAGAACATGCTACAACCTCTGAGAGCAGTTTGAACAAAGCCCAGTTTAACCCTCCAAGGGAGAAAGCAAACAAGGTACTCGCAGAGCGTGGCACTGAGGCAGGGTAACAAATGCGCTCTATCTGCAGGTTTGGGCTCATTTCAGTTCTTGCCCCACTGGCTCTCCTGCATTGATCTCCCTCTTCAAGGACAACTCATCTGAGGTTACCTTCTTTATGTTCAGGCTGCCACCTTCCTGCTTTTTTTCTTGGATCAGCTGTTTGCATATTCAGCTGAAAGCACGATGAACTAGTGCAGTAAGCAATTTGTAGTTGCTTTTTAAAATGCCTTTGAGAAGTTAAAATCAGGGGGTGATTATTAGAGGAAAATCTAATGTGCCCATTAAGCTCTACTGAGGCTGCAGGATCACAAAAAATCTGAAAAATCCAACCAGAAATGTAAACTTAAAAAGAAAAAAAAAAACCAGGAAGAGGAAGAAAAGAGCTCTCTCTGGAGAGAGATGAAGGACTTCTCCTGCAATGTCTAAATACAGTTCACTCTCAGCTGAAGTTACTGGTCCCGAACTTTGATGGAGAACATCACTGAAGAGCAGGAAAAAAAAAAAAGAAGAGAAATTCCCACCACTAAAGGGTTTTCAAAGGGCATTAATATTTACTACATTTAATAGCTACAAGTTTTTAAACTTCCCCATCAGCTTTTCAACTCTTCCTCTCCCATCGTGAACATTAGAAAGTCTAGGCTATTTGGTCATGGGAATTCCAATGAATTTTGTGGAGTAACCACATACCAGGAAAGCCAAAGATGAACTGAAATGCAGACATGGGAAGAGCTGGCACAAAGACAGGAAATGAAGGCAGGTAAACAGATGAAATTACTGGTAAGGAACATAAATGATAAATAAATATGACCAGTAAATCGCCTGGGACACTCCTACCTGAACCTTGCCATCCTATTCTCTTTCACAGTTGTATTACCCCTCCACAGGGATTACACATTTGAATCCTCTCCTTTCTATACAGCTTGTGACACAAAGGTCCAGAAAAATAAAAATGTTTATTTCTATCTCAAAGTTCTTTTCTGCAGATAGATTGCCAAACTTCAAACTTCAAGGTGTCCCTTACAGAAAATTAAAGTGTGATCACTGGAAAAGTGCCTCTGTTCTGTACCAGGAGGTTTACACCGCTCTAAACATCAGGGTTTTCTGGTTCCTCCAGCTTTGGCGGTACTCCGAAAGGTCAGCCAGGATAAGAAAATGAACATCTCAGGTATAAATAAAGCCAAAACAACTGTATCCACGGAGTTGCATTAAGCTTCACTTCAAACATGAAATTATCTTGCTCCTTCAGCAGGAGTCCTACATATCCATCTAACAAAACTCTGCGTTCTGCAGAGAATGGGAGCACGAGCAGGACGGGATGCAGAGGACGGGAGATGTCTCCAAGACTGCCAGAGGGCAACAGCCTGACAAATTAAGTTGAGGAACGTTTCCTGTACAAACAGCTCTGTAAGAAGCTGAAAACTGTCCCTCACGGTCTTGTACACCAGATATAAAGGTGACATGAGATTGCTTCAGGGCATGAAGAATATTTGCTTCCATTGAAAGATATCCAGAAGTATTGCAAAGAAAATGCTGTGGGCAGAAAGGAGACCTGCTCACCAACTCTCCTAATATATCAGACCTTTAATGGCTTTGGTACATCAGCGTGGTTGAAAGTTTTATCTAGCGAATTAAAAATAGATGGACAAAAGTTAAAAACTACACTGCTGACAACTTACAAGATTAGACTGACTCCTGAGGAAACTTCAGAGGTTTTTAGGGCACTTAGCAACAAAAAGCACAGCCATCCTTGCTCTTTTGCAGGTATGTCAGTCTTCTGGATTGTACAGCCACCCTGGGTAACAAAAACTGGCTCAAAATTAACTTACTGCTTATTAAGCCCATGTCGTTAATTATTCTCTCTCTCTCTGTCAACAAGCTTTTACAGAAATACAGTTATTTATAGTAAAGCTATGTATTACTCATGCCCTCAAATTTTTCATGCATGTCTCCCAAAAGTAGTTTTCCACCAAGTGGAAAGAGCTGGCATTAAGTATGAAACAAGGCTATGGCGTGAAGTCTGTAAAACATTTATAGCCAGGAATAAACAGTGTAGACAGTCTTAGAAGTAACTTGGTGCATTACGCAGCCCGTCTGCAGCAGGGCAGTATCCATCAGTTTTTGCTTCAAGAAGGCACTTTGCTGGAAATGGCAAGCAGGTTATTGCTGCTGCAATTTTTGCAGAGCTTTTCATTGGGATGGCTTTGAAGAGCTTTATGCCCTTCAAAGATATACAAGGGAACATATCTAGAGAAGCAGATGTGCCGTTTCATGGCTTTTTAAATAACTGGACCTAAAATTTGATGAGAGGCAAGACTGAGCTTTGTCAGCCTGTTTGCAGAACATGCTCTACACCCACTCTTTGGAAAAGCAGTTCCCTGAGAGATGCCTCCAAGTCAGGCACACATGTGCGGCATCCCGAGATCTTCCTGCACTGCCAAAGCCCACCAAGACCAATGACAAACACAGCTCTGAATGTCCCCGTGCGCATGTACGCTACCCCATTGCCTTGACGCTAAGTTTTGAATTACATTTTAGGTTAGGCTTGTTGAAAAGGTGGTGACCATCAGCCAGCCACTCTGAGGAAGCATTAAGAATAACTCTTAGTTCCCTCCGTCTGCAAAACTGCAGCATGTTGATGGTGTCTCCTCTTGTAGGGTCTGCAGTCACGCTGGCTTTGGCTTTTATCTGTAAATGGAGGGTTGGAGTAGACTATGTTCATTACACTTTTCTTAAGATACTTTTTGTCCTTGTTCAAACCTGAGATAAATCTCAAAGGTTCATCTCAAAGACAAAATCTCTTCTGGTTTTGCTGCTTACAAGTAAGAAGAAGAGAAAATATGGTGCAAATCAAAAGACAGTTAAGCCAAATGTAAGCAGAATAAAATGGTAGCAAGAAATTTTGAGCAAAGCAATCCTGAGAAGTGACATGACAGAAAAGTGACAGTAGCACTACTCATTGATACAAACACACTTGCAGTGGCGAGGTTTTGGCATTCACAGACTATAGGGATGATTCTCATGTATAAAGTAACAGCATAAATACAGAAACTATCTCCATGTGTCCCACTAACACACAGGCACTCTCAACAGTTACTCCCACAATGTGTTCCCAATTCCCACAGACTGACATCATGGGAAACACCTCCGAACATGTGGAACATTGTATGCTGCACGCGGCATGCCGACGCAGAATGGACACTGCTGGCTAACTGCATTTTCCACTTGCTGTGTGTCTGACGGAGGGAATAAAAACACATTAATGCATGTTCCAAAACAGCAAGAATTCCCTTCAATAGGCTGTCATACTCCCAGCACTGTCCAAGGTGAAAATTTTTAAAATTTTGGCCAATTGCAATTATGTAAAAGCCATCACTGGAACATATTTTCAGTGTCTGTATTATGCTCCTCTCAATGTCTGTTTTATTTGCATTAATTCCCAAATCTGTACATGGCACAAGATTTAACACCCAAGAGAACAGTTACAGTTCTCGCTACATGGCAAATTTCACTGAGAGCAGGTAAACTGTACATTTTAAAGGACGTAATAGTTTGAATATTATTAAGTGTGACATGTACTGTGTCATATATGAGAAGCATTATGGCTGCAGAAGGAACCTTAAATCTGATTTGTGTATTTTATACAACCTTTTCATTGTTTTGTTTAGCAGAATAGTAGGAAAAAACAATGATTATTTCACAAAGAATACAGCAGCCGGCTCACTTACTGACCTTCCAGTCCTCAGGTGTATAGGAACGGATTTTGCCTGGATTCTCCAAACAAATTTACTTCCGAGTGATACTGAGAATAGATATGATATACAGCGGAATGAAAGACAATTATAAACAGTTTTAAAATGTTATAAGCTATTTAAATCAGTAATGGAAGCTGTTTTTTTAAGTGTGTATCTCCTCTAAGTTTCCTTGGAAAAAGAGCAGATAAACAAGCATGTCTCCTCAGTATTAGCAAAAAGGGGCACCAACAAAGCAAACACATTCCATCCAGGACGAACAAAAATAGCTCTGGATGCTCGAGATGCTGTAGATTAGAGGAAGACATCCAAACCAATACTAGGTGAAGAACTACCTTAGAACCCAATTACAGGCCTGGAAATACTGGTGTCCAACATATATTTAAGAGTCACTAAGTGACTCTGTGCCTAATAAGCCGTTTATTGTCCACTCTGACTTTAAAGTCATCATCTCTCCTTCTGTATTGCCTCTTCCCAAAGCCTCACAGGCAGGAGAGGGCTCGGAAAAGACTCAAAATGAGCTCTGCCTTCCTTTGCCAGAAAGCAGCAAATCTTCCTTTCTCCAGCAAAATGTCAGTGCCGGCAGAGCATGGCTGCTACACAGCAGTCCCAGCAGTGGCATGGCCATGAGATGGCATCTGCTCCCTTGGGACGGACCAGCAGCACGAGAGGAGGTCTTGTTCACCATATAAGATGAGCCTGGCCAGGGACGGATCTTCCACTCCCCCACAAAATATCAACAGCCTCTTGATCAAAGTGTGAGATAGAGTTGTGAAACTGCAAGATCAGTCTCCTGAAAGCCTCCCATGGTATCAGCCAGCACTAAAGAAAGATATTTCAGAGTATCATCTAACTGCATGACCTGAGGGCATGTATCTAAACCACTTCAAAGGACTTCTGTCTAACCTGTTCTCCAAACTCCAATCCTGCAGGTTTTCTCAACAGCCTGTCTTTCATTTTGCCACTTCCCTGGAAGTTCAAACATTTTTCCTACTACCCAACTTAAATCTTTGCCTGATGTCTTCTTGCATCTCTCAGTGATCACAGAGGAAAGCTGACTGTCATGCCTTTTAAAGTAACCTTTTATATATCGGGTGACTTGCATTTCCGTCTGTATTTTTAGGCTAACAAATCAATTCATTCCATCTTCCATTACAGCTTACGTTTGTTAAACCTCCTATTCTTGTCACTCCCCTCTGGGCTCTTTCCCTTCTGCCTACATCTTTCCTACAGAGCACGCTTCCAATTTCAGTCACAGTATTTAAAGCTTTACTGAAGTCAGGATGTATCACGTGTATTGCCACATCTGAGAGCAAGAGAAGCTCCTGTTTTTATGTGGCATCTCAAACCAGTGAGGTTAACCCACCATATCCAGCGATGGCATTTCTCTGCTAGCAGCAGCCCTATCTGAGACTCGTAAGCAAATGGACAGAAGCTGCATGTGGCTCCACCAACTATTTTTACTTTCGAGGTTTCCCTAAAAAAAGAAAATATGCTTAGCTTTGAAAAACAGGTCAGATCACATATTTGAAAGAGCCCAACTCTTTCAAAAACAGAGGCAGCACTGGTTCAAGCCTCTCTGACTTATGTGAGTCTTTTTGGGATGTACTCATTTTGTTACTGTAAATCATGGTTTGCAGCTGACATATCTTCAAGTTTTATTACTACATATACAGGGGACACATATACACTGTGCATTCATACTTCAGAAAAAACAAGGTAAATAAATGCTGAAGGAAAAATAAACTAAGCTCAATTTCTCTAATGGGCACACAAAATTTGTGGTGCAGTGCTCAAGACCTCTCTCAAGCCAAACAGCTGCTAGGGGTAATCTGTCTTCCTGCCTGAAGCCTTGGATTACTAAAACAAACAAACAAACAAACAAAAAAACGCAATGATTTGGTACAAACAGAATGATCATAATGTAAAATAGCTGCATGTTCCATGACTCACAGCCCAAGAGGCCTTCCTAAAATTAACAAAAATCACATGCAACCAAAGCATGCACTCTTACAGCATCTTCAGTTTTGCTATTTCTAATCAAAACCAGCTTTCAAGCCTGCAACTTGACTTTCAGCCATTTGCAGATGGCAAGTTTTAACATACACACTCTATTTTATTTATTTTCAAGCCAGGAAAGCGCAAAGATAAGAAGAGTACCTCTAAAATTTAATAGGGTTTTCCCATCACAGGAATGTTCAGAAAACGATGTACTGCCACGTTACTACCAAGAGGTGCAGTATTGCCAAACATGAATGCTTTCTGCCTGAGTCAGAAGCATACTCCAATGCACATTCACCGGAATGGTACGTATGAGTAGTAGAAAACAAGAGTTTAGTCTGAAAATACTGTCCCGTTTTTCACTACAGTGTTGCAGTATTATCAATTGCTTCCCTACACTTAATTAACTCCTTGTTTAATCTTAATGTGATAATGAGAACTTTAATTCAAGCCATATACCACATCAATGATCGTAACAGCAAAAATAGATTCTCTTAAAGTCACCGAAGCCCCATAATCCCTCTGCCTTTTTATGACAGTGTGAGAAAAGCACAGCAGCTGCAACAGGCCAAGAACCTTCCCTGATTGCCACGAAGAACATTAATAACCAACATCTACTTTGAAATCACAATGAGTACGCTGTGATTAATATTTCTCGCTTGCTCATGTCTCTGGCAAAACGAAAAGCGGCCGAGGCACGGCTATCAGGGCTCTCTGCAGATCCCACATATGTGCTCAACCAAACACCACAGCAGGGCTTTTGTTCTGTGCGACGAACTCACAACTTCCAAACAACCCGCAGCAGAAACCCACGACATGTAATCCTTCCCTGGCCTTTCTCTAGGAAGAGAAGCCCTGGAAAAAGGCACAGGCTGCAAACTGCCAAGAACAGACAAGAATTCGTACAGCAAGACCCAGCAAGCAGCACACTTGACCTTCAGCGTAGGCTTATCAATCCCAGCAGCAACGCCAGCGAACAGATCACACAACTTTTACCAACACACGCGGAACACCATCCTTTCCAAGCCGGGCGTTTAGCAGCCAAATCTGATAACATTTACCCCAAACTTCTCAACCTGAAGGGCTGCAGAAGCAGTTTTGAAACACTGAGGCGTGAACTGGGGGTCAGGATCACTTCGCTCCCCACCGGTGAAACGCAGGACGGCTCCCGCTCTCTGCCCATGGAAAGCGCAGCCTCCCGCACCACTGCGGCTACAGGACGCGGTGAAGCATCTTTGTGACGCCGCTCTGTGTGTTCCAAACGGCTGGGTAAGGCAAGCAGGGAAGGAGAGCCAAGAGGGGAGGTGGGCGCCCAACCAGCCACGGGGCGCGGAGGCCAGCACGAGGAGCCCCAGCTGCGTACAGGCAGGATTTCCAAAATAACCTTCGCAGGAGAAAGGGAGGGCACGCAGCAGATGGGGGAACACAAGAGGCACGTTTTGTGATGTTCAAACCCCACTTCAGCATCAGCAATCAGCTGAGTGTAACGAGCAGAAGGAAACACGCTCCTTTCAGCCAAGGCTCCCCTACTCACGTCTTCCAAACGAAGCACGGGCAGTCGCACACCGCCTCAAACTTGCCGCTATAAATAAGCGGGTAGTAACACAGCACTGTCCTATTAATGGTCCAGGACCATTAAAGCCTTTCTGTTACTATGAATATGCGATGCCTCAGTATTGCCAGGGCAGGCTCTTTTGCCTTGGAGTGGCCTCGCCGTGCTGTCCATATGGATGTACCTGCGTCAAACCTGTAAGCTGCTGTGCCACAAGACTTCCCTGGTCTCTCTCCTGCACCCATCTACGTGCTTTCCTCCTGTTCAGACAGCACCGAGTGAGCTATCTGTGACTGCACCAACCTCCCACCTCGGACCCATTGCACAGCTATTTCCCTCACCTGTTCGCTTCCAGAAGGGCGCGTTAACTCGATAACTCAATATGAGCTGCATGAAGGCTCACCATGTTATCAAGGCTTATCTGGGAAGACAAACACTTAGATGATTAGGTGGTCTCCTCCTAATCCTCAAATCCAGAGTTTAGTTTAAGCCTCAAATTCCTAAAACTTAAAATCACTTCCAATTAATTTCAGCTGCGTCACTGTGAGCTTGCTGGGCGAGCAAACTTTTGTCTCCACGGTCTCCCAAGGGACCCAGGGGAGCTGCATGGCCACTTCCACAGACACTGCTCTCTTGGACTGAGCAGAAGCTCTGGCCAACATTAATAATGGCTAATAATCCACGTGCAGAGACTTTTTTTCAGTACAGAAAGGTATTTACTTCTTGGTAGGTCCGTCATTAAGAGTGCAGTTTCACAGTCAGTTTATGCCCATTTTACTGAGGTTTGCCACCAAAAGGGTCCCAGCCATGCACTCTCAGCATGCTCCTGCAGGTACAGGACTTGTCTGGCCCTGCAAGGAGTCCTTTCAACTCACTGATCTGCCTGAAAATGAAATGTTGCCAAAGCCAGACACACCAGTGAAGCGCCACAACTAGGGGAAACATTCTCTCCCCCGGCTCCCACCTCAAGGCTCACTTCCTTGGGAAGCTGCGCACCGTTAGTGGCTCTCCTCTGTTCCCACTCGCACCTTGTCAGTCATCATTTACTGATGCACGAACGCTACTGTGAGCAGGAACAAAGATGTCTCTATTGTAACTGATTCATGGCTTTGCATTCACATGATTTCCTTCACTCACATCCATGAGGTACCTTTGCAAAGACTTCCTATTATGCAACTTGTGGGTTTGCATGACTGTAAACAGTGCCCGTGGACATGGCTGCAAGGAAGGTTCCAGAGGAGAAACCGTAAATTCCAGGAGTTAAGTCCTACCTCCCAAGCACTCAATAAACTGGACTTCCCACATGACTTACGAAAGCAAGTTTCACAGTGTAATTATCTTGCTAAAAGACAAACGGATTTTTCAGATGTTTTCTTTAAAATTATTTAGTATCTAAGTATTGATTAAAACATTTTAGAATGACTGCTTATTTAGCACAAAACCCAGAATACAGCAAATAATTTCAAGACAAGAAAAATAACATAATAACAAATAACATGATTAAATTCTACATGCTGTACTCTCCTTCTTGTTATATTTGGTCCAAGCTATCAGCCTACTGTAAAAGCCAGCCAAGAATTCTTCAAACCTTGCCAGAGCTAGAAATACTGGCCAAAAATATTTGTCATATCACAGCTCAGTTTCCAAAAAGTAAGATGCTGGGCATCCACAGCCAGGAAAATACAAGGTGCAAAGGACAATAAAAAATGGACTTATTTAATATTGTTGGAATGCATCAGATCAAATGAATCCAAGTGCTCTTAATCCTGTAGGACTGCGGCATGACAAATATACTTCATTTAGAGTCTTTAGTCCTCGTGAGTCAAATCAGTCTGGAAGATTCGGCCACGCAACTGCTGGATGCTATTCAATTAGCATGAGACAATGATTTCCACTACTCAGCAACCAAGGCAGCCTTCTCCTTTAGAGAGCTCGACAGCTTTACCTTGGATTAAATTTATTGATTTTTCCACTTTGTATACAGAACAGTGTCGTCAGGCAATTTCAGATGAGTTCACTGACCACAATATTAATGCATTTTGCTAATTTTTTCAAAGCACTCATAAAATACAAAACAATGGTGTCTTACAATTTAGTAAATCAGAAGCTGCAGAGGCAGCTTCTGAAATAAATACATCTCCAAGAAAAATGTGTTGACGTGGACATGTCCTTAAGAAGTTTGGTCTTTATATTTACTTACTGTAGGGTAGGGTATCTTCAGGCACACGCAGCCCTGCTCATCTCAGCGAGCCTACCTGTTGCAGTAAGCCCTGCTCCCAGGAAAAGGTACTGGGAGGAGCAAGCATCTCCCAGAGAGCCCATACGTACCTCTTTCCTGTTTTATTCAGGACTCAGACCTTCACTAGTCATAGTCAAGGTGAGATCCTCTGTATGCTAGGAACAAAACCTAATTCTTCACCTTGGCTTAGTGGCAGGTGTGCAGATGCCCAGTCTAGAAGCCAGGACGGCTGCTGTAAGATCCTATTTTTCACCCACCTTACTTGCAGGCAGCAGTAATGTTCACCCATCTAGCATATTTACCTATTCACAGTGATAAAATGCACTGAAATCTGTCTCTGATTGGAATCAGGAGTATCCTTCAGAGGAGATCAAGTGTAAATACTTGATTCTGAAAGAAAGGTAAAGTGGGAGTTTTATATTATTTTAAAGAAGGCAAGGAAACACTTTTTTAAGCTCAGTTTTGACATCATCTAATGCTAAAGTTCCCTACTTACACATCTGTGCTAATTGATCAGACTGACCGAATCCGAGCTTTGACTAATACTGAAGTATTGTGTAACGATGGCAGCCAGTGCCCTTCACGCCACAGCAATAAAACTTGCTCCCAAAATTCACCCCTGGGCTCTCACTTACGCTTCACAATCTAAGCTTCTATTTTAAAGCGAACATCCATCCTGTGGTATTAGCATTTTTAGGGAAAACCTTTACATGGCAAGAATGTTGTAAACTAACAGTACTTGAAACCTGTATTTAAAAAAAAAAACCCTCACATTTATGTAAATACCATATTTCAGCTTTATTGGTTGCCATGAACATGTGATATGCCTTGATTTTCATAAGGCTTTTGTCACCATCTCTCCTGGCATTTTCATAAACAAGTTAGGAGAACCAAGTCTGTTTTTCTAGGCCTGCTAGATGAAAGCACCGCGGGGTAAGTGCAAAGTTGGCTGGGAAGCCACACGCCAGGTAGTTTACAGTGGCACGCTGTCAAAACGGAGGAATGTATTGAGTAGGATTTTGTTGGTATCTGTCCGGGAGCTGGATTTTCATTAGGGACTGGGATGATGAATAATAATGAACTAGAGACTACGTCAGCTTCCAAAACCACAAAGAGCATCGAGCCAGGAAAGACTGTATTTTGCAGGGTTCCAAGTTATGCTGACAACTTGGAGGGATGTACTGAAAGAGACAGGAGAGGATGCAAACAGGGGCCTAAGTGCAAGGTATTGCATTTAGGCAGGAATAATCAGCTGGATGTATACTAAATGGAAGCCCCAGCTTACGTAGTAATTTGCTGAACAGGATCTAGAAGCCTGCTGGACATGAGCTATCCTTATCGCGCTCTTGTAAAAAGGACAAGCATCATATTGATGTACGCAAAAGGTGCAACGTGCTGCAGAACTCCTTCAGCTCCACGCACCGAAGTCTCCGAGAGCCACAAAAACGACTGGAGCTCCACAAAACGCAGCCATCAAGAAAGCACTGCGCGAGCTGGAGCTGCCCAACCTAAAAGACGACAGAAGTGAGACACAATAAACTTCAAAAACATCACGCTGCTCCGAAGCACGCTGTTCCCCACACCCACAGGACCCCAACAACCATGACGTCGACGTGGAAGCTGACAACGCTGCTGACAACTTCACTGCCCAGCATTCGCCAGCGGTATCCAACCGCAGTCCCTGCTTCACGACCCCCGTACGCCTGCCCTTTCCCAGCAGCTATCAGCCCTCCCCACTGGCCCCATTTCGGCCCCCCAGTGACTTTGCTCCTGACAACTTCTTTTCTCGCATGAGGCAATGAGCTCGAAGCAAGAGCAGCATAACTACTCGGTATCTCCCACCCCAGTGTTAAGTTCCTCTACACTCAATTAATCACAGGAACCTCTGGCAGCTCACAATTTGCCAGCAAGATACACCACAGTAATAAGTGATTTCACATTCTGCTTTTGAAGACAAGCTATTAAATCCACATACTGTACTACTTTAATCAAGAATAGTTAATTAAGCTGTTCCCTTGATACAAATTTTTATCATTCTGCACCAGCCATACATCACTTTTATAGAACTCAGACTGTGGCCACGATGCACATTTGCAATCTGTCTTTCCAAATTAATCTGTCAGCATTTGTAAACTCACAGCGGATCCAATACATTTTGTCTCACTTGATGCTGGGCCAGAAGTTCAGGGAGACCCAGGACTGGATGGGGAGTGATGCTGGAGCATCGCTTCGCAAAAGGGTTTCAGTGAAAAGCTGAATGACAGATCCCGCTGCAGTTCGTCACCCAACATGATGCCAAAGGCTTCATTATACTTTATTGCTTTGCATTTGTGTGCTTTTTATTTCCTCAAGTTAACTCAGCTTTATGGTCTGTGCCACTTTCATAAAACCAATAACTTACATGCACATAGTAATCATCAACACAAATAATCCAGGACTCTTAAGTACAGGCCATAAAACCAGGGCGATATGGAGTGTCAGATTATTAAAAACATGAACATATGAGAAGAATCTACAGCTTAAGTTTATAACAAGCAAAAACCTCCAACAATTTTCTATTGCATTACCTGAGCTCAAGGACAGGCTTTTCTAGGAACAAACTTCAAACACAGCAGCCACAGGAACCAGATTTGAATCCTTCCTGTTTTAAAGCACTCACAGAAGTAGGATATGAAAAAAATGACATCACTATTTGGCTGTGTGACTTAATCATAAGCAAAGAGATTTATAAAGTAAAAAAGAGAACAAAATGAAAACATGGTCAAGCTCTCCAAACTGGTGCAGGGATCCCCAGCAGGCAACACCCTGATCTCATGCTGTGAGAATCTGCTAAAATTTACCCCCAGGAAAAAAGGAGCCCAGAAGACAGGGAAGACACAGAGAAGGCATGTTGTCTCATATGGTCTTTTGTGATTGTATACCAAGCCAAACCAAGCCTTTCACACACCCATTTAACCATTTTTACTTAGGTTTTCACAAAAGTGAACATATGGGGTTGATGTAAATGGGGTATTTTCACTCTCAGACTATTTTATGGACTCTGATCAAGCTCTGCTTCCGTCCTCCTCTAAGGAAACGCAGCCATGGCATTAATAACATTCAGATTTAGTAGGTGCACAACTCGAAGCTCAGGCTACAGGCTCAGAGGCAGGAGTCTGACACAGCAAACAGGGGATGGTCTAACATGGGACCCGGTGGATCCATGTCTCCAGCCAGACTCCACTGAGCTGCCCTGGAAGAGCCCCTACATATAGAGACGAAAGGAGAAACACAAAGGACACCTTGTTAGGTCACTGATTACTTAAATGAAGATAGGAAAAGAATCCATGCCGTGTTCTATTTAAGTGAGAAAACAAGTACAGCCAGAAGAACAGCTTCCAAAACGCAACCAAGCCCACGAGGAATACGCGAGTCCACTTGGTGGAGCCTTTGAATGGGCCGGCAGTGCATGGGCCTTTTATGTGTTTTTCCCATTTAACAGTCAGATTTGTTTAGATAAACTCATAAATGTGGTCATTTACATATAAAGATAGAATGGTAAATTTATGGATTTGAAGTAGAGGAAAATTCTTTCATGGCAATCGTAAAATGAAAGCATGCCAAACTTTAACTAAAGAAACATGTTCTAACAGTGAGAAACTTTTATAATTAATCCTAGCCTTAGATCAACTCAGAAAGAGTTATGAGTCTAATTAACATTAGCTGAGAAATTGCTCATGTTCCTGAAATCGCTGAAACTAGACGCTCGCTAACAGACAATCCGCATCCCTGCTGCCCCATGACCAATTTATGGCTGAGCCCTGACTCACTGCTCTAAGTCTGAAAATATTTCTCAGCATTAGCAAAGGCTCGCTGCAGACACAAGCTAACGGACACTGTCGGGGGGGAAAAACTCCCCTCCAAACTCCATATGTGTATAACACGGATGCAGACAACAATTGCTAAAATCTTTTTTTTTTTCTTTTTTTTTTTTTTCTGTTTATTTAAAAGAGCACCGGGGCTATTCTTGGAGGAGCTGTGGGCAGGCTGCAGCTAGCAAATGCTTGGCCGGTGGCCAGCCCCGGCTGGGTTCGCTGCAAGGCTGAGCAATGCTAGCTGATGGTGTGCTACAGCCTAAGCTCAGTAAAAGATTTCTGCTTGTTATGTTTTGTTGTTGTTGTTGTTGTTTTTAAAAAGAGGATGCAGAAAACCAGCTCAATGCACACCACGCTGCAAACAAACCGTGGAAGGAGGTGCCACCACCTCCTCGCATCTGCCGTCAGTGCTTCCACAGCGCGGCTGAAGTCCTGTTTTGTTGCTAAATCTTTTCACCAGGAAGGAAATTAGTGTAAGCATTACTTCAGCGTTCTCATGCGGATGTTAATCTTTGGAAAAGCTGGGCAGGACAGAGCGGCTAACAGAGACAGGAGCACCAAACCCCACGAATACACAAGCTGCTAAATTTCTGCATCCAGTCAAGCCCTTATAAAAAATAAAGTATGTTTTGACTTTGACTCCTAAAAGCTATGAAACAACTCCAGTGAAGCCAATTACTTCAGAGCCCAGTCACCTGAAAGGTCTTGCAGGACCTTGGAGGACCTAAACATGGAGGATTTTCTGTGTTTAACTCAGGTACGCTTGCTAAGGCAACAATCCACTGCGTGCTCCCCAAGTCTAAGAAGAGAGGGAGATCCGGTAAACATGCAGCATTTTACAGGCAGAAATAGGACGTTCTGAGCATCTCTCAAATCCCGACACCATCCTCCTGCTGCCACTACCTGTCCCCTTGACAGCCTCTTCTCCACCACGGCGGCTGCCTTTCTCCAAATGGCTAGATGAAAGAAGAAAAGCAAGGGAAAACGGCAGCCTGACAGGCGTGCTCCCTCCCACGCTCTTCCAAATCGTCCCCCACATTGCAGTCGTGCATCCAGATACCGGGGGAAGGAAGGCAGTGCACCATGCTCTGCCGTATCCATGTCTTTACTCTCTCCAACATATGCCTTTTATTTTATACCTTGGGATTTGGAATCGTACCCCCAAGTCGCTCCCCTGGAAGCACGTGGATTTTGGAATAAAAGCTCTGGTTTGGATGAAATTGCTTGGAAGAACTGGTAGTGTACGGGCTTTTAGGGGCCAGGCTCCTTCACGCTGTGTTCGCAGGCAGAGCAGCCAATTCTGATGCCTGCTTACTACCTCCAGGTGCTGCCTAATACAAACTGCATTTTCTATTTAAATATATATATATACACACAAATATAATATTATTACATTATTAAAAAGCATTGGTTTTGCGTTCCCATGCATAGACTATCAGGCAGTTTGTTTATTTACTTAAAGCTGCCCGCCTTTGATGCTATCCCATGGAAAGATTACATCTTAGATAACGTAGCGAGAAGCACACAGCGAGCGGGGTGAGCGCAGAGCGAGTGTGGGAGATGAAAGTGGAGCACCATACAGCTGCGTTTGAACTCGAATACTTTTCCTTGCAGGAGCAAGGAGCAAACAATTAAAAGCCAAAAAAGGTTTTCTGCCCAGTGAAACAAACAAGAGACTGTTCGGTAAACTGCGTATTAGCTTAACTCAGTATTGCTTTGCTATCTGTGCAAATTCGTACCTTGCATTAGAAAGTATTCATGTATACAGGAGATCCGTTTTATAATATGCCTATACGTAACCCCAAACTGCATCGTCCTCCCTACACGCAACAGCCTGAATTATCTGCCCAGCACTTCCTTAATATCCAAGTGCTTGCTTTTACAAGCATGTATTTCTTTTCATGGTTTTTTTCTCCTTGACTTTTTTTACTTTTTACTGAAAAAACCCTGAACCCTTGAAGGCTATCATTCTATACTGACTCCCCTTCTCCCAGTCCAATCTTCTCCTCCTCCTCTGCCATACGGTGCCACCCTGCCCCTGGCTGAAACGCAGAAATTCCCCCAACGCACACCTTCATCTGCCTGAGCCCAGCAGCAGCACAGCTAGCTTGGCTTGGTTACCCACAAAAGCAAAGGCGAACAACTGCAGCTGAAAAGCATAATCAGAGTGGAAGAAATGAGGCTCAGCCCCTTCCAATGCAGGTTTAAGCACACGTGGTATGGATGGAGATGCTCTTCATTTTACTCTTAGGTGTGGCTGAAGCATCCGTAGTTCAACTTGAGGCTGATACACCCAATACAGGAAATTTCACTCAAGTTGGCAATGACACTGAGGGGACTGAAGTGCTGCGCAGCTTGCAGGACAGCGAGCTTTCTGCCACAGAGGTCACGTGAAGCCCAAACCTCCACGCAGAGCCTGCTCCAGCCGCCATCCCTCCACCTGAAACAGGAGCAAGAACCCGCACCTTCAGCCATGGCAGGTTAAAAACTGTTTGCAGCGACGCCATCTGCCAGGTGCCTAACCGATGCGCCAGGCATCCTGTGTAGATAACAACAACAAATGCTTCTTATTCACAAAAAGAAAAAAAACCTCCAATTTCACTTAATATCCCCAAAAATTCCTGAAAAAGGTACATTTGTATCCCACCCCTTCCCCTCTGTAGATTTATTATGCTTCTAGATGCTTTTTCAGGGGGAGACTGCATGGAGCATCAGGAATGTCTCATGAACACCAGAACGCCGGTGGTCTCCCCTACATGCGTGTGGAGGTTACGCAGCCCCACCTTCGTCCATCAGAAATCCCCTCCTCTTCATTCCCTGCTGCGTTACAGCTTCACTCCCAGTTTCAGGAAGACCTGGCTTTGCCAAGCTGTCAGCCCAAGCATGCAGTAATTAACGCTAAAGAGCTAAAGCTAGCCAGAGCGCCGCAATACGGTTAATGAACTTCCCCAGCAGCCGTCTCCAGTTCTCCTTCACTTTCTCTAGAGAAGCTGTCATTAAATCAGGATGCTTTCTGCCCACCTGTGGCCTGAACACCCCTCCGCTGCAGTGCTGCCCCAGCAAGCCCATGCTGACAAAATGCCCGGGGTAGTCCAGCCTCTGCATGGACCCCACACTTCCTTCAAAGAATACAAAAAAAAAAAACACTTAAAAATGTCCACTGTGGTTTTAAATGATTTCATATAAAATACCATCATTTTCTCCACTCCTATTTAGATTTTAAAGATTTACCAACTTCATTCACATATTACGATAGAGCACAACCAAAATACCAAGCAAGGAAACACAAAACTATGGCTGAAGTGGTGAAAAATGTTCCTGCTCAGTGTGAGCACACGTTTGCCTACCAGGTGCAGTGGAAAACGTTGCTCTCCCACTGGCAAAAGCAGTGAATATTGAAAGTATTCACAATATCAGTTCATTCTCATTCAGTACAATAGACATTCTCTTTTTGAAGATTAGTTAAATAATTAGTGCTCTCCTGCTGCAAGTTTTACTCCTGCAAGTACTCCTCACTCTGGGATCTTCTACTGTAAGCGGCTTTTCTTGCTAAATAAGCCAGAAGAGTGGAAAGAGAACACACCAAAAATAATTTAGGTGATGAAGAAAGTCTCATGTGGATTGAATATTGGAAAACACTTGCATTGTTTTCCTAAAAAAAGAGACAAAACGCAAGTCTTTCAAAACTACAGTGGTGCAAAGCGGCTGGGGAGCTCCTGTTTCTCTAATCCCTTAACACAGGAGCAACGGTGTTGTTACAGAAAGTGCACATTCAAAACTGAAAATGCTTATTTGAAAAAAGGCATCCGGAAACTGTTTTTCAAATAGTGACTTTCTAGGTTACAGAACTTGTTGCTGTAACATACTGTTAATGGCAAAAGCTCCGATCTGCCTGGTCGAAGGCTCTGCACCGCTACGGCCAGCAGGACCATCCAGAGGAACAGAGCCGAGCACTGAAACACGGGCACAGACCTGTCCCCCGAAGGAAGACAGACAATATAAAATCACCCACCCGCTCACAAAACACCTGGAAAGAAACGCTACAAACAGGCTTTCAGTGACATCAGAAGCTCCACATCCAAACGGCTTTTCAAGGCCCACAGGTGGACGAGTGCCCTTGGCTACTGCTGTGCAGACTGAACGTTGAGTAAAACACTGAGTAAAATGCTACCTCTGCTGGATGAAACCCCTGTATTTTCCTACCCATCATTATTGAGGTGCACGTCTCGTAACTTGGACCCTGTCCTTCTACCTGAGGGTGCCTCATTGCTTACGGAACGGATGCTCCCCCTCAACCACTGCAAGGTGAGAAGTCGAAGGCCGCAGCGAGGGTCCTCTTTGGAGCTCTGGACCGTACCTACCCCAGCAGCTCTGCTGGCCGCAGAAGACACCACGTCTCCTGCCTGTCGCTCAAGGAGATGCAGAAAATTCCACCCAAGAGAGACATCTAACACGGATGTGAGGTCTACTTTGCACCAAAGAGCTGTCAAGGGTCATCTGCTTCGCTGTGTTTCAGATAAAAGTAGCTGTCATCAACCTCAGAAGACAGCATAAGCGATCTCTTCTCTAAAGACATGAACAAATCCCATCCTTTCATGACGGTCAGTCCTCGCTCTTAAATTTTAGCTCAGAATCTATATGAAGCCATTGTAATTCAGTGTGAACAACCTGAGCTCCCAGCTGCTGGAAACCACCTTAAAGATGTATTTCAGGCCACAGGATCCAATTAACGACGCTGGTCAGAGAAACCCAGGATAAAGGTAAAAGGAGGAAAAACACAGAGAGAAGGAAGCCTCTGCCACAGGCCCCCAGCACTTCAGAGCACTAAACCTGGAGAACTGGGTGCTCGAGACCCTTTACATACAGCAGACAACAGTTCATTTGACTGACCTAAGTTTACCTCTTAACTTGTCTTTAAAGATATTGGTTGCACAAGTTCATAAAACGCTTTTTCAGCTGAAAAAACCAGACATGCTGTCAACAAGTTACAGCAAAAAGGCACTGATTGTAAGAAGAATCTGCCCAAAACCAACACTTAATGTCCCACCCCTCAAAGGGCACCATCAGTAAAGGGCACCATCAATAAAATCAAAGGGCACCATCAATATTTGCTTCAACAAAGCAAAACTGATATATTCGATTTGGGGTTTGAGTCTAAAATAGCACATCCTATCTCGGCCCTCTGAAACTTTCTTTTCCAGGTGCAGTATTGTATTCAAACCAAAACTGAGACCTTAATCAGGTTGCATGGTTAAGTACCTAATGAAGCATCGATGGATAAATTTTCCCATTATCTCCACGTACTTACATAGCATGAAATCAGCATCTCACCAGATATGGAAATCCTGGACCTATGTTTTCTCCACAACTGCCTCAACTGAAGAGGTGCTATGCCTGAAAAGAAAACTTGAGCAAACCTGCATGACATCTTCTATAACGAAACGTGAACGGATGACGGGATGAAGTGCTGTCGCACTGCTATCAAAAAGGCAGCAAGAGGACGGGAGGTCACAGCTTGCCAGCCATCGGCAGTACTCCCATCCCACGAGTCGCAGGCACAGCTCCGAACACTACCTCGGTGCCTGGACTTGCCAGCTTTATTCTCTGAGAGTGACTTTTGATGATTTTAGGCATTTTTCTGTGTTTGTTTCTGCCTGCTCTTGTCTTACCCTCTGTTCCAAAGCAGCAGCATTAGTAATTAATGCTTATCAGGCAATCACTGAAAAGCTAGTACCAAAACAGAGGATGTGGAGAACTTCTATTGCTGACAGCTTTCAAAATCTTGTTGCTCATCTTTCTTAAAGCTTCAGTTCTTCAAGTTACACTTAGAGACTCTCAAGCTCTCAAAGAAAAAGAAGCTCAGCTCTAAAAAAAACAGGGGAAAAAAAGGTTTTTAGCCCTTATGATCATGGAAGACACACTTGGACCAAGAACTTCCAGAGCTTTATGTACAACGCTTTTAAATAACAAACTTCATATGTAATCTATATATTTTGGTCAGCTGACTCATTTCCAAAAGGCTGATGTTGGCAGCACTGCGACGCAGGCTGGCTTACCGCAAAGTACACAATAAGCTGCTGCAGGGAGCAGTACACGTTTCTGTACTTCCTCCTGGAGATTATCATTGAATTTGTGTGTCCAAAACACACACGCCATACCCACAGCCTTGATACAGCACATAACCTCCAGCACAAGGACAATGATAATGAAAGGATATGAGAACTGGTCACATCCTTGTGGTTGCTGGTGGGCCAGGATACTCCAGGCTACAGAGAAACGTCACCGCGCCCACTTGCTGCCACTGCCAGCGCTCACCGCAGCAGACATCCAGCTTGGGCTTCAGACGTCGATGTTTTATAAATCCTGGACGAGGTGGTCATCCACATGGAGCTGCTTCAGCCAAAGAGCTGCGGTGTCGAAGTGCTGCAGCTGAGCTCCCAGGTAGGACTCCCAGGAAAAGGGGCTCCCTTGGCCAAGCTGACTTTGCAAAAGCATCAGCTTCCCCAGAAGCAGAAAAAACCATCCTTGGCAGGAACCCACCCATCAAAATGATACAAATACAGAAAAACCCGACCCGTATAGAAAATAATCAGCTCCCCTAACTGATGTGAATGTCTCCACAGGTTTTGCAAGAATCCTTTACATTGCTGCATAGCTGGTCCTGAAACCGTGCTCCTTGCAGACACCTGCCCAAGGCCTCGCGCAACAGCCAGGGCAGCTTGGACACCCAGACTACTCATGTTTAGAAAAGCCAAGCATTCCACAAGCAATTGTTGTATTTCAAGGCATTATGAAATAAAAAGGAGATAGAAGTTTCACAAGGTAAGTATTTACTCTTTTCTTACGTAGGTGTTTGAACTAGAGTGGTCTAAAATGCTGAAAATACGGAGTGGATAGTAATCATTAGTTGTTTGGTTTGGGTTGCTATCTTTTGTTTTGTTTTTAACTACTTTATTTTTGAAGAGCCATGGAAAACACTGCTCCTAAATAGCAGGAAATAATGGCATACGGATTACAGACTTATAGCTGGAGATTTATATTTGACCCTGCAAGAGCAAAACATACTCTTGGGCATTAGACCTTGACTAATACATTTTTTTCCTAGCAAATTTTAGTAAGACTGCAAATACATGTTGCCTCTGGACACCATTATTTTAATATGCTTAGAAAGAAATATCATTACATTTTTTAAGCTTTCTACTTTAAAATCACATCCGGATAAAATGTCTCATTCTACCTCTCAACAGAGCACTCTGCAGGCTTACTTACTGGAGGGTGAAGACTGAAATACAGACTAGTCTTAAGCAACGTATCTGGATCATATTTAGTTTTTTAATTATTTCTGACTTGCTAAAAATATTAATAGTATCCACTTATTTTCTAGATCTAGCAAAAATTAATACTTCTTCCATAAAAATTTTATGGGATCCAGAGGAAAAATAATATTAATGTTTTGTGCAATCATTTACTTTGATCTCTATATAATATGCAGTGACCCGTAAGTGAAATGAGCTGAAACTGACATAAATTCATTATGAGAAACCATCTTTGAAGAGCATCGCTGCAAATTTTAACTGAAATAGGCAATATGGAAAAAAGCTAATTGCATGGTGTTTAAAATAACAGACTCTAGTAACAATATCCTTTCCGTGCACTTCTAAATCAGTTTTCAATGCATTTCTTCCAAAAATATCGGAGAGACTGGCTCATGAAAATTGAAATGCTCTAATTACTTTCTTCTTTAGTACTGATATCAATAGTGCAGCATTCATTTAGAGTCTCAATCTTTGAAGAAGTCCGAAGGATGACTTTAAAATTTTAATTTCCCTGGGGAATACAGAAGGTACACTGGGAGCACGTGCAGCACAGAACGCCCTGGTCCAGACTCCACCAATGAAGACTGCAGAAAAACATTTCCAATAAGCAACGATATTCTCCCACGGGAATTTTGGGGATATCACCTTATAGAAGTAAAAAGCAAGGTTGCTCTTTGCTTGGTGGTGCTCTTCACTTGCTTTGTCCCGGTGCTGCTCAGAGCGGCTCTGCCTGGAGGAAAGGACACTTTCCTTGGTGGGCGCTGCCTCCTTTATCCTAGCGTGAACCCTGCCTCCTATGGCAGAAAGGAGCCTGGTTTCATGCTCATCACTCCTTCATTTAGTTACCTTTAAATCTGAATCCCTGGCTTTTCATTTACTTATTTTGTAGCAGCT
Source organism: Chauna torquata (assembly GCA_013399475.1). Lineage (NCBI taxonomy): Eukaryota > Metazoa > Chordata > Aves > Anseriformes > Anhimidae > Chauna > Chauna torquata. The sequence continues at coordinate 212,742 of VXAL01005408.1, read as the reverse complement.
TCTTTTGTTCTGCGTTTTTTTCCCTTAAACTCAAGGCAGGAACAGTCCAGATGGGAGCACTCCGAGCAGCCTGTGTGACCTGTTTGCGCAGACCTCCCCTGGGGCAGAAGGATTTGGCTGCTGCAGCATCCAGGCAAAGTGGATGTCTCTACTTGTGGGAAAACGTGTGGGGGAGTAGCCCTGCTTTGTATCCCGCAACTTCTCCGCTCTCTTTTCCAGCTCCCAGGACTGCAGGAGATGCTGACAAAGCAAGGGGTGGGCGGTGCAGCAGCCTGTGAGCAACCCTGCCACGTTTCCAAGTCATCTGGCACTGCCCACTTTGCCCTTTTATTATTATTATGCCTCCGGAACCAGAGAAAAGAGAAAAAAAAAAAAAAAAAGGACATTTGAATCCCCCCCAAGAACGACACAGTATTTTGCAGTATGCTTTTGCACCTTTCTCCCTGCCCAGATCTCAACTCAACAGCCACCAACATCTTCAAGAGTTTGGTCGAACTGAGCTCTTACATCTGAAAACAGGAGAAGGGAAAAAACAGGGCAGCAAGAGGCAGAGCGGCTAATAGCCTCTCCTGTCTAGGTAGACAGACACCCAGATACCCATCCTTGACAGCGGACAATGAACCAAGCCCATGCAATTGCCTGCACCAGCGCAGAACGACGGGGGTCTCCTGGCTGCTGCTGCTAGCACGGCCTCATGTGGTCAAGTAAACTGCGGCTTAACGCGGGACCTAACTCTTCAGGGTAGACAAAAACTAAAAAAAAACCCTCTTCTTGCTAAGGATGGAGGGCTGTGGTCTTGGGCATTTCTGGTTTCTTTCCCATGACAAGCAGAGCGTGAGCAAGTTCCATCCTGAAACAGTGCACTTCGAAACGCTGTTGTTGTAAAGTGGTTTAAAACAAGTAACTGGGAAACCCACAGCCTGAAATCCTAATATCAGAGTAAACATTAAGATTACACTAATTTTAATTTTTGCAAAGCCCTTTACCAATGTACAACAGCACCACAAGTAACATATAGACTTACACATTTAAAACAGCAATTCAAAGCTTATCTAGAAACAACACGCAGCAGTGGATTTAAACACTCTAAAATACCGAATTAATTGTATTACCATGCTTAAATTTCCAGAGCCATTTGTGGCATTTTCCATATGTAGAAAGGAAAACACCAGAAATATCCCCAATAAATTCAACCACGCAGAGCAGTGGCTAGCTTCTCTCTTTTATATATACAGATTGGGGAACTTGACAATAGGGTCTCCTGGATATTTTCCTAAATCAATCAGATATCAAAAGAAGCAAAATATCAAAAGATATTTTCCTCAATCATGATGCACACGTCAACATTTGCATCACACATCACAAAATGTTTATCTGATTGATGATCTATAATACATATTTTGCATACCTATTTAAATATTTATATTAGACACAGCATATTCACTTTCACGTATTACATTCTGTTATTAAAGTTGTTTCATTTATCCTTTTCTGCCAGGCTTTTAATTTCATGCACTTCATCTATCAGATACTACTATTTACTTTTAACATTTCACTGCAGAAGATGATAACTGGTGTTGAATACAAAACTACGGATACTGAGGTTGTGCAATATTAGGCATTGCCAAGCTGAACGATAAATGGAGAACAGCAGCTGGTCAGAGACGCACGAGATGTAGGAAATAACAGCGCAGGCAGGGCTGACAAAAATTTGCAGGTAAGTAAAGTGGAAATTTATACTTATTGGAAAAAAAAACGCAAAATGTTGCTCATATTATTAAAGGAGGAGTGAGAGATAGCAAGAGCAATGCAGAGAGGCAATTTTCTTCCAGCTCCAGCAGGAATTCATCTCAAGCTCCAACATGCAATTTCACTACTGAGCTCCAGGACAACACAGAGGATTATGCCCAATCGTTTTGAGGGTTTGGGTAACAAAGCATAAAAATTCCAATATGTAGCCTTTTGCAGCACTGCAGACCAGAAAACGATTTCCATTACTAAAAGTTACAAAAACATCCAAGAGCTGCAATAAATATTCAGTTAACCATCTAACATAAAAAACATTAAATATTCAATTTTTTTCAGAAGCATCTGTACTATTGCAAACCATCTCAAAGGAAAACTGATACAGCTCATCAGGTTTCCAAAGCTGCGTGAATACAGCACACCTTATCTTACCTTTTTCGGCAACAGAATTTTACAATGGAAAACCATCAGTGCTCTGAGAGGATGGAAATGAGGACAATTAAATTAGCCCTATGATGAATGTTAAATAGGCTGTTATGATTGTGCTTTGTATATTTAATATGATGTTGTAGAGCTAAACAATATGTCCTTTCTAAACAAAAAACTAATAGGTCTTCAGAAATGGTAAAAACGTGTTGTTTATTCCTGTTTGTAGCAGGTATCTTTTAGAATAGATTTAGCCTTTTAAAATATTAATATTTCCTGATTTTTAGCATTTTAGCTTTTCGAAGTGACAAATCCAGACATGTGATGTGTGTCACTAGCCATGATCAGCTTTTGCTTGCAGTTAAAGCCAAAAAAAAACAAACAGATCTGCTGAGTAAGAAACTCAGAGTTGGTAAAACCCTTCGGTTTGGTTTGTAGCCATCATAAAACCCTTCGGCCCTTTGCAGTACCGCATAAGCAACCCATCGGGGTTCCCAGCGGGGAGACGCACGAAGGCCAGGGAAGATGCTCTGGCCAAGCGGTGAGGCAGCCCCTGTCCCCTGTCCCCACCGGTCCCCGACCCCCATGAACCACCCCAGGCAGCCCTCCTGTGGCTGGAGATGCCAACAACCAGCACCTAAGCCCACCACGTCCCGCTCCCACCAGCGGGCTGTCAGCACGTTTGCTGTCAGCTGGAGATCTTCCCACCCCACGCACCACGACCGGCTGCGTTTTGAGGGCGGAGAAGCCCATGCGGGGTGCTTGGAAGGCACCAGGAATGAAACCAGGAGCAGAGACATCCCGGCAGCAAGTGGAGAGCAGCAAAAACAACCTGGGTAAAGCAGTGAATCAGGTCGTCGGATAAAAAGGAATGGCAGGAAAACATTATTTGACAGAATCTGAAACAAGCTTGGCTTTTCTTATTATTTTCGTTTTTTTCTGTTGAGAGCCTACATTTAAATTCAATGAGGCCTTTCGTTCTGCCAGAGAATTTCTTCACATGGAGCATCTTCTGCTTCGCCTGGCATACAGCCCTAGCGCAGCCATTCCCGGTGTCGACATGAAGTATTTCTGCTTTACAGGGTCAGCCTTGCTCCAGTTTTGAGCCTGATTAACCTCAGGTGGAACTGAGAAGATGGTGACCCAGCAACAAGGCTTCGTCTGGCCCAGCGATACCCACGGTGGTACCAGCTCCGCACAGGACAACTCCTTGTCAGAGAGCCGCAGGTGTAAGGGAAGCAGTTTTATTTTCACTTGAGCAGAGATTTTTTTTCAAGTGAGCCTTTAAAAGACTTTAAAAATGAAGAGTGGTAATTCTGAGACATACTTGTAACGGGACCAAAAATTTGTTGTCACCTGAACAACATAATTCAAGGACAAGTACCAGAGGGTAAAATAACCCAGAGAGAAGCAGCTCCCAGGGAACCGACCGAAGACCGTAATGACATGCGGGTTATGCATCTCAGCCTGGCCGCCTTTCTGAGGGAGACGTGAATTAGCAGCCCTGCGACAACACCGAAACGTGGGATTAAGGACCGAGGGAGGGCTGGATGATTCTCCCACCGCCTTTTCTTGTTCTGAAAATTTCTGTTGCCTGGAAATGTCTGTCGAGAAGACGGGATTATGTAAGTGCTTGCCAACTTTTCACACGTTAAGAAAACTGAAGCCTGAGTGATGGGTAGCTTAACCCATCCTCTAAGCAGTGAACTAAATGTGTTTACTAAGGAGAACTGGAGCAGTGAAACCCCCTTAAAAATCCAGGAATGACGAGGACTTGATAATTCCCAGGATTAAGAAGCTGCATACGTTTACAGTCAGTGTAATCTCCTTAGAGTAAGATGAGGAAATGGAAAACAAAGCCTTTTTGGTGTGCAAGAGGGTTTTTGTTTTAAAGTATATACAACCAGTTTGATTGAAGACTTTCTTGCATTGTCTTTTTTTCTTCCAATAGACAGGACAGACAAGAGCTATACTAGCCCTCCAGCCCCACATTAAGTTACCTTCCACCAAACTCACTGCTCCCATCAAGTATGACCCATCAATAATAAAACAATAAGCACTGTGCTGTAGAAATGCCTCTTGCTAAATTCAATCAGACTAAGACTTAAGTGCTGCAGACACCAACCAAAGTGCAAAATATCTCTATCTGCTGCGTCACCTCAGCAGACCTAGGCTTTCCTGAACTCCTCCTGGTTGTCATTCAAGTGGCATTTTACCTTCTGCCAATACTCTAAATGCAGCTGAAAGTTCTAAAAAAATTAAATTGCTAGGCTTTTTCTACTTTTACCAAAAAACTGAGGATTGTGCTCATTCCCCCCCCCGCTTTTTTCCCCTTCTGTTTACCAACAAAGCACTGGGGTCTCTAAAATGAGCAAAAGTTCTCGCAGTCACACTTCTCCCGGTTCAAAACTAACAAACAAACATGCTTACATCGCAGTAATGCTGAGGGCACTGCAGATGCTCCTAGAAAAGGTGATGTTCTCAGCAGCGTTTCACTAAAAATCCCCAGCATCCTGCCACAAGCTGAAGTTGTGCCATCCACCGGAGCATCAGCAATGCAAAACTGCAAGCAGCCAAGGCCTAATCTGGAGAGCAAAGCAGAAATCGCTTTGCGTGCTGCTCAACCACCACTTGAGCACCTAGGCTAGGGCAGCACAGAGCACATAAACTGCTCTTTAGTAGAGGAAGGCATGTGTAGTTGTCCTGTACCGCAAGCATGTGTGCCTAGAAGAGGGAAGGAAAGCATCCAGGTTGCCTGGAGCTCTGTTATGCTCCTCCATACATCTTCAGCAAAACAAAAATTCACGGTGGATTTTCGTACAGCTGCCCAGTGACAGCAAAAGGCAAACCTTGAGCTGGTGATAACGGTTCCAGCTCCACTGAAATCTGCTGCTGATGCTCCCCCTTTGGCCGTACTGATGGGGGGAAAAAAAGCCAATCCCATGTGAAGAAAGCTGCAACATATGAGTGGAACCAGATGTGAGATTTCACACATAGTTATTATCATTGTGAAACGTCTTCGAAAAATTGAACTGGGTGAAGCCCCAGCTAACCAATTACAAAATCTACATTCCTCCAGCTTTAGAAGAGAGGAAACAACTTCTGAGAAATGCCACAAGTGACTCAACCATGATTTAAGCCACCTCAGCGGCATCCCAGCTATTTCTAGCAGTACTGAGTGTTTACCTGAGACTTCCTCCCTTACGGCGGGACTGTGAGCCAGCAAGGTGCTCAAATCAGGGAAAACGCGACACATGCAAAATGATTCTCGCGACTGCTCTGTTATGAATATATTGCTTTTTCTATTCTGAACTGTGAATTTTAAAATATGTAAAATCTTGAAGCACAGAGCAAATAACGTCTGCTTAAGTAGGTCATTTTATTAACGGCAGGGCACTGCCGTTTTACTACCAACTCGTTTGCAATATAGACACACACATTTCAAACCGCGTATATTATATCTGCAAAGGAGGTGAGTGTAATCATGGAAGCACTCCCTCCAAGATCAAGTAGAGCCTAATTCAGAAAGACAAGCAGGAAAAAAAAGTAATGTTTTGCACTGTCTCTGCGAGCTTCACAGACAGGTATGACATTTTCGGGAAAATCCTCTTGCTGTGCGTAAGCCGCAGTCTGAATGTGCTGCATGTTGCATATTTCATTACAAAAGCAGAGCCACATTAGTTCATTAGAGAAGCGATAAGTTCAATCCTTACCAAGTTTTCTTGGTTCCTGGCTGCTATTTTCTGATCATCTTCTCCCCCATTTTTCATGTATTTGACCTCTTCCACTGGTTTGATCCTATACTCATCTGAGCACCAAGAAAAAAAAAGAAAAAAAAGTTTTGAACCAGTGTAGTTCAGCAGCTTGAGAAAAAGAAAAAAAAAAGGAAAAACAAACAAAAAAAAAACAAACTAAAACCAAAACAGCTGACTAGAAAAGACCCTAATTCAGCAAGGCAACTAAAAACCACATGTATATAGTTTCAAAGGCTTAAATGGGACTGATACCAAGGAAGTTTTTCTGGCTGAAGCTTCAGTTCTGGCCTCCAGAAATGGATGGGTAGCTCTCTCGGCTGGTATAGCCACGGCACTGTGAACAGTGGGTACTGGGTACATGGGAGGAAAAACTTCTCAACCTCCCCAGTTTTCCGTATAATATGTCTTAATGCAAATAAGCTCTCTGCTCCTGCAGCCTCCCTAGTTTTTGATTATCAGTGGGCAAGCAAGTGATGTACGGTAGCTACTACGCAGAGCAGGCTGCTCATCTATGTTCTTTGCACTGAAAAATCAAGCAACACTGACAAAGGCAATTTAAAAATTCTGTTAAAATCTGGAAAAAAAACAAAACAAAAAAAAACCCCAACCCAAAACACTGCATCTTTTTCATTCTTTTTCCTGCACTATTTTAATGGAGCTAAAGCAAAAGGTACCCAGTGCCAATCACATTGTGAGTTCTGGAGTGGAGGCGGCATGCCCATCCTCCTCCTCTGCCCGTTCCCCACCACAACCGTTTTTCCTGCACATGAACATTATCCAGAGAGAAATCCAGCAGGAAAATAAGGAATAAGAAAAGTAAGATTCCTGGTTTGCCCTTACTATTCATCAGCTACACGTTTCAGCTTTTCAAGTACTGAATTCCCAGCTCCAGTGTCAACCCTGTAATGTTATTTTACCTACGGATTTACCCCACAGGATGCAAACAGCATCACCCAAAGCTTGAATAATGGGTTTTTCTTTGGTAGGACGTGACATTCCCAAATTCCCAAGGATTTTGGAAAAAGCAGTGCTTCTCTTCCTTTCCCTCGAGCCTGGGAACCCAGTGCTTGCAGCACCAACAGCACTGTTTCTCAGCCACCGTGACGATTTTTTGCTCTGGTTATCTTCGGGGCAAGTGAACCCATAGGGAAGGTGCTCGGAGCTCTGCAACCCTGTTCCTCCCACCAGCATACACAATGCAGAAGAGAAACGGGGATTTTACCAGACACAAACATGTTCATGCAAAATGAAATGAGACACGGTACACTGGGAATAAAAGGCGAAACCTGGGCAAATGAAAAGAAACCACACAAATCTTATTTTTCTTTGGGTTTTCATGCAATTTATCTTACTTGCTAAGGGAAACACAAATGGATTTTCCTGGGTTTACTGTATTTAAACAAACAAACAAAAATGAAAATCATTTAGAAGGAAGCTTGTTTTCAGGAAACTATTAACCACACAGTGTATGTTAAATAAGCCTAACTTTGAAACTTTTTTTTTTTTTTTTTTTTTTAATATTTTTACAGAGTTTAAATAAAATTGAGAATTTATCAAATAGCAGCAACTCAGATGCAGAGACTCAAAACAGATGTAACAATTTGAAACATATTAGAAGAATATTAAGAACTGAGAATTAAGAATTATTAGATTGGTAAATGTGACCATGACTGCTGAACTCTTCTCTTTTTTAAAACGGAATTTACGTAGTCAGGAGGTGACAATTCATAAAATCAAAAAGCCTGAACACAATAAAGCCTGAGAACTAGAAGCACTTATTGACTGTAATATCTAACTTACATTCTTCTCACTCCTGCAGCGATCTCTGTTGTGATTAGCAATGAAACCCACACGTAGAAAAAGCACACAACTCCCACGGTGGCATTTATGGATTTGAATAAGAAAACAGATGAGACAGAGGAAATAGAACAAAGGAAGTTTGCACAACCTGCAGCTGGTCCACATCAACTAAAAAAAGACATTCAGAGAGGAATCATCAACCCAGCCTTGTAAAGAATGAGCCAGGTATGGAGGTCCTGATGTTCAGGGGCAAAAATAACCTCTGAAAGGTGTCTCCTGCCTATTCCAAGAGACTCACTGTGGTTGAACGCCGAGTGCCCACCCGGGCAGCAGAGCACCCCACGCGGACTGCGTGTGAGGGGTCACATCAAACACGTTCTTCCTCGGTGCGCGTAGCGAGGGCACTGCTGAGACCGTGTTTGATAATCGGTATAATCAGAGTTATGTATGAAAGCTTGATGCAGTTTGACAAGATGGAGGTAAGACAGGAGGGAAGCTTTGGTTGGCAACTGAATTCTGTATTCCTTCTCTGGCCGACCACAAGAGAGTCTGCTGGGCATTGCTGGTCAGCTGTCTGAGCTGTAGACTTGCTGGTACCTGGCTTCCAAATATTCATCACCACCATCATGGCAACACTCCTGTAATCACTGCAGCATTGCTACCTACAAATCTGGGCTGCTTTTCATGGGCTAAGGAAGTTCTTCAGCAGAGCACTTCCTGAATCGTGTAGGGTTTATAAAGAGACTAGACATTAGGGAAACTGGGGACAGAATCAGGCCAGGCAAGGGTGAGGATTATGAGGTGGGCACAGGACATTTAAGGAATTTCTCGTATAATTTCCCACAGCTAACTAGCAGTGTTAGTTAGTAAATGTGCTTTTCCCTAACAGTTTACTTATCAATGCAATAACTATGCAATTATCTGTGCAGCGCAGCACCGTCGGCATGACTCTTCCCTCCGTCCTAGGAACCCGCAGGAGAGGTGCGGATGCCTGGGACAATTCACGCCTGAGACACTCAGCTGCAAGAAGGCTTCCAAAAATAAACCAGTCACTTTTCATTACATTTTTGGGACAAGCTGAATGAACCACGTCATCTACCAAGTCTTATTTCTGAGAAATCCACCTTTCCGTTAGGAGAATATAAATAAAAATAATTAGGAGGTCAAAAAAAAAAATTGTAAAAAATTTTTGTAAAAATTTACTAAAAATTAGTAAAACTAGTCTGTTAATAGAAAGTGTCTTACAAACTTAATTAATATTAATACCATAGCTCTCTTATATAGCATGAGTTTGGGCATTAGAAATCTCTACCTGTATCTCCAAAAGCAACGCAAATTTGTCAAAATCTAAAGCTGACAATCAACCTTAAAAGCCAAGAGGCAACCTCTTTGGTGAGCGAAGAAGCAGGCTGAATGGCCAACACCCATACTTTAATGCCTAAATAAATGATTGATGGGCAGGAGTGCCAAGCAGCTAGCAAATCCATCAAACCCACGCGTTTTGAGCAAGCGGTGCACGTGCCAATACCAGAGAAACAGGCAAGCACAGCTGTGGCCTGAGGAAAGTGAGTGATCAACCTAACTTCAGGAATCGGAGCAAGAAGAGAGGACGAGCCGTGAATAACTGCTGCAACACGTATACACGGAGATGGACGGAACGATCAGCGATGTTAAGTTTGAAGCAGTATTATTACTCATAAGCTATCATAATTTCCTATCACTGGCAAAATATTTTCCTTAAAATAGTGAGCACAAATACAATATATTGGCACCATTTTCTCACACTGAGTAGTCTGCTGGAGGGAGGTATAAATAGATATGATTCCACTTTCAAAGGGAAAAAACAGCTAAGTCATTATACTGCCTGCGAAACAAAAAGGAGGACTATCCAGCTCACTACAAGCCCTACAGCTTCCTAGGTATGGTGAGGGACTGCTAGAAGCATCCACTTGCAGAACAATCCAATGTACTGACAAAAAAACCCACCTCTAATTAATTTCAATGGCCACTGAGCGAGGCTGCTTAAACGCCTGGCACTACCTGACTCCCAGCTAAATGTTGACATTTATACGAGCAACCTTCCTGCTATCTGATGAGAAACACTAAATTTTGCTTGCAGGTATCCCTCTGGCATTTACAGAGCTCGCTGACAGAAGCTTCGTCCTTCGCGTTCATGTTGAACTTCCTTCTTTTTCCTGGATCGAGCTAAGCTGTAAAACCTCTTCATTTTTATGAGCCCTTCACAAATCTGTTCAGGTAGGGACCTGACATGGGAAATGCAGAACAAGTCCTGAAAGCAATGGGGCTGGTCAATATTTAGCACTTTCCCAGCCCTTTATGCCGACTGTAACGAGCCTTTTGGCAACCACAGGGGTGCAAAGGAGGAAGAGGAGGTGGTGCCGAGCGGCTTGGCTAGGTAGGACGTCTCTGGTTGGTGTAACAGGGAAGAGATGAGTCTGACACATAACATCACGCATGGGACAACATCCATTATTTCATATACACTAAATATACCAATTAAATTCAATTAAGTATTTGGAGAAAACAGGTCTTGTGCTATATTATATTACATTATATTATATTATTTTGGGGAGTACAGAGCTATGTATACACTTTTTTGACCAGGTAATGACAACATCTATCTTCTCTAGGTATATATACGAAGGGATGTTCAAAAGCCACGAATACAGAGATATTTATGAGACTGTTCTTGCTCTGAAGTTACTGTCAGGATGGAAGCAGAGTAAACACAAAAGAACGGATGTTTAAGCAACAGATAGACCACCCAGAAGTGTGTCATGGGGAGTACGGTCATGAATGGCTTTAAATGAATATGAAAACTAGATTAAAGACAGGCTGGAGGAATGGCCTTTGATGCCTTCCCTAAAGGCAGCACCCTCAGTATTTGCTGAAACTACTCACCAGGTTTTGCTTGATCAGGTAGGGGTGCATCTGCAACTGAAGAAGTAAAGGATGCTAAACTCACCTTCCGATATTTACTTTTTGATTTCTGCTAAAGTATATACAGCATTTTGAGATATGTTGGTCTGAGTGTCAGAAACCAAACTGGAGAAATCCTTAAGTGTTAATTAGGTCCTGCCTGATCTCAATCAAATCTGACAGTCAACAAGACCTTTAAAACTGTATGAAGTTCAGGATAAAGGAAATTATAGAGTCCTATCCATATTTACCTTACTTTACCTTGCTAACCAGCCATGTCTTTTTCTTTTTCCTAAATACAGTTTTACATCAAAATGGACAAAAGTGAAACATCTTTATGCTTCTTTCATGTGCAAAACTAAACATCAAGTAGTAAATATGATGAAAATTTTAGGACACTAGCACTCAGTGTGGTACGTCATGTATAAAGAGAAATAAATCTTTATGCTTCTTTTATGTATAAAAGTAAAAATCAAGTACTGTCTTCCAGTGTGTGGTTTATTATATAAAAACAGCAGAGTTGCAACAACTCAAATGGGAGAGGAACGGGCTTACAGGGCTGCCACTGCAAATACTGCACTGAAGAAAAGCAGCCCAATTGAATCAAAAGAAAAACCATATAAATGAACCACAAATTAAAACTAGAAATACTGTTGAGCATAATGTCCACCATAAAAACCATCACAGGATATAAACTAGAAAGCAGCAACACCTCTAACACAAAGCTCTTTGGAAGGGTGATGAAAGAAGAATTTTTAAGTTGAATATGCTGCAAAAATTCTCAGTAGGCAAGTCTTATGAATGAAGATCTCCATCTGGAAACAGATCATTCTACTCAAACATGTCACCCAGTTGCCATGGAAATGTGACAAAGAAAAACAGCGCTCATTAATAATGATTTCAGTGATAAACGAGCATATCAACCTATAATATTGAAACAATTACTAGAGGGGGAAGGAAAAAAAGAGAAAAAAAACCTTGTGGTTGTTCATATAAGAAACATTTCTTCGGCACTTCCAGACATCGCTTTAAGTGCTATTACCACAGCAACATTGGTTATGATGATATTTCTGCTCAGTTAAAAAAAAAACAAAACAAAAAACAAACAAAAAAACCCACACAACAAAAAAAAACAAGCACAACACCACATGTATCTGGACTCACTGAGACTTTTGGAGAAATATTCTGTTGAACGCCTAGTCTTAAAAAAGGAGGTGGGCTGATTTACACTAACGTGTATTCCCATTTCAGACATCTAAGACGGACAGATCTGGCCCTGCTGTTGTCGAAAGGGACGAGGGGTGAGCCTCTGTTCTTAGTGACACAACAAGTAGCACAGGAGAGGTGTGGTACTCCAGTCACACTACCAAGAAAAGAGTTTCTAACTACACCCTCACTTTCCTGTGCTTCAGATTTGTTCATCATTATCTCCTGCCTTTGTATTGAAGGACATGCCAAGATTTAGCCTTCATCCATAACAAAACATGCCTGTTCTGTAAAATACAAACTTTTTGTCCAACAGATTTCTCTGTACTGTGCAGCAAGCGAGCCACTTAGATGCTAAACACAAACCATGCCAAACATCACCTACAGTGCTGTTGCAAAGGAGGAGGAACACTCCTACACTGCTTGGGTAAGCAGCACTGGCGTAAAAACCAGACATTAGGAAAAATTATTAGCTGCAAGAAGAATGAAGCACTGGAATTAGGTAGCTTGGGTGGTTGCAGTTTCCATTATCAGAGGTTTTTGAAGACCGTTCAGGTCACCGGCCTCAAGCACTACAGGTAAAAAAGTCTGTTCAGTTTGGGAGCACGGGATGGATGAGATGGGCTCATCAGATTATTCCAGCTCTATTACTGTATGGGGATATCAACTGCACGGATATCAGCAGAAGCTATGTCGAAGATCAAAAACAAGTCAACAGTTAGAGAAAAGTTGCAAAAATCCTGTAAACGAATGTTTCTCAAACTAAGGACTAGATAACGGAGGATATCCCAGTTATCTACTCAGCTTCGGCTTCAACCACTTGCAGAAAGCAGGACCTAAATGGTTATTTCAACTCTACACGGTTAATTTCATTCTGACTTAGTTGCTCAGATTCACAGCTGTGGGGGTGGATTTCCGATCCACCTGGACGTGGGCTGAGAGTGAAACTTCTCCGGAGATCGAGCGGCAGTGGGTGAGCAGCCCGTTGTCTTCCTCTGCCGCCAGCCCTCACATCTATCCGCTCCTGGGCAATTCGTCATCCTGGTGATCGTGCTGTTTGTACTAACGTGAACTAAATGGAAAAAATAGCTTAGGAAATACGCCAACCTAGTTCTCTCAAAGGTCCATCTGTAATGCTAATTCAGATTTCCCAAATGAAGTCACCTGTGCCTTAATCCAATCCGAAATAAGCCACTGCTGGAAGCTGAGGCAGCGGACACCACCAGATACTAAACACAGCAGAGGTGCACAAGCAACACACCAATTTTGCCAACAAAATATTAATCACCAGACAGAAAAGCTCTTTAAAAATCCAAATGAACTACACGGATTCCAGCATGTCTGAAAAGATCACCCTAAAGTATTTACTTCTTCCTACACCACCCTAACATGGACCCGAGGAATGCTGAACACTGCTTCTGCTCAAGGCAGATGTGACTGCTAGGGTTGGTTTTTCAGGGGAGAAAAAGGGGACTGAGACAAACAAACAAAAAACCAGACCCCATGTGTGTTGGAAGGAGACTCGCCCTGAAGCAAGGCGAGACTGGGCCAGCTCTTTGCTAGGCTTTTTCAAGCAGTTCCTTCTACAGCCCCACATCGTATCCGACACTTCATGAACCATTAGCTCCCTCAAGGGCCATGCTTGCTTGAAACTAAACTAGAAGATTTCAGCAAATTCCCTTCTACTTTATCAGACTATCCTTTTCCAGGCCCAAATCACGACAGCTTTCAACAGCATTCCTCCTGGGCCGACAAGTTTGACAGTACGCCATGAACTTGAATGGACTTCATCTTGATGTTTGCTTGTGTAGAAGCACAAAAACCCTCATATTGCCATATCAATCCATCCTTCCCCATAACGCTGTCAGTAGTTTCCACTGCTGCAGACTGCTTGCAGCCCTTGATCCTTTTGGTATCTCCATCCTCTGACACGAAAGGCACAGGCTGGGGAGGACATGACGTCCTGCCGCCTGCAATGCTGGTGCTCAGCGAGTGCCTCGGTGTACATATCTTGGGTTTTCTGGTTTCTTTTCTCCCCTGATCTAATAGAGTGACAGCTGATGATGAAGCCATAATTTAGCTCCCTTGTCTCCATCGGGCTAATTTTCGCATTCAGTACATGACGTACAGATACACTGCTGCGTGCAGAACACGTGCAGCTGAACCAAGAAAGTCATCACTCGGTTTCTTCTACCACTTAGGTTTCTTCTGGGTCAAAAAGTTCCTAGGCTTATTCTATATTTGGACTAACATACAGTCTAAGTACTATAAACACCTACAGCGGTATGCATAATTTCCTATCACATTAAGCATAACGGACCATGCTAAGTAACCTTCCACCAACGGCACTGGCCTGCTACAGGGTCTCATGGCTGCTAGGTCTCTGCCAGTGGTAGGGCAGAGGAATGCTTTGGCAGGGGAAAAAAAATAAAATACCTATATATTGGTATGCAAGCATTACTTCTCACAAAATAAGCCCATTGCAATCTCTATATTAACACTACATGGAAAACAAATGGCAACCAACCATGGATTGCACAACTGGCCTCCTTGCATGCATGTCATCCACCCCGCATTCGCAGAACGAGAGGGCAGGAGAGTATAACCAAAAGCTAGCTCAGACTTCTTCCACGTTCCTCACAGTTAGTTCTCCTTACACTGCAGATCCCTGTTTAGAACATATTCTTTGTTGCTTCACAGGGCTGCTGGGAAGATGCACAAACAAGCAGAAGATACTGAGTACCCCAGAACTACTTGAAAAACAATTTGTGGGGACAAGCGGTCTTGGGGATGTGCCGGGATGTGTGGCCGCGGGAGGATCAGACATCTACACGTCTCCTGGACCCTGTGGAGGAAAGAAACACACTGCTTCTGCTCTGCTTCACTAAGGTCCCGGATAAAAACCTCAGAGATGCTCCTGACCAGTTCCACCAGAGAGAAAAAGAACATCCAGAAGCCAGCTTTCTGCATCTTTTTAACAATTTCTAGGACAAATTTGTTCTAGGAAGTTAAACTTGCACAAATGGCCAACAGCAGAACTTGTCCAGTTACCAAACAAGCATTTTCCAGTCTTTAATTACGCAATCTCCAGATCTTTTAAACACCCATTTGTGTTTTGGATCTGAGGAAGCTCTATACATAAGACGGTATTGAAAAAACAGCCACATGATAATATAATTAAAGACTTTTGTGCACTTGTGCATAATTAAGCAGCCAAAAAGCAGTGCTGATGTTCTGCATGCATAACTATCTTCCAGCTATGCAGTTTTGGTACGCTAAAACTATACAACCCATGTATGTATATATATATATGTACATATATACATACACACAGATACACACACACTTTTTTTTTTTTTTTTTTTGCATTTAACTCATTTGTAACTTTGAGCCAGATGCAAGGTTGTTCAAAGGAAACCATTTCTCAGGTGGAGGAGATTATAACTATGGTGCTCTGCAGGAAGGATACTCAGTAAATGCAATTATCTAGCCCACTAAAAAGATCAAATGGAGAAATGAAAGCAGGAGAGGAAACAAGAAGCAGAAAGATATTAAAGGAACAGATGGCAGGAAAACAACGGGTTGGTGCATTGAAAAATACTGCTATTCAGGTGAAATCGCCAGGCAGGTTTTCAGATACAGGCTGCAACTTTCTGTTACGGCATCACCAGACCACAGCCCTGGTGCAGCACAGGGATGACCTGGGAAAGGTCTTGGTGCGTCTTAAAGGAGCTGGAAGTTCAGCACTTCACTTCCTACCACTTATTGCATTTAAAAACCGTAAACGTATTTGGTGGTTGGCAAGACCAAGTAACTTGTGTGACCTTGCCCTAAAGAAAAAACTCTGCACCACTCAAACTGCAGAAGATTAAGGAATTGGCTTCACTTTGATAACCTCTTAGTTACGGAGCAGAGGAAGGGAGAGAAAAAAGAGAAGATGAGTACACACTTTTTAAACCTTGGAATAACAAGGTTTGTTAACAAACTACAATACAAGAAGGGCTAAAACTTTTCCTACCATGACAGTGAGATCCACAGCTCGGCTATACAGAGCACATCAATCAAATCCGTCAACAAATTTTCCAGAGCACCTTTCATAGGAGGCTTTCAAAGCCCTTAGGGAACACTAAGCAAAGCCTCACCAAACTCCTGCCAGGTAGGCACTGCCTTCATTTTATAGGTGGAAAAAAAAACCAAAAACACAAAAACCTTGGTGATTAAACAAATCGGAGGTCACAGCAGTTCAGAAGAAACACAACTGGGTGACTTCCAAACGCCACGAATTTAGTGTGCTTCGGAGTACCGTAAGCCTTACATAGGGAAGTTTCTGAGTTCACGATACTCTTGCTGAGCAGCAATCCAATTGCGAGACACCAGCCAAGCAAATTTGTAGGCAGCAACGATAAAACCTATGTCTCAGAGGAGATGCAGATGCTGCACAGTGATGGAAGTCCTCTCCTTACAGCTCTCCTGGTGTCTTGATTGCTGGAGATACCAAAAACCTTCCCTGAACTTAGCAGCCCCAAGACTTCCTTGAAAAAAAACCAACCAAACAAACAAACAAAACAAATAAAACCATGCCACACTCCCAAAATTGCACCTTCCCTGTCATCGCAAACACATGACAAGGTGTCTTCAGTTTCCTTGTCTATAAAATGCTGATTTGTCTTTTCTTAAGAAGTAATGCCATTCTCAATCAGTCAGCTATCAACAAGACTGTTGCCCCAAGATGTATGGCTTAAAATCTATTTTCACATCCTCTCTGGCAAAGAGCTTTCTTCTATTAATATTAGTCTATCAAATTCTCACTGCTCACATACCTCAGAAAGAATATTTGTAAATCCACAGCTACATAATTTTTATTAATTGCATTATGAAAAGGACAGAATGATTATCCAGGACCAGCCACGTCCTGAAGATTCACGATGAGCACCAATGTCTCCTCATCGCTAGTATTTCTGTAAACCAAAAGGGGAGGGGGGACCAATGAAAACTTAATTTATAAAATACAGCACACATTTCCAGATGCAAAAGATACACAAGTTAATTACATTACTTTATTTGCAGGCCATCTGAAGAGCTACAAAATTAACCTGCCGCAAAGATTAATATTTTACCCTGGTTACAGCGCTCTGAGTTAATTTGTTAGCTCTGAACGGTGCCCACTTCCCCCAGCAGCATCCACACCGCGAGGCCTTCCCTAACGCCCCAACAGCAAACGCCGGCCACCACGCGGCACCGAAGGAGCTGTATCGTTCAACGGGTGGCGACGGCGAAGGGGCCGCCCTACGGAACAACCGGAGCTGGAGCAACGCGAGGGACTGACTGTGCTGTTGCAGGGGATGCACAGTCCCATTGCTTTCTTGCAATCAAATCGAAGCTGCTACGTGCAAGTAATACACGAGCAAACACATTTAGGGTGTGCTGGAAGTGCAGATGATTGGGTGGAAAAGCAAAGAAAAAAAAAAAAAAGCTAAGGATTTTCCATGCCCTCTTTGCTCCCATACTGCTACACTTGTATTAAAAAAAAGTTAGTTTTTAAATAAGAGCTAAAAAAAAAAAAATCAATTAGGAAATGTGTGCTTAGAGCACTTTTACTAGTCAAGCACTTTCAGCCTAAAAATATCTCAAGATCCTCCCAATTTCTATGGTTAGAAATGCAATATATATTTGAAGTCAAAATACAAAGGATTAAATGTACGTAATTTTACTGAATACAGCCACTAATACAACTTAGGAGACTTCCACAAGAAACACACACCCCCTTTTTTCCTTCTGAATAGCTCAAGATTGATCCTCAAACCATAAATCCTTAAATGCTGAAGCAAAGCCGACTCCACACTCTCTCCCAGCACTGCAGGACGTGGTTTTGCACGCTGACCGCTCACCAGACAGCGACATGAACACTTCCCACACTTTTTGGTGCTAGTTCAAGACGGAGGGGCCTCGGACCACGACGATAAGCCGGGTTACACGATTTATTTGAAACACCTAGGAGGGTTCAGTGCTTTGGAGAGTCACCCAATGGAAAAATGTCTTCTCCTTTAGTAAGCAGATGTTTCGCAGATGGCCGAGCACACAAGGCAACGCAAGATTTCGGCAGCTGTTTGAGAAACCAAAGTTCCACAGCAACTAACCTGTGAAGGCTGCTTTGGCTGTGTATGCTAGAGTACACAAATACTTACTTCTCCGGTATCTTTTTCTTGTATTTGGTAGTTATTTCTGTTAGTAGACAGTCCTACTATGAAAGCAGGGCCTCATGTTGCTGAAATGAATACACATTCATGCAGCTGCACCAGGCCTGAGGCTTGTCCGGTGAACTGGAGAACCTTCCCCCAGACTGGGGTTTTCCTGGCCAAATTTCAGTCTTTGGGTTTTTTTTCCTTCATGGCCATGAGTTACAACACTTGGAAAATGACAAAAGGAAGGCTGCATGAACTGAAAGTACAGTGGCATTTTTACCATGATTTTTCCTCATTTCTACCTACCAGTAGGCAATAAATACCAAGGATTTTGTCTTTAAAAGATAAAGTAAAAAATAAGTTTGTCTGTAACATAAAATAAAGTAATTTCCTTCAGCAGCAATGCTGCCAGAAAATACATCCCAGCTTCTTCCTAGCAAATATCAAAGGTGGATGTATGTCCCTATTTATAGCACACTAATGCAATTGTGAAATGCACACACCATGCACTTTGTATTCAACTCTGCCCATACTCTTCACGGAGCTAAACAGCTTGTGGGATGGGTCACTTCCAAAAATAAAGCTGCATTATTCTGTCCACGTATCCACTGCTTGCAGAGACTCACGGGTGCTCTCAGGGTGCTGTTACACTCCTTTGGGTGCTGTGACACTGGCATGCAGATTGCAAAAGGTGAAAGCTTACACTAAATTAAGAAGTGGGGAAGTTACGACCTGCCTGTGATTCATCCCTCCCCTCAAAATGGGGATAACTGTTTCTCCACCTTTTGTTCATCTTCTCCCTTTACACAATAAATCCCTGCTAAAGGTGCGGAGTGTGATTACGTGCGTGCCATGCCAATGCCAGGGGTACCCAGACACCAGCCTGGAAACCCAGGCATCACTGCAAACCAGATCAGAAATAGCAACTGTACCAGAGAAGGTCTGCATAAATACAGTGCATTTACTGGAATGACACTGCAGAATAATTCCCTCATCTAATACCATAACAAGGAGTTGCAAACATTGCAAGATGATTAAGTGGCAGAAGAAGATAACTACAGAGTCTGAAGGCTCTGTAGCTCATTTATGGACACCTGCTTTAAGTCCAACTCTTTTTAAGGTGCCAAGCAATTTGAAATCCATCACTACACAAGAAAAAAAATTACAAAATTATGGTTTCAAAAAGAAAAAAAAAGCAATAACAACAAATGTAGGAGTCACCCCCTTTTTCTTCAGTTCTCCTACTCCAAAATTACCCACATACATTTTCAAGCCATCGCAAAGCTACGTTAAATGCTTTTGTTTAAACTTTTGATGTCTCCTAAGGTTAAAGGGCTGCAAAGAAGAAGGCTACTTCACATCTTCCGGCTAGGTAACAAACACGATTTAAGCTACAGGGATTATTTCTTAAGCTAAGGGCCACATACTACATCAGCTTTGTTATCTGATACAATAATTTCAAAAAGCAGCAACGAAAAATAAGAACTTGTTCTGTTCAACTTAGTAAATTGTTCTTTGCTTAAAGGCAAAAAAACATCAGCAACATCTGTATGGTAAAGATCTGCTACTCATTTGGGAAAGTAAATTCATTTAGGGTCTTTCTGATATTTTTTTCCAAAGGACAGAAATGAAGTAACAGGAGACAGAACTTCAAATATGCACCATATGCACCATTTTTCTTCATCACTCGGTCTTTGCTTCCTGCCAGGAGAAGCCATGACTAAGAATGGGAAGGCTTTATCTGGCAAATAAGCCACCCGATTGATTAAATGCATTCCCTCACCAAAGAAGCACTGCAGAGGAGCTGAGGGCGTAGCGATGCAAAGCCTCACCCTGCCAGTGACAGAGCACGCTCCTCTAGCACGGGAAAAGAAGCGACTTGTTTCCGCGCATCTGCTCGGACGATCTGCCACCTAGCACGTGCTCACCGGTGGTGGACGTGAACAGCTTCCAAGGGTCTGCGTTTCCTTCTCCTTTCTTTGTACTTTGACTTAAAGGGAACAAAAATCTTTTGTAGCTGTAAGGTCAATGGTGTGAAAGAGGTGGCAACTGCTGCATGAAATATGAAGACAGCATCAGGGAAGAGTGATATGGCCTTATCCGCAGTCAGACAATTGCCAGCCTGGTCGTGCCCAATCCTGATGGACTCTGGAGTCCCATCAAAGCAGAAGTCATTAATCATCATGCGTACAGCACGGTAGGGTGGGGACAGTTCCTTAACTCTTCCTGGAGGGGAACCCCACCACTATCACTAATGTTGGGTTGCACAGGGATCACTACACCTGACCGAGGAACGCCTTCAAGTGCTGCTGAAGTCTTCACCGAAGTGATTTACAACAGCAGAACGGAGTACAACCAAGTAATTTTCCAACACCCAAGTATTTAAAGAGCCACTCTACTGTAACTTCTGAGCCAGTTTTCGTCACAACTGGATCAGGGAGGCTAGAAGCTGAAAACCAATCCTGGTAGAAGTGGTAAGGTATCTTCCTGGAGCCTACAGGAACCATTGGCTTGGACCTCACCCCTGAGGGCTACCAGATCAACACCGCTCCACTCACAAGTAAAAACAGAAGGGGGAAGCATAGCAGGAGGGAGAGCTAGTTCATCCACAGTTGTTGCATAAAGCTCAGACTAACGGCTTGATGCCATCAGGGCCCCGAGTATATTAGGAGGCCATGACCAGCCTCACCTAAGACCCCACTTACACCTTCTGTGCACAGATCCAGGAACTTCATTTTTGGCTGAAGCTTGAGGCTTCAGTCCTTGCTTGAGTAGGTGTGCCTGTCTCCAGTCCCGCCTCTGCTCCCATCTGCTGGAGGGACCTCAACCCCGTGTCAGAGGCACCTTGTCTCCTGGACGGACCCCTTTGGCAAGCTCTAGTTTGTCCTCAGCTCCTTGTCCAGCCATCTCCTGCTGCTCCTCCCTGCAGTCCCTGGACCCTGGCCCTGGTTCACTGCCAGTGTCACCTGCCAGCTCTGCCCTATGCTCAAGCCCCATGGGACTTCACCCCACCAGTGAGGGCACTGGGAACACTCAGCTCCCAGCTCATCGCCCCTCGTGGGACAACCCTGCTGCTGCTCCCAGGGAGATGCCGGCCCATTACACCTTCCACAAAAGGCTCTTTTTATATTCTTTATACACTTCTCTCTACATTTACTTGCTGGAGCAGGATGAAGAGCTTGTTTTGCCACTAACAACTAAGCCTACCCAAAGCCCAGAAGAGCTTCTTCCTCACATTGCAAAAGCAGCGCCTATTACAAAAGGGATATAAAGATAAGCCAGCTTTATTCACAAAAGGTGAAAACACAGAGTTTGAATTCACAGGGAAAATGCTTTCTTTGCACACACTGATCACTAATAGGTCTAGAAAAAAACTCTGATGGCAGGGTTTGGTTGTTTTGATTTTTTTTTTTTTTTTAAACCTTGTGGCTTCCTTATAGGAATAAAATAGTAAATTATTGACTTGTCAAGGGTGTTGTCCTAGTTACACAAATACACCATAAACCTAGATAAATATAATGTTATTATATTTCCCACTGAAAGATTTTTTTGTTTTATTTTTCTCTCTCACTTCCTGAAACAGATGCATTTGATACTGACCTATGTTTACGTAGATAAGAAAACAGGCTGTCACCAAATCAGGTTAGAACAGCGTGGATAAAAACAAAGTTGTTGTTAAATTAATAAATATAATTTCATTCTAAAAGACGCTGTACCTTACCATGCATTTGGGATCTGTTCTTTAGCAACAGTTCCTTAAAAATTAATTAAGAAAAAAAAAAAGTGAGGAAAACCAGAGTCCAGTATAATTCTGGAAGATGCTCACATACTACAAGGTACTTCAGCCCTAGGCAGCAACATGCCTTTCTTAGCCTTTCAAGCATTTAAGCAAGATCTACTTTATAACATGAGCTGCTGAAATCACAAACAATGTGAAAGTTACCCTTTTGGGAGCTCAGCTGGCATCTGAATTGAAGCAATGAAAATCTCCTCCTTTGAAACGGTGATATTTAAAGTTTTGCACCTCTGCCCCTTAGACCAGGTTTTCAGAGTGTGTGCCCACGTGCCACTCACCTCCATGCGGTCCAGAATTAAGCACCGCGTGGAGCGAGCGCCTGTATATATTTGTTCATGTCTGAAAATGTCTTTAAAAGTTACCGTCTCAAAATATTTGCTATGGTATTAGGACACGGCATGGTGCTGGCCCCCTTATGTATAATCACTACTGTTCCTAAAACAAGTAAGGTCTGACATTGCAGAAGCATGTCAGGACAGACAAACGAGCTGCAGCAATTACTAGTTGAGTGCTAATCAGCTGATCAAGAGAGTCAATAAAATAAATGCTGCCAGGCAGAGCGAGCTGTGGGTTTGTGTGAAGCCTAGTGCAGCAAGAGCTCATGATCATGGCAGGCATTCATGGCTGAAAGGACAGAAGTTATGTTCCTTAAGCTACTTCTTTCTAGATACTTTCAGCTCAGTACGGATGGCCACAATGAAAGACAGCTTGGCCAGAAAAAAGAATTTCTCATTCTCAACTTCAGCATTTTTTCTGCCAGTTGAGGGAAAGAGAGAAGCAACAGGAAGGTGTTACTCGTTAAAAATGCTTCTAATATGTTTTTACTACTTCAGAAGACAATCTGCAGAACTGTGTGCACAAGAGCTAGATGGAGAAAGGCAGGTTTGGGAAGTTGATCTCATTAATTAAGGACATCTGAACAGTCTGCTGGGGTCACAGACATTTTGAAGTGCCCTAAGCAACAATCTGAGACTGAAGTTTTGAATAAGATGATGCTTCTAGGCCTGTCAATCAAGGGAAGAGCCTTCAAAACAAACTAATCTCTACAGAAGTTTGGGCACAAGATTTGGGGGGAAATGGTGCATATTTAGAAAAGGTAAGTCTAGTCTTAAATTTCCCTTCCTGTTCTCTTCCCCTATACAGTAGACGTGTTTTAAAAGTTTCAATTATTTTACCATCTTTTCGTGCTTCACTCAAACTCAAAAATAAGTCAGAGCTCTGCTATACGGGGCAGTGGGCAGAGATACCCACATGGATGAGACAGGGCAGACATGAGGAAGGAAAGAGGCAAAGCAGGGGTTAGCAGGGGTGAGACAAAGCCATAAAACACACAGGTAGCAAGAAAAACTCACGATGAGTTGAAAAAGTCTTTGGGTTTTAAACTGTGGTGCTGGTGAACAAGAACCCAAGCCAAGACACCTCCTTCCAGCTCAGCTGCAGCAGCTACAGAGCGGCACCTGTCTGGGTGGCTAAGCTGAACCCTTCGATTTGGTGAGAGAAGGGAGTCCTCCCTGCTAGACTGGTGGTTGCCCTCCTGGCACTGCAGACCGACTGCCACCATACAGGACAGGTCAGTACCTGCCGTAGTTAAAAACTCTGATTTCCCTGCTTGAACACTAAACTATGACTTTTCAAAAGATTTGGGAAGGAGCATCAACGCAGAAGAAAACCGCTGAAGAAGAAGGAAGTGAGAATGAGCAGAGCAGACACGAGGGCATGTGCGTCTGTGAGCGATCCGACATCAGCTCTTGCGGTCCATCACAAATCTCCTCCATGCCATCCAATTCTAAAACAGGGGTGGGACTGTAATACAAACCAGGAAAGCTCTGAACGTAACTACACGAGAGCTTGTGAAGCAATCAGATATTATGTTCATTGATCAGTTTTTCAATCTCATTATCATACCTCAAGGCTAAAGATTTCCTGTTCTTGCAACGTCCCCATTGCTCTCAGATAAATTGGTTTAAACACTACAGTGCTTTGTGTTCAGCTTTCTTTAGACTGGTTTAGCAATTGGAGCTGCTGGTAATAATAGAAATCCTATCTGGCAATTGCAGCGCTGATGTTACCAATCTGCCAGAAGATCCTTACCCGCCATGTTTACTCTCACTTTTGCAAAGCGCCCAAGAGCTCCATATAAACATCTGGATTAGACTCTCGGATTAATGAACAGATTCTACAATAGCTTTTTCCACAGCAAATTACATTACCAGTTATTTTCTCACACAAAAATTACGTCAATAGCCTCCTCCCCTAATGAACATCCCATGATTTTTTAAAAAGGAGCAAATAAAATTAATCTACAAAAGATGTTACGTTATTAAAACATATCCTGAAATCAAAATGCTCAAGGCTCTATCATGGCATTTTGTTCTTCACTGGTATTTACATTATTACAGTTCTTATGTATTGCCCTGGAAATCAGCTTTGAAGTGAAATGATGAATAAATGAAGATTTATTGTCACTATCCTTATTAGAGGGATTTTAAAGTCATTAGAGACCAACAAGGCATAATGATCATATTATATTCAATCTTCTCTAGAACATCTCCTTTGATAGGCTTGCTAACTCAATTATTTAAATATACATTACAACAAAATGCAGGGTGCCTTCCACAGTTTGGGATAAGACAAATTTTAATGCTTTGTTTGCAGTTAACTGGAATTTTTTCTAACAGAATTCATGGGTTTCATGGTGGGTGTCTCGGTTTTAAACACTAGGGATTCCAGCTTACAGTGAACACCTGGCTCAATGTGTCTGCTCAACTGAAAAGAACATTAAAAGCTGGGGAAGAAATAAGGCACTGGAGCACAATCACAACCTGCAGTGACTTTTAAAAGTCCAACAAAAATCCTCACAGAAGTGATGATCTCTCCAATAGTCATCGGGCTTGGCTACAACCAACCACCAGCAGTAAGAAAAGGAAAAAAGCATTTAGAGGCTCTGAAGAAGAGCAAAAGCTGTAAACTGCACCACTCTGAGCAGCTCAGAAAACATTCCCTGGATTCAAAGTGTCACCTACAGCCCAGCAAAACCCACTGGCTAGGGAAAAAAAAATCCAGACACAGTATACCTGATAATTGTCTCCTTTTCTTCTACAGAAGGGTGGATAAACCTTAAGGCAAATATTCCAACCCCTGAGGAAAGCTCTGGAAATGTTAACTGGTCTTCTAGACAGGTCGCCTTCTGAGGGCTTGGAGGGAGGGCTCCAAAACGAACACAAGGCTCACGGCGTGCAAGCTGCGTGGCAACAAAAAGGCAGAGGGCAAAATCACAGCCTCGTTGGCACTAGTTAACTCCTGCAGGGCTTCTCTGCCTGCTTCTGCCCCGAAAGGCAGAGGAGAAAGTGCTGAAGGACTGGAAGCGTGTTCACAGCAAAGGAAGTCAAAAATTGGCAGTGCAATAACGATGCTCTTTGGGAACTTCTGCAAAGTGAAGAGAGGATTGTTATCCAAGGCACAGAGGGCAAGGAGCTGCACAGGAGTTACTCACGTCCGTTCCACCCTTCCTTTCCCACAAAGTCCTGTACCATGAGTTAGAGCTTACCCAAAATGAGCAGCTTGGAGACATCACCACTTACACAGTTCTGAGACAACCTCAATGCCTTCTTCAGTTCAGACAACTAAGGATGTTTCCCTGCCTCCACTACACGTACAGCAGACCTCTCTCACAGCAAGAATCCATCTTTAACTACAGCCAGACAGGTCTTCTCTGCTTACCCCAGCAAACACCCTCATTCTAGCCATGGCCCTTTTCCACCAGTTACAAGCCGGAACCTAATAACGCAGGCCACGACTCGCCCCCTTCTCCTCTGCCCTCTGAAACTTCCATCATTATTCAACCCTGACAGCAGAGCTGGTGTACAGCAGCCACACGCTCTGCATCACTGTCGGCTGGCACCGGCTGTTGTCGCTGCCTACGTGGGAAACAAATGCAATGGCAATGATGGC
Organism: Chauna torquata; assembly: GCA_013399475.1. Lineage (NCBI taxonomy): Eukaryota > Metazoa > Chordata > Aves > Anseriformes > Anhimidae > Chauna > Chauna torquata. Next base: position 186,940 of record VXAL01005408.1, on the reverse strand, counting down.
CAACTCATTTGTTCCTCAGCAGGTCCACTTGCTGCTTGGGGAGCTGCAGTTACAGCGGTGGAGAAAAGTGAGAAAGCTCTTGAGCACCAGAGGAGACAGAGCTCACAGAAAATCATGGGAACATCTGCCTTGTCAGAGTACTTACTTGTGGAAGAGGATGGTATGTGTGAAAGCTAAAGGTTTTACAGCTTTCTGGCTCATGCTTTCAACCGTGCATTACAAAAACCCTTAAGTGGCAAAAAAACCACCCAGCAGCCTAAGGCAAAGGTAAGAGAAAAACTGGTTAGAACCAAATAAAGTATTTCCATCTTTCTCCTCATTCAAAACGACCTACTTAACGAAAAAGCAGGATGGAAAGCGCAGTCCTTACTATTGACTCTGCAACTTGTCTGCAGATGATGTTCAAAGAGGAAAGAAGAGTTTCATCTCCGATGTTAGGCAAGCAGCGAGGGGCAATATACGGTAAGCCACATCTTTCAGATCAGGGAAGGTAACACCAGCACTGGGGTATTTTCCTTGAATCCTGTCATTGCTGTTCCAAGTGCTCCAGGATTTCCTCCAGTTACAAGTCAGAGGCAATCCTCGCTACTGCAAGCACAAAGCTCATACCTGCTACTTCTGCATGGGTGCTTTATGACAGATTAGTCCCCAGATGCGAACACTGCAAATAGCACATATACTAATTTTTCAGGACCTTATCAACATTGTCACTATATCAACCATCTTCCAAGCCCACCTGCCATCTCTATTTCTTTTCCTTTGCTGTCTCCTACCTCAAAACTACTGTTCTTACCAACCGCCTCTAATTAATTCCCTTTCTATTACCTTCTTGCTCCACACAAACCATCTAATTTCTCTGCCACTCACTTTGGTCTTGCCTAGTCATTCTGCAGTTAAGCTTCGATCCCTACAGGCTGCAGAGATGCTCTGCTCTTGGCCACTGGCTGGATGAGACACTTCTGTCCCTTCCCAGCAATAAGCAAGGAAACACTCGGCTGTTCTTGGCACCCGGCACTGGATGGGGAAATGTATGATGGAAGTGTTGCAGTGCTCTCTACCCTTCGTTGACTCTCCGGATCCTCCCATATCTCTCGGAACCTCTTCTGCTAAGGTTTGTCATCCTAGCTGCGATCATCTGTTAAATCTAGCACGACTATGCTCTCTCTCTCCTTGCAGGGAGCTGGTTATGAGAGCCCTCTGACACAGCACTGAGTGACTTTCTCTGTGATAACTTAAGGAATAACGGCAGATGTGTTAAATGGAATTAATTCAGGACTAACAACATTAAAGTTTAATAGAAAATGAAGTAGGCAGAATACTCTAAGCCTTCAGACCTACCTCATACCGAACAATGCGATTAGCCACTACAACTTCCAGCATGGAAGAAGGGGGATTAGGAATACTATTGTCTGCTATGAAACAGCTCTAGGCATTTGGCAAGTCCAGAAGATTAAGAAGGATGATCAATATGATCTTAAGGTGTAATTTTCTTGCCTCTCTCTTTGTATTAAAAATCCTGTTCAGGAACTATGCAAGGCACCATACACATGAAGCATGCAGCCTCCTGCTGGGCATCTAAGCTTCCTGTTGATCATTTATAGGTCCAAAAAGGACAGCAGTGAAGTCAGGCACCTCCAGCTCACCCTTCTCGTGCACTCAATTCCTGACCTGGACTCTGTCCTTCAGCAGCAAGGGAGAAACACGGCTTCTGTGCGCATTGTGGTTGCCATTCAACAAACCAACAAGTCACAGACACCAACGGTACGTAAACTCTTCGCTAAGAAAGGATCAGTCACTGAGCGGGATCTTCAACTATCACAAACTGTGTACCTAAACTAAAATATATACCAGAAAATAGATAACTGCAGGTAGTATTTCTGGTATTGGTAGGTTTCTGTAAAATTGGGAAAGATTAACAGCCCTCGAAAGGATCCCAGAACAGCTAAATGATACTGCTGACACCAGTCCAGCTCTACAAAGTGGCAATTCTTTAAAATTCCTTCAATCTTCTTGCTCTTCTGCCTCCAGAAGTTACTTTAGGTTTCTTGTCATTAAAGTTGTGATCTTTGGCTTGCAGCAGCCAATTAAAAAAAAAAAAGTAAATGACACACTTATTGCCAAAACTGCTTCATTACTAAATACCAGCTAAAATATCAACTCAAATTCACTTAAGAAACTAAGAGAACTTTTTGTTCATGACAGCACTTCAAGCCTGTTTTAAATAAAACTAATGTACTGAACCCACAATTCCAAAACTGGCATCTCTCAGGCTAGTGAAGGAGCACGCGTGGGAAAATAACCTGAAGTTTAGGCTTGAAGTTTCCTGAACAACTTGTTTCTCTTCAGAATATGACTCTAGGTATTCTTACTTTGGGATCCATTGTTGGGAGCAAGCCAGCCCCCAGAAAGGTTGAAAAAGTGAAATATCATTGCTTTAGAAATTAAGGGGAAGTATTTTTTGCTGCTAGATGTGTCATACCCACTTCTACACAAACAATTGCTATAAAAAACACCAGAGAGGTTTGGCATACTCGGTAGCAATACACCTATTTTAAGAACAGTACCAAGCTACTGTAGTCACAGTAAGGAGTTTTCAGATAAATATCTGGGCAGATCTCATTTCTGAATAATCTTCCAGATAGTTCCTAACCTTTTAAAAACTAAATTACTATTTAGATCATTATCTAAAAACCACTTAGCCTATACTAACAGAATCTGGAGAAATAATCCTGCAGCTGACTACACATTTTATCTACAGACCACTTTACCTTTCCTGATGCACAAGTGTCTGTGATAAGACCCTGACTACAGACCTCCCTGCCCACACAGTGACGTGAAGTTTCCATGCTGCACTCAGAGCTTCCCAGTACCACTGACTCCTTCGCAGAAGGGTATTTCTACTCTCATTGTACCTTCCAACCCTATTTGCTACAGGATTTCAGAACTAGTGTTTATTGCTTTACAGAACAAGAGTACTAGGGAATTCTCTTTCTTACTGATTTTTTTTTTTTTTTTGCTTAATTTTTTTTAAGTAAATGAGTCAAGTATTTGGCACCTAATGACAAATATATACACACAGACACACATATAAATATAAAGGGGTTGTGCAATTGGCTGTCCGAACTATCCTAGGATGTGAGCAGTTAAAGACAGTGCAGTACTGTACACCACATCCCCCAAAAGGTTAATCTGCCACTAACGATTTCACCCCGACCTATATTTCAGCTATCATGACACTATCCCTTGGAGGGGCCAACCACACTATCATCGTGATTTATTCTAACATTTTCCTTTATATTCTGTGAAAGGTTAAGACTCCCCGAAATACCTTCCAGACCACTTGTGATGTTGGAGGAAGATGAAATCCCACACCACTTACCACCAAACACATCGCCGTTCTGATAGTTTTTCCCCTTCTGAGTTTCCTCTTCATTTTGAACAGTAGAAACATGCTTGGCTGACGCACAGCCCATAGCTTCATTCAGACAGCTCCAGCTGGACTGAACCACAAATCATGTCTAGAGACGCACGCTCATTGTTTTAAAAATAATCCACCTTCCTGCGTGGTTGTCAAGGGATTTTTACCTAAAAGACAGCATAAGAGAGAAAAATATTGAACTATACATATTGACAAAAGGTAACTTCTAAATGCAGGGCTTCAAGAAAGCAAAATAACAGGGTTTGAGGAGTACCAGAGCACAAGCTTTCTCCATTGTCTTACATTTCTAAAATATATTCAGTAAATACCAATCAGTACAGTATGGGTACAGTCAATCCTGCTGTGGGACAGGAGCGCAGCGGTTGAACACAAAGTCCCTTCCAGCCCCACTCTTTAATCCGTGGCTGGAAGAAAGCAACATGCGCACAGATATGTTTCCCACCCACCCAGCTATTCCCACAGAATGCTTTTTTTTTTGAAGAAGAAGATACGAAACTGGCAATATCTGCTTCTCCTACTCCTCTTAACAATCTACCCATCAAGCCAGACTCATAAGAAAGTGTTTTGGTGATTAAGAGCTGCTAATTGCAAGTGTTCAGAGAAAATAACCCCCTAAATCAATTAAAGATCTCATGTTAATAGATGTGAAAAAGCAGAGCCAGCTGCATTATCTTTTTCCTACGTGATCATTACTCTACCAGATCTGTAAAACCTCCACCGCTCAAAAAGGCAACGATCCCCATTTTACGACAGAGTAACACTCCCTGAAGAATCCAGATGTCACATAGAACAAAAGAGGGAAGAAAAAGCTAGTTTACAGCTGCAACATTTTATGCCCCAAACCTAAAATAATTAAAACGTTGTTTAGTGACTCAGTGGTTCCATTTGAACAAAGACACCTCCAAAGCCTGGTGAGAACCCGGCTCGCCTTTCCACCAGCCAAACCTTTCGGAAGAGGAGGAGAGCCAGAGGAAAACTAGAGCCACCTCTTTTCACCAAGTTGTTCGGTTCATCTACGGCATAAAATCCCACTCTCAACGCGTAATTTCTTAACTCATTCCTTCTTGCATAGTTACTACAAAAGGACATGGCTCATTTCACCCCACGCTGACCACGAGGGTTTTATCCACAACAGCAGTTGGGCACTCTTGCCTAGGACACTTCGGTATCCACCCCCCCAGATTTATAACCCTGAAGGAAACCTTCGCTCTTTGTTTCCCGGCGTGCTGAGCAGGACAGCGGGCCTGTCCCAAGGCAGGATGTGTCCGCGGGGGGACTTCGGCCCGTCCCCGCAGCCACAGGAACGCGGGCACGGCAGTGTGGGCTCCGTACGCACCCAATCCCCACTCCCTGCAGCCAGCCCTCCGAGCTGCACCTCCACGCGCATTTCTCTTCACATTAGCTCACTCCCCCGCATCCTTTTTTCCTTCCTCCTGGATACACAGGCAGACTTGAGCACAACCTTCTCACCATCCCAGCCCTCTCTCCTCCCTCCGCTACTCGGCCCGAGAGCGGAGCACACAGCGCTGCCGTCGGTGGAAGGGAGCAAGCAGCCCTCCTCGAGCTGCCTTCCTTCTTGTAAAGGATATATACATTTTTTCACCCTATAAGGTTACGTACGGTTTTTCAAAGAAAACCTAGGTTTTGCAGGAAAAGCCCGTATCAGGCTAGGGAAGCTTTCTGCTTGCTCAAGCAGTCGCCAAGAGCATTCTCCAAGCCGTTTGCATCACTCCGCTTGTCAGATGCACAGACAAAGCCACAGCCCTGCTAAGACACAAATTGTTCTCAGTATCGCTCCGTGTGTACCCGAGCAGTCAATACACAGAGCGGGCCATCAAATTACACCGCCGCACATCGCAATTACCATGATACACTCATTATATGTAATTTCTATTAGCTGCTCTTACATTTTTTGCAGTGCAGCAAGAGCGGCAGCCGGCAAGTTGCCTCCAGCTGTGTGCAAAGAGCAGGACAGCCTGCAGGAAAAGGTCTTCGCCTCGGCGCTGAGGTGGGACAGGAGGACCCATAAAGATTTCAGGCATGAGCCCCACTGTGCCTGCTCAGGAGGTGGGTGGAGGTACACGCAGGTGTGGGAAATGGAGGACAAGTAGCAGACTAGGAAGGGGAACTGCTACCTGGCCCGTGAACAAGATGTGCAACACGCGTTTTCTTAGAGGGTGCAAATTTGCTTGAAGAAAAAAGCTTTTAATGGAGCAACTAAAAGAAACGAGGGGGGAAAAATGACCAAGTTTTTTGCCACAGTCCCTGTTTCAGGTTTCAAATGAAAGCAGCAAACTGAAGGTGAGCAGAGGCTGAAAACAGTAACTCTGATATAAAATATAACCAGATATATTATGTGGGGGAAAAGGATGCGGCCAGCTACGGAGACAGAGCATGGGGAGGCCAGAGAGGTTGTTGGCCCTGTCTAACCCTAAAAAAGAGCAGGAGGTAAGATCCGTGGGACCGCTGACGGGGTGTGTAGGGCGGGGGAAAAACGCACTTCATGATGTAGTGCTGGGCTGGCTCTTGGGAGGGGATTTTTTGTGAGGCATCACAAGCAGCCAGCACACGGAAAAATAAAGAGTACAAAGAAAGCTGCAGAGCTGTGCAGACATCTCAGTCACATTGGGGATTATTCAGCCCCAGGGCTTTGCCTCTGCAAAAGGGCAGATAAGGGAAAATAATGAAAAACCACAGCAGAAGAGGTTTTGCCTTAGTCACTGATTAGCACCCAGGAGGGTGATGGTCCCTTCACCCACGACCAGTCGCTGCAGAAGCAAAAGGGAGCAAAGCAACGCAGAACAAGAACACACCAGGATAAAGCTCTTTGGGCGAAGGAAGAAAAAACCATCCCCGGTCACATCTCGTGCAGTATCTTGGTAGCACACACCAACCTTTCTAACACTACGGCCACGTTGGAAGGCATGCTGGGACGGAAGGAAACCAACAGGAATGCAAGAACGGAAAGTTTTTATCTTTTGCATTAAAAAACAGTAATCACAATGGTATCTGAAAAAAAAAATGCACATAATAATGCTTGGATAGTGGAGGCAACTTCTGCTGGTGCCAATAAATCGGTCTAAAAATCTCCTCCGAAACGATCTGCAACACACATATCCAGGTGCATCGCTTGGACAAGCGCACACAGTGCTCTGAGACAGATGACATGGGACACGGACGCCTAGCACGACGCAGTCAGTAAATTAAAAAAAAAAAAGAAAAAGAAAGAAAGAAAAGCAGCATTAATTTTACAGGAGAGAGAAAATCCGAGATACGTGCCACCTCGACGCCCTCCAGCCTTTCCTCCCCAGCAGAGAAGCCCGCAGCGGCGAGGTTCGGGTATCGTTCCCCAGCGAGGTGCTGGTCCGCGCCCAGCGCTGCCTGCGGAGCGCTCTGGGGATGCAGTACTTCACCCGGCAGCCCAACAACGCACCCGTTCTGCCTCCTCCCCCACCTCTTCTCAAATACAGTTTTCCCTTTTGTCTTCCCAAGCATTTCGGGGGCACACAGATTTTAGAAGCCAAAAATAAAAAGCGTAAGAAAACCTCCAGCCATTTGCAGCTCGTGTTCACCACCCACCACCATTAATTATCAAGATTTGAGAGGCAATTTACAAGCTCTGATCTGCAAAATGCTAGTGAGAAAAACCTCTTAGGCAGATCAAAAGTGTCTACATCACCCCCAAATAAAATGTGGCAGCTTTGCTATTAACATCTTCTGTGCGGGTCAAGAGAAGACGACTGTACTGACCCTCAGATGCTGTACTCGGTACCCCAAGTTTTGTCTGAGTGCATTCAAAAGGGGAGCTCAATTATCAGATATTGCTATTAGAGACCTTAAGCAATTCCTTCTTTTTTTTTTTCCCCCCCTTTCTGTGAACATGTCTATGCTGTGCTTTTTCTTTTACCAGCTCTTTCAACACTTCAATAATCCACTCTTCATCCTCTCAACCCTTATTTCCTGCAGTCGTGTACAGGGTTGCATCCTCAAGAAAACGTTCTGCTTCCGTAGCTGAAAACCAGGTGCTTGGTATCAGATGGAGGATCTCCAGTGTTTTACAACAAATGAATGTCAATCCTTCTACTACTACAGGTGTATTTGTTTTCATCTTTATTGCACTGAGATAACCAATCTTTCATCTTCTTCAGACTGCAGATACATCTACAAGTTTCCTTCTGTGCTGACCACACAGGAAATCAGGTTAAAATTTCACAAAGCCGAAGAGATCAAAGCAATGAGCTTTGTGCAGCTGTGAAAAAACCCAAAGCTACACAGAAAAACCGCACGGACTTTTCCTATAACACAGCCTGGTCCAGGCAGAACCCAAGGATTTAACTTATTGCTGTTAATCATACTTATTTCCTATAAGAAATAGGCCCGCTTGGCTTTCATGTTATTTTCTTCTAACAGAAGAAAGCAGCACTGTCTTCTGAGTTTGCCCTCCGTCCGTGAGGGTTGTTGGAGGCTAGCACGGGGGAGTCCCCACTGCGACATCCCTCTTCTTCAGCTACCCTCACCCACCTGTGCCACAAAAGACGGCTGGTTTTTTTGTTTTCCAACTGCCAAAAGAAATTTTTGAGCCAAAAAGAGAGAACTTCTGCCTTTGAAGTAATGGCCTAAGGGAGGAAGAAGAAGAAAACCACAGAAGCTCTCCTCCTCCTTCTTCAAATTATTCAAACCAGCATTGCTGGTGGATAACAAAGTAACATTGAAAATTAAGCCCCTGAATTGCTAAATGAGAGGGGGAAGGTTACAGCAGAAGGAGGGCGGCAGACACTGGAGCAATGCCTTGCAGTGGCAGGAGGGGAAAAAGAAACGTCAGGAAAAAAAGAAGAGCAGTGATGCTCTGCTCCTGTGAGCACACAGGCAGAACGTGCTCCCCTATGCGTGCTGATATTAATAGCCACGAAATTAAACGTTTTCTCCTTTCTATGAACTGTTTGTCCCACGATGCAAAATGCCTGTGTTTACTCCCGCATTTTAGCATCCGATTGGAAGCGCGCTGTTCTGGCCAGCTGGGTGAACGCAGCAGTAATCTTGCTGAAAGGGAAAAGAATGAGCGCGGTGCTGTAAAATCAATAACGCACGAGGAAGCACAGAGAAAGTGCACTGCAGTTTGGTAGCATTTTACTCGACCTGCACTAAAAATACAATCAACAAACTAAACCAACCCAGTTACCCAGTCAGATGGAGGTGGAATCGCCACCTGAAACACACTTCGCATGTATCCTCTCTGGTGAAGCTGTGCTCAGCAGAAACAGTAGTTCAACCATTCACATTTCAAAGGACAAACAAGAATACTGTGATTTGACAGCTAAAGAGACTGGACAGAAAAAACAGAGATGCTCATCTACCTGTTTTTTCCTAGCAGGGAGGGTCTGGTTTGAATTAATGCTGATACTTTGCATCTTCAGGTTATTATAGGACAGACTTTGTCCCACTCAGGCTTATCTTACCACTTTTACCGCGCTTTTTGGCGGGGGGGAGGGCACTCAACGTTTCTCCTGATCCATTGCATGGTTTTGATGTATTAAAGCAACAAGTGTTTTCCAAACAGAACAGCTCTCGACAGCAACGTGGTACTCCTAGGAGCATTTTCACCCTATTCAGTCTCGTAAGGGGCAAATAGTACTAGCGAGTCCCTGGGATGAGGTTTCATGCACAGTAAAACACAAATGAGAAAGGGAAAGGGAATCACATCGCAGTCTCACTCAGTTCACACAGGGAGCAGTTAAAGTAACGCCAGCATGAAAAGCCCAGCCAGCCAGGAGCAAGTCACAGGACCTACGGGTTTTGCTGTTTCCATGTAAAACTAATTAAATTTTGTTCTGTTGTTTTATAAAGCTCAGACACCTTAGGAGCAGTGACAGGAAGATTACCACCACCATTACAGAATGCAGTTCAAACATGTATATAATCCTCCTAGAAAGAGGAAAAAAAAATTAACGCACAAAATATTGAAGACAGACGAGACTTTACCAGACTATGGGCTGGGAAAAATGCACAGGAGCTGGTATGTTGCTGGTGAGAAAGCAGGACTTTCATACCACTTATTTCACCTGCACAGCTGTTTCCTCCTCCACATCGGTACCGGTGCTGCGGCTTCTCTTCACTGGAGCAGGTGGTGTTACTCTCCCTGAACTCCCAAAGAATCAGGATAGTTATCCTACGCTCTTTTCCTTTGCAGAAAACAAGCCCTTTTCATTAAACCTAAGAGTACATGAAAATAAGCTGAGAATACCTTCAGTATTTCCCACTTCTCTATAAGCAATTGCTACAGCTGTTACAAGAACTACAGAATTGCAGCGGAGATGTTTCCACAACACAAAAAGCGTTCAGAGGCAGTATTTTGCTATAAAACACGTTTCAAAGCCTCCCTCAGAGCTGGTGGGTTACTGCAGTGTCTCGGTGCATTACACAGTACTCCTCTGCCAGGTCACAGTCAGAGCCAGACGATTGAAAACCAAACAGAACACAGCCTGAGGGACCTGATTAAGGGAACAAAACCTTTTCCATTGACTTTTGATGGCCTGAGGCCACTTCCTAAAATTCAAGTTTCATGGAAGAAAGATTGTTTTGTGATTTACTTCCAAAGGGACTTTGGAAATGTACTGCTGGCGATCGCATTCAAGCTAAGCACGCTGGTGTGATGGGGAGTACAGCAAACCCAGGTTCAATTCTTCTCAATACACAAGTTTCCTGGAGTCTAAGCTTCATCTCTACCACCTGCTGTAATGGGTAGGGTGCCCAAGCACCTCTAAAGTATAAACAAAACTAACAATAAGCTCAGCTCTCCTATTGAATTTTATTTCCATCTTCATAGCTTAAAAGCAAGATACGGTTTACTGAGCAAAGATACAGGAGAAAGTCCCGAGGTACGGGAACAGGGATTTACGCGATGTTTTGTACACATCTAAGCACAGGTCTGAACATTATTTCCCTTCTGAAAATTCCTCTTGCTTTGCATAACTAAAAACAATTAAAAGATGCAGCGATTACACCTAGCCAATCAATCACATCATTTAGGATTAAACTAAAATACAGTGATACAGTAGCTGTAAGCAGAGCACCAACAAAAACGTCTGCTTTGGAGGAAAACCTTGAGAGAGAATTACCACATGGTGAAAAGGCCACTTTGCCCTCCTAAATTCCCTCTGTCCTCTTCCCACCAGCGGCTGGGGATGCACGTCCGGCTGCAACCGCTGCTGGGCAAGCCTTCGCTAACGCTGCAGCACTCCCCAGCGTGGCACCAGCAGAACCTTGCCACTAACCGATAACGGCAACTCCGATGCTTGTATGCACTCTTGTTTTAGATAAAGAGGAAAAGTAGTTCCCATGGACTGGTGTGCATTTATTTATTTAAGTATAAGGGTTTGTAATGCAATGAGCTGTACTGCAACACTATCAGAGTCTTGTCCTCCTTTAGACCCATAGATCTGTTTGCATCCAACAGCTCCACATGAAAAAGCCCCCTCAAACCAGCTGACTGGGTGTTCCTGGGAAAATCCCCGAAAATGTACCAAAAAAACTGGCAGAGCCCACGAGTTCCAGCTGCATCAATGACTGTTTCTGCGCAATTAATTCTGAAACAATTTAAAACAGGCTTTTTTTTTTCCCTTCCTCTCCTGGAGAAAAGCAAGAAACCTTTCTTCACTAACCTGGTAACACTTTAGCTACAGAGCCAGTGCACGGCTGCCGCTCCAGCCCACGGGAAGCGGCTCTTCCAGGCGTGCAGGAAGCACAGCACGTGCACGCACACCGCTCCATCACCCGGCGCTCCGAAACGACGGCTGCAAGCTAGCTGAAAGACATCCCTTAAAATTAATGGTAAAAGCTAACAAAGCTGTTCACTCCACTCCTAGCTTATGGTTCGGTACCATACCCTACCACACGGGTTATCCTCCCAAAACCTGAGCTGGGGGGGCAGCCGAGAAAGCTGGCTCTGCCAAAGAATGTGTGGATATATGCAAAACCGAGCCTGGATACTTGAAAAAGACCATCTAAACCATGTTCCAGCCTGCGACGCAAGTAACAGACTAGCCAAAAACAGCTGAAATCTTCTCAGTTCGTGTTAACGCTGTTATAACTCAGTTGAACGCAACCAGCAAGCCTGGAGCTGAATCAGCAACACAGGAACAGAGTCCTGGAGGTCTCTCCAAGAGACGATGCTCACGTGGTACCCGACTTCCCTGGATTGCAACAAGGAGCAGTCAAGGCAGCAGTGTACCCATCAGAGGGATTAAAAACATAGAAACTGCCTATTTTCTTTAAATTACTTGCATCTTGTTCAGGTTGCTAGCAACCTGCCCTGTACTTTGGTCTGATGTTACGTTCCCCCAAAAGTGATCGTGTTACATTTCTGCATATAGGCAGCTGGCTCCTGCTCAGCATCTCACACACCACCCAGTGCTCCTGTGCCTCGACCCCCAGCCTAGGGTTCTATCTGAACTCAGAAAAAGTGCGTATAAAGCAAACTAAATTCTTCCAGCTGGAAATTTCAGGGAAAACACGTCATGCGCAACTTTCTGCTTAGTGGCATAAACACTCTCTAGATGCCGCTTGTATTTCCTTAAACCAAAGTCCATGCAGAATAAGACTTACAGAACAGTGCTGGCTACAGAAGGAGGCTTAAGAATGACTGCGCCTGTATTTACACCTCTCCCATGAACGCCAGCTCAGCGAGATGCCTGCAGCCCTGGGGTGAAGGGCAGCTAGGTGAAGGACGCAGCAACCCTTCGGAAGTCAGGTTTGGGTGCTATCGCCCACCAGCTGCTCACTGCTGAGCATCAGCTGGATCTCACCACCTCCAGGCCTGACCTGTGCTGATCCGCCATCAGTGCACGTGTTACCTGCTTCACTGCGAAGGTCAGGCGGCTGAGCAAGAGCTGCAACTCCTAATGCACGTCTGCAGCGGATGCTGCTCCCAGCTGCCCGTGGCGTCCCTTCTTTAAGTGATGCTTCGTCCCAGTAGCGCGAGCAGAACTTCTGCCACTCCGGCTTACCAGGACATCAAGGTCGAGTCACTCTGCGCCCAGACTCCTCTTTGCAATGGCTCATTCTGGCTGAATTCAAAGCTATTTGCAGTTGATTTGATCAAAAGTTATTAAAAGTGACTGATACAGCTGCTGCTCCAAAATGTGCCCAGGCAGGATTTACCACCAGCTGATCCAGAGCTAGTTTGAAACCACTTCTGCAAACAGCGTTGCAAGCCTCCAGGTCAGCAGATCGTTAGGGAAGCACCAATACAAGCACATGCCGTGGCAGCGACTCTGTGTGCACTCTGTGATTTTTTTATTTTTTTATTTTTGAATAAATTAAATCAGTGCTGTTCACTATTGAAAACTAAAACTGGAAATGACTCAAGGACCAAGAATCATCCAAAGGCATTTTGAGTAATGCTCCTGACTCCCTCCACACAGCAGACGGACCGCAACGCATCTAAGGAGGAGCTGCTGTCTGGCTGTGGGACCGTGAAGTTTCCAAAGGCAGGGAGCTGAATTGCTGGCACGATTCCTGCAGTTGTGAAAGGTGTATAACAGAGCATGAACAAATTAGAGGAAATAATCCTGAAAGCAAACGGCAAATGAAGTGTTCTCCCACGCCCCCTCACACTCACCCGGCCACACAGTTGAGCTCTTGCAGTGATTTTTCTGCCAAACCCATACATGAATAGGAGGGAAAAAAACAGCTGAAACCATTCGAGCCTCACAGGAGGTGAGGCAAGGAGAGAAAGTTTTACAGAGCAGGAAAAAATACATTCTGCTGAACTGTAGGAGCAGAGAAGAAACGTGTAACAAATAATTGAAAAAAGTTCCCAGTACCATATATACAATCAGAAGGAACTGACGCGTAATAGGAGTTTTTTGTAAGAACTGTGCTGCCAGAACAACACAAAAGGCTACAGGACTATAATGCTGGTGGATAACCCATGCCAAAATATCGCAGCGCGGACACCTGAGAGCACTGAAGCTCTGCAGAGTGCCAGAAAGCGCTCACCCAGGCAGAGGAAGTTGATGGGAAGAAAAGTTAAGGCAGTGCTGTTCAATTTACAGAAGTGGATCAAAATGATATGGTCTCCTGAAGAAAAGAGAGATATGGAGCACAAGAAGTGGAGCAGAATTAGGTGGAGATGTGAATGGATGCGAATGCACCGCTCAGGTTAGCGCTCCCCTTGTCCACGCTGGGCCTCTCATTCGTGCCCAAGGACAGAGCACGACATCTGAAGACACGTGGAAACGTCACCTGCTGCACTGCTTTCACCATCTCAACACCACAAGGACAACCCCGACCAGGAATACTTTCCAATTTCTTCTCCCACCCTCCTGGCAGGCCTCCCTTCTCACCGGGCTCCAAGGCAAGCTATTTGGGCTCCTTCTCCTTCTGCCCGCAATGAGCTCTCCCTACGGTTCCTTTATTATTCAAACGCTCAAACATTGCTCCTTCTCCAACTCAACGGCCAACGCACTAGGGCCTTCAGGACATTAGTTACTATATACTGCAGCTACCGTAAGGAACGATGCGAGCTCTCCATACAGCCCACGTGAGCCCCAGAAGAACTTCTAATGCTGCCTTAGCAGCCATCACCTTCACAAAAAGTATTCTGACTTACTGCTGATACTGGTGCAGAGACTACATGAACACTGTTGCATTGAAACAGCGCTTGTACTCAAAAGGGTAGCACTGCTTTGGGTTTATTTTGGTAGCCTCTCTGAAGGGCCCTACCCAGAGCTGTCTTATCTTCCTTAGGGCCTCATCTCAAAGCATTCAGCCCTGGCAACTTTACTACTTTGAAAAAGTCATGTTATGTTGGTTGAATTTCATCTATACCCTTGCTCATTCCTTCTTTTGTTGCATTTCCCTCCTCACATCCAGCAAGGATTGGCTGCAGTCACTCGTCAAGCTGAATCTTCTCCATCCTCACCTCCTCAGGCTCGCGGTGCCCAGCCGGGTCTCTTGGTGCAGGAGGACCACGTCGTGGGGCCAGGGTCTGTGATTCCCTGCGACAGTGCAGCATCAGAGCAGCCGCAGCCAATGTTAATGCAGCCAACCAACAGCTGTAAAACGTTAAGTTCATTGCTCCCTTTACTCCCCCAGTTAGCTTTTTGCACATGAAAATAGCAGCTGCTTTCCTGGGAATAAATCCAGCAATATCTTTATAGCTTCCCTCTCTCTTCCTTTTAGCTTCATGGGTATGAAGGACTTCTTTTTAAAATTAGAAAAAGAAACAAGTTTATGAATTCTCACAGCAGGCAGGCTATCTTAGATGTGCTTTTAGGAAAGCAATAGTGAGTCTAAATTCAAAATCCATTGAATTTAGTGTTTTTTTTTTTTAAGTGGGAGTGAGGAAAAAAGAAAAATCAAACTATTGCCCCCAGCTCCGCTCCTCCGCCAGCCGATCGGGCACCTTTGTGACAAGCACGTGAACGTGGATGGTCATGGCTGAGCAAGGAGCTTGTCCTGGAAGCCAATTTGATGTCATTGAAAAAAAAAAATATATATAACTAAGTCTGGTTTCCTACAATGGCTTTAACTTCTGGCAGATCCTACCCTCAAAACAAGGGAATCATAAATGCTGGCGTCATTTATAGCACCTGTAAATTACACAATGCCAGACAACCGATAAACACAGTCTCATGAAAATCAGCTTCCAGAGCAACATGCACCAAAAGACCATAAAGTTGTCAGTCACTGTTACTGTATTTTTCCATCACCACACTACATGCATATTCTGCACAACTGCATACTGTAGGTGCGCACTTCCAATTGTTATTTTAAACAGACTGTTTCAAACCGCCGACTGCAAAAGTGTCATTAGGATGGAGACAGCAGAAAAGCATCAGCCCCAGAAGCTAGTAACAGGATTCCTCTCTCTTCACCTTGTTTATCTTCAATCTCGTTTTTGGTCATCAGGAAATTACATGAAGAACAGCCACTGTTTTGTCATCTACAGTGAATCATCCAACATGTGTCAGTGGTCATAAATAAACCCTACTTCATCAATGTGAAATTCAGATCTTTGAAACTCAAAAGACTAAATCCAGAACACCAATGCAAGGACAGATACGGTATTTGTTTCATTGAGGCTTGGTGAAGACTGACCTGGAGAGAAGCGCCATTCTGTGTGCAAGGGGCTTCACGGCTGCACCCTACAAAGGACATGAGAAAACAGCAGCACCAGGAAATGACGCGTGGAGCATCTTCCCAGTGACCACCATCTGTTTGTAAGAATGACAGTATATTGAAATAAAAGTCAACTCTGGAAATGCTGTGTTTTCCTTTTTTCATGTCTTTGCTAAAAGAGAAGCAAAGTCTAAACACTCAAGCTTCAAAATATGCTGTAAAGCTTAAAACACAAAAAGGTCAGCATGTTCTGCCTGGAAATTGTCTCTTCTTCCTTTCTAATAACACCTTGCCATAACGTGACACTCCCTCACTGTGTTCTTTTGCTGTGTGATAAACATTAGACTGTCCTATTTACAACACGGCTATCACCATCCCTGTAAGAGCTCTTTTGAAACACCAGTGAGCCCTGGGATGGCTGCGGTGCAGCCAGCAAAGCCAAGCCTGCCTGCACGCAGCTCCCGTCGGGTCCAAAACCTGCGCTGGGCGTCTGGGATCTGCTCCGGCACAGCCCCACCAGAGCCACCCGGCTGGAAGCCACACTTGCGCTGCTGGAAAGGTGGCCTTCCTGCCAGTCAGCACCTTTGGCCAAACTGGAAAGTCATCTAAGTACGTTTAACAACTTTAGTTAGAACAGTATAAATTTTATATTTCTATTTTTCAGTATAAAACAACATAACTTCAGCTCTGCATAAGTTTATTGGCAGTGCTGACCACTGATGAGGTCATCAAGGGCATCCCTCCATCAAGGGCATCCCTCCATCAAGGACTCAAGGGCAAGCAATGAGCAGCCATGGCAATGGCAGCAGGGCTTTTTAGAAGCAAAGAAAACACCTGAAGGGCCCAGGGAAGCTCTCAGTGTAGGCTTGCGCAGATTTCTGAGCTCTTCATAAGACTGTCACTGCAGCTAGAGCGAGGAACACTTTGGTCGAGATCTGCTGTACCTGCTCGCCGGGGAACAAAGAAGTGTGCGAAGCAATTTTGGTAAGGAGTTGGGAGGCATCGGCTTTTTGTCGCCAATGCCACCTTGGCCTCCGCAGTGGTAACCACGCGTGGTGGGACGATGGAAAGGATCAATGGCTTCCCAGGACGGAAGAGACCCGAAAACAGAGAGGAAGGAGAAAAATGCCACAGCACTATGGAGAGAAGTGCAGAAGTTGCTTAGCGACTCTTATTCTGCCAACTGAGTTGGGTGAAAGAAATTGAAAATATAGGGGCAAAGATACCATGTATATATACACACGGGGAATACATCTCACGCAAAGCAGCCACTTAGATTTCATTAACTCAAAGCCAACAGCTACCCCAACCATCCCGAAAAGAGTTTCTGAGCCAGTGCCAGAGATCAAACTATAACCACTGCCAAGATGCCCCAACGGGAACGGCAATTCCTGGGGCATTTGCTAGGTGATACCTGCTAGGACAGAAGCTGTAATCCTACCAGCCTGGCTTCTCCTCTCTTTTTAGGCAATAAAAAGATCCTACACAGACCTCTGGATTAAAGGACAGGTGATAATATTATGCTTAAACGGGACACAAGGAACGATGTGGATTCTCACATACCACAGGGTTTAAAGCTGGGCTTACCTATGACTTAATGTGTTCACTCTGGGCAATCCACTTGCGTGGAAGAGAGAGACCAAATAAAACGAGGAGTTACTTGATGCAAATAAGCATTTTTGCAGATAGACTGGTAAAAAAATGCTTTTTTTTTTGGCTATTATTTGACATGGAAGATCAATCTGCACATGGCCAATGCATTTCTGTCTCTAACATAACTGATAAAAGCGTAATGGAGCACTAGTCTTCATTTAAGGCTGTTTAAGTGCCGTATTAGAGAAAAGGGATCTGATTTTATGTAAGCCTAAGTCCAGGTTTGTAGAAAGACATTAACGGATCTTTCATTTGTTTCAAAAAACAACAACAAACAACAAACCAAACAAAAACCCAACAAAAACTTATTTCAGAGCACAGCAGGCTTTTTCAGAAGGAAGGGCGCAGGGAATCTCATTTTTACGACGTTCAGCTTGTGATGAAATCCAGCACTTCTGTATTTTCCCCCAGCACTTGGCTCTTCCTGGGGGCCGGAGAGGCAGCCTGAGCCCCGAGGACGTCATTCCCTGCGAGCGGCCACGCACCCTTGCGGAATACAAATGAAACGGGACGGCACATCTGGGAACCCATGCAAGGGACTCAGAAACACACCAGCAGCTTGCAGGCAGGAACCTCGCTTGCAAAAGGAACAAATCCTATTTATTTTAGCAAACCAACTGAATGCATAAAAATAAATACGCTGCCCCAGTAACTTCTCACCCGCTGTGTGGCTGGTAGCAAACGTGGATATTACAGGCGGTATGATTTGGGCTCAGTGCTTGAGATGCGTAGCTTGTCTGTGCCATTTTCCAACTCCCCAGTTTGCAAGAACATTGAATGTTTGAGTTATTCAAAATTTACCAGGCAAAAATACCCAATTTTCCATCCAAGCCAGCTAAAGGGAAGAGCGGGAAATGCTCAGGCGCGATCTTGAAAATTACAGATCAATCAGCCTTACAAGCTGTTTGAAATCAGAAGTAATGACAGTGTTTGAAAACAACCAGAGAACATGTTGAATCGAAAAAATCTAACATGGCTTCAGTCACAGAAGTCAACGCATTCGCGTTCTTTGTCAGGGTAAAGAAAAGGTCGCTGTTATTTGAATGTTCAAGTGCCAGTGAGAGCACCTTGGAGGGACTTTACTACAGGAGCCTGGAAAGGCAGCTTGGAAGGCACCCCAAAAAGTCACCCAGCTTGCTGTGATGGTAAAAAGAGGGCAAATTTACCCTCGAAAGGCTTCCCATAATGTCAGCAGAAGGACACGATTCCTCCAGAGCCATTCAGAGCCAGAGCGCAACTCAGGAGAGCTGAGGGCCTAGAGCCCATCTTCCTTCACTTCTCACTGGTCTTCCCCAGCCAAGCAGCGATAAACTTCCATACTGAAAAAAAACCACCCAAAACCCACACCAGCATTCTGCATTAAATACAGAGATGGGCTAAACCACATCTCCAGAAAAGAGCAGCCAGAGAAGAGCCATACACGACGGGTGGCACCAAACAGTGCAAGTTAATCAAGACTGGAGAAAAGTGCCAAATCCCAAAGGGACAGAGAAAAGCCAGACAATTAAGCTGCCCGACAGTGGAATAAACTTATCTTGACAAGTGCAAGGTAACCCAGATTAGAAAGAATAATGCACAACTGTGACCTGGGCTCCACTGCAGACAGCTCAGTGACAACGTACAGTTGGGATTAAGCAAGCAGAACACTGCAAAAATGTGACAGAAAATAATACTTAAAGGCATGTCAACACCGTAATGTTTTGTTTCTTGCCTTCACTTCATTGCTTACCGTAGGAAGTTCTGTACACTGAATGAAAAAACAAAAAAGCAACAAATCTAAACAGCAGAAAGATTCATTTGTATTGCAAGAAGAGAGCAAGAGGGGATATAACTGCACGTTTTTTAGTGATCAGGACTGTATCTTGTAATCATCCTCACACACGTTCTATTTATACACACGAACAGCCAACTGCTCTTACCACCCAAAGGCTTCACCCTGGCACACTGCAATTCAGGACATCTCTTACCACCCCTGAACTATCCTCTCTAAGGCATAGCACCATTTCAGAGCCAGTTTTAGTCGGTGTAAAACACTTGGGAGAGCTGTCATGATGTGGCATAATGACATGCACGAGCGTTCTCGCGTATTGTTCCTGCCTGTTATATAAGCCCTGATTAAAAACCAAGAACACCTTGCTGCCGTGCACAGCGCGTACCCACGAGCTGCAACTCCTGCTCCCTGGTTTCTACAGACCGGAGCAAGCCGGGTACCTCACTCACCAAGACTGATCTTTCATGTTTAGCACGAGAGACTCCATGCCCGCGTTTGAATTTATTCCTCAAAAGAGGTGAGAATTTGTATTCCTCCACAGGAACACGGCCAGCTTATGCTACCAGGCAGCTCCTCGCTAACATCCGTTCATTAAGCCTTCAGCTCGATGCTAAGCTTCCCATTCGGTAAGCTGCCCTGTCAGCAGATGGTTTCCCTGCAGATGGGCATCACGTTTGGGTGAGGAGGCTCAGAGGAGTACAGCAAGGCAGACCAAAGAACAGCCCTGATTCCTGCGCTTTCGCTCCCATTTCCCTAGACTCAAGGCAACATATTCTCCTCCCTCTCATCCCCCTCTGTCGGTCCCGTGCTCACTTGCACGGATTTCCCTTGGCTCACGGTAAGATTTAATTGAATTTCCTATTTTCAAGCAACATTTTGGATTGGCTTTTTAACCTGGAAAAAACTCTGGAGCAAAACTCTAGATCAGCTTTTTCCTTTGAAATTTTCTGAGAGTCCATTTCGCCGCCGCATACGAAGCAGCGCCTGCTGGAGGTACAAGCCATCTCCAGTTTCCCCTGATGCCCCTCCACTTGGTCCAGAGAGAAAACGTGCATCTTCCAACTCCTGAAGGTAAGCTAGGCAAATTCAGTATAAGCTGGGAACGAGGGAAGGAGCAGAAGCTGCGCTAGCGACTGCCACGCCGCGCAGCCTGCAGCACCGCTGCTCGTGCCGCGCACCTCTGCGCATGCATCAGCCTGCGCATCTACACCCTGCCCCGCGACGTGAAACTGCGTGTGTGCGTGTATCTCCTACGAAGCCAGACAAAATAGTTAGAAGGCGCAACCACACGCATCTCTGTATTGCAAAAACGAGACTCCTAAGAACGCCCGTCCTCGCCTCGTTTCCTCCTCCTCCTGCGGCATCGGGCTCCCCCAGCTCAACCAGATTTAACACCACCCTGCGCTAGGGCTTCTGCTGGCTGGCCGCGAGGGCAGGAAGCATCTCTGGTCCTCAGACATCAAGACCGACTTTCAGAGCTGACGTAAGGCAAGTTTTAAAAACATTTTTCTGTTTATTACTCTAGCTCTGTTTTTTAAAAACCATTTGCAACAATTTTGAAAACGATTTCTTATTATAAAAGCTGCTTGTATTTATTGCCTTTAGCTTCAACCTCAAGCGACCCCGATTAAATATCAATCCAAATGAGACCTCCCCACAGTAACAAGACTGTAAGGCACTTGGATATTCAAGTAGGCTACTCCCCTATTCTGCAGCTTTCCTCTCAGGACGTGTGAATAAATGCCAACCTGCCTACTCCAAAGTGACTCAGGATGAATTTTCAGTAAATCTGGGACAATTCATTTTTGATAGGAACAACCCAAGCCTTTGGATTTCTCTAAGTTCTTCTTGATGCCAAGCAACAGCCAGCAGCCTCTGCCAAGTTTTGTTCTGATGTTTGGGGTGAAGAGGAAGCCAGGAAATGGCAGCAAAACTCCAGATGCATGATGAGAAGCAAAGAAATAGCTGCACCCTATTAGGGCTATGCTTGCCACGCTATTTTCAAACATTGGATTAAACATATAAAGCATTTTTAATATATTTAACAGGCTGGGTGAGCGTCAGATTCAGGTGACAAGACATGTCTTGCAACAGGGCAAGTATCTTTGGTTGCAACTAATAATAATATGGGTTTTAATTAAAACACAGTTGTCCAGGAGCATCAGTCTGGTATTTGCTACAAAGAGTGCTACTTTTAGCTTGGAAAGTTTTTCATTAAAAGCTAAGCATTTGTTACGCACTGACAATATGCTCATTATGCAAAGCACAACTTTTCACACTCTACACTACCAAGGACTTTAAAGGGGGAGATAAGCACAAAGAATACATGCTGAGAAACCTACAGCAAAAAACTACTTTACAGAAATTTCCAGTTACTATTAATATCCTTACCTAATTGTAGGCTTCTATTGTCAGAGCTTCACATTACAGTGGATGGAAAAAAAACATAAATTAAAAAAAAAGTTGCCCACGCCATTCATAAATATTATCTACCCTAGTCCCTGCAGAAAATAAACCACCAAGCAATTACCTCAAGCAAAACAGTGGGAAAGCTGCTCCACTTGAAATCATAAAGAAGGTATTACAGGTTTTTGCCTGTTTATTTTTACCACTGCTTTAAATTTTGCTCTTATCTGCTTCGCAGAATCTTGTTCTCTTGCTGTAGATAATAAAAGAACGAGCGGAGTCTGATGGGAAGCATTCACATGACTTCTCTCTGCACCTTAATCTATTTGTCTCACAGCACCCGTATTCCACAACCCTGAACTTCTTTGCCAAGCATCTTTGGTCCCTACCAGCAGCAGCCCTTCCGAAGGATGCTCACTGCCAAAGCAGTATTCACCGCGGGCCTCCCTGGCTCCCACCTGCAGACGGGGAGCTGCAGCTGCTCAGGCTGTAAGGGCCTACTGGGAGCAGATTATTTACAAAATTGGGTTTTAACAACCACAAATGTCACAGGAACTTGTTACGCCGGGTACGGCACCAACTAGTTTCTAACAACCCCGCTGGCCTGGGGCCGTACAGCAGAGGAGAACACCCCTACCACTGAGCGACACACAGCCAAGCCCCGGACTCCGTGCCCGCCCCAGCTCAGAGGGCAGCGGCCCAGCGGCCCCGCATTTCTGGTAATCCTCTGCGAGCCTGCCAGGGCCTCCTCTTCATCCGAGCATTTCTTTTGCCTGATGCTTTTTTTATTTTTATTTTTTTTTAATTTAAAATAGCTCCTGCCTAAAAGAAAGCTTTTCCGAATGCTCAGCTCAGTGGGCAGCTGAACCCTGGCTGTGTTTAATGCAATTCTTGCTTTGCCCGTGATTGTTACCGTAAGAGATGCTACAAGCACACTGCAGTATCTACACTATAAATACCAGTTTGAACTATAAATACCAGTTTGAACTATAAATACCAGTTTGAACTGTGTAAACAGCTGGCACAGATCAGTCCTTCTCTTACATACAGATGGTGTCGGCTTACAAAATATCTCTCTTTTATTCTTCTGAATACCACTAATCTTATATCCCTTCTTATTTCGCATATGATTTTTCTCCTTGCACAGGAAAATCCCCTTCTTGGGGTTTCAGCAGCCTTTCCCACCGCAGCCTTCCTCACGGTCAAACCGTCCTCCTCGAAGCATCCTCGCAGGAAGGTGCCTCACGAGAGCAACCACGCTCACACAGCACAGCTTAGAACATGGCAGACTTCTTCCACAAAATGTTATACCTTGTAAAAAAGTCACCTCGTTTCCTTTCTTGATCAAGGCAGAAAGAAACACAGTCTCGATACAAGCCGGTTCTACGACCACTTATAAAGCCAACATTTACAAAAACCCCATGCCCAAATCTTCCCTCTTCTAACGCAACACGGGCAAGACAGCAATTCTATTAGGATTTAAGGATTCCCCTTGCAGGGATTTATATTATATTAGCCAAAAATACTTTAAATATTTCACAGAAGGTGAAGAAAAGCATTTCCTTCATCAGAGAGCCTCCAATTCAACTCTGCGACACGAGACACACTTTCCTGCAGTGCCACCCGCCTGCTTGACAAGTGCAGACCCCTATAAATGCTGTATCATAAACCCTCCACGTCAATAAAGTGGCTTCGACCCTTAGCTGGCCTTGTAGGTGACAGCCTGGGTCACCAAACAGAGGGCTTTTATCTTCTTCGGCAACTGAACAACCAAAGGACTCTGCTCGGGTTCAAGAGCAACGTTTGGACTGAGAGCTCTGCATGAGGAAACCGTTCATGCAAACCAGCACGGAGCACGGTGAGGAGCAATGTTCCGTACATAACGTTTCTCCCATGAAAACACGCTTCCTTCGTGCAGCCTTAACAGCCTCAAAATTTACCATGCAAAAATGGAAATCTCCATTAAGCCCTTGGATCAAAAAGAAGCTTAGAGCTTTAGGGATTTGGCTCTCCTAGGAGTGATTTTCTTACAGAACTGCGTGCACGTTAGACCTCTTTGCTTATCACTTGTTTTTAACGGCATTTTAAAACTTTGTTCACTAGGTTTATCCTTTAAACTGGCACTATGCTGCATGTGAAGTCTGATGTTTTCATACAAATCATCTCATTAGTACTTGCACCAAAAGGTAAAGAAAAACTTATCACTTTTTTCATTGCATAGATACAGATAATAATTTTTAAGGAACAGCTGGTTTTCTGCCAAGCAGCAGCCTGTAGTAGGAATTCTTTGGGGAAAGTGCCATGTCCCGGCCAGCTTGTAAAATCCCAAGTATTCTTGAAGGTGAGCAAAGAGGTGAGGAGCATCAGTAAAGGGTGTCAGACTAAGAAAAACGCATTTTAACATAGCATCTTAAAAATGATACCTACCAGGCATCCTGGGAGTAGTTTATTCACTGTGCTTTATAAATAACCGGAGAGGAGCCAAAAAGTACACCATAATACAGCGAACAATTACCATGAGTATAACGGGCAAAGCAGTTAGTAAGAAAGCACTTCTACTGCAAATAATGATTTCAGAGCAGATATAGACAGAGCTGTGAACCTGCAAAGATTACTAGTCTGCCCCACAAACATATATAATTGTATATGAGACATACAAGAATTTTTCAGCATGTTATCCACTTTTAAAAATAATTTGTATTTCAGGAAAAAACACCTCCCCCCCTACAAAACAGCCATAACATCCAACGAGAGAGCCAGAGGCACTGAGGTTGTGAAAAGTAAACATGTACCAGGAAGAGAGACCAAAGAATAAAGGCTCTGCACAGACAATGGCAAATTGAAATTGCAAATTAAAATCTCCTCAAATTCCTGCAGCCAGCTCAAGGGCCGGGGCAGGAGCCCGTTCAGGCACCGCGATGGCCGCATTTGGATTCTACGCACAAGCCTGGCGCGCTCTCTGCGAGCAGTAACAGCGCTGGGTGAACAAAAGGAGAGGGAGTAAAATGCTACTAACTTCCTAACTTTTCTTCTGTTATCATTTTGGGGTTCAGTATTCCTGTATCCCAAATGCTCGCAGAAGCACAAGACAGACTGACTTGAAAATGCAGGCCTTGAAGTACCAAAGATTGCAAAACTTAGAAAACAGGATAATAATGAAGAATATTATCAAATAGCTTAATCACAGAATCACAGTAACACAAAGTTGGAAAGGACCTTCAAGATCATCTAGTCCAACCATCATCCTATCACCAATACTACCCACTAAGCTACTAAACCATATCTTGTAGCACCTTGTCCAGGCGCCTCTTAAAAACCGCAAGGGTCGGTGACTCCACCACCTCCCTGGTCAGGCCGTTCCAGGGCTTGACCACTCTCTGAGAGAAAAAGTTTTTCCTGCTATCTAATCTAAATCTCCCCAGGTGCAACTTGCGGCCGTTACCTCGAGTCCTATCATTAGTTATGTGGAAGAAGAGGCCGACCCCCTCCTCATCACAACCTCCCTTCAGGAAGTTGTAGAGTGCAACGAGACCTCCCCTGAGCCTCCTCTTCTCCAGACTAAACAATCCCAGCTCCCTCAGCCGCTCCTCATAAGACTTGTGTTCCATACCCCTCACCAGTTTCGTTGCCCTTCTCTGGACACGTTCCAGGGCGTCGATGTCTTTCTTGTAGTGAGGGGCCCAAACCTGAACACAGTACTCGAGGTGCGGCCTCACCAAAGCTGAGTACAGGGGGATGATCACCTCCCTGCTCCTGCTGGCCACACTGTTTCTAATAGAGGCCAGGATGCCATTGGCCTTCTTGGCCACCTGAGCACACTGCCGGCCCATGTTCAGCCCAGCATTGATCAACACTCCCAGGTCCCTTTCCTCATCACTGTCTTAAGCTTCTTAAATGTTGATTTAGCAAAGGAAACAGTAAGAAATACAAAGTGAAACAGAATCACCTTCATTTTTTTCAAACTTCTAAAAAAAAAAAAAACACCACCAACAAAACCCATGGTCTAGACTGCATAAACACCCATTACTGTACGCCCGTGTACCTGATTAAGGAATATCTTAGTTTTCTGCCTCGTATCAAACTTTCCTGTACGAGGGAATGCACATTCACAAAATCCTAATACTTGCACACCCTTTTCAGCATCCTCTCTTAACATTACATCCTATAGGGCTGCCTTTTTGATAGACGTGTTTTAATTCTTACAAGTCACCCAACTTGCTCACAGAAGTGGCAGTCCCTCAGGAAAACATTCAAATAAACTCTTCTACTAAATCAAAAAAATACATCTGCCTCCAGTTGTTCGACAAGCACTTGAGTTTCTTTTACAACAGGGCATCCCTCAGTATTTACAGGGAGCATGTTCCCATGCACTGCAATTATGTTGTTGCTAGAGAAATATCAGACCTCTGAAATGAAGGTTAACCATTTCTGACATGCAAAAACAGTCCAGGAGACCACTCATATCATTAATGTCAATATTGCATTTATATGTTTTCTAAAAGCATGGAATTCAGTGAAGAAAAATGACCGTAGGCTACAAAATCTAAGTGAGGGGAAAAAAAACAAATCTTAGCTCTGCGGTCTGGCTTTTACCAGCACAAGGAACTACAGAGGCATTTCACTACAGGGTACTCCTGCTAAAAAGCTGACCTGGAACGGAGGACAGTTTGCGTGGCCTTCGCAGCACCCTCGGGGCGTGCTGGCTCTCCCTCCAGCCCTCGCTGTAGCTCCAGGAACACAAGGCAGTGCTGGCCAACGGCTCTTTCAAGACCACGACGATGCCCGCGCTGATGAGAGGCAAGGAGACCTCCTGTATATTCATTACCGCTTCCCAGTCCCCAAATATATATATATATATATATACACATATATATACATACACACACACACACAAACCCATGAGTTTAGTCAAGTTTCGTGAGCTGTAAGCAACTCCAGAAAAAGAAGCGCTGGGAAAGGGAAGCTACTGGATGTGTGTCTGGGTCATGACGACATATTTACCAGTCTCCGGAGAAATCCTAATGCCAAGTTAGTCGGGATCATGGATTTAAGCTCCAATTGTCCTGTCCCTCACATAAACAAAAAATGGTTAACACAAAGCAGCCGGACCACATAGGTGCACCCGGGGCCATGAAACGCAGAGCGCAGCAATGCCAAGAAGCCATGGATCAGGAAAACCGCGGCTGAGCCCGACAGAGAAAGGCAGCGTGGGACTGGGAAAAGAGGTAACGCACCCAACGACAGGGAAATGCGGCAGGAACAGAAAGGTGGTGTAATTTTATCAGAGCAGCACAAGCTGAACACCAGCAGAGGAAAAAAAAAATTGTGTTGTTTGTTTCCAATCAGAGGAAAAAAAAGTCAATAAACCGATTATTACTGCTTTGGTAAGCTTCCAGTCCCACCAAGCAAATAAAAGCCTTCCCGCTCCACGCACATGTGCATACATGTTTTATTTATAAGGGAAGGAAGACTCTTCCTTATGTATACACACACACACACACACTTAGTTCTTGCTGTCAGCCTTTATATTCAGCCAGTCACGAAAACCAGCATTTTGTGTAATTCAAGTGCACCGGCAATATGAGATTTCATTGCAGTACTACACGCTGCCATTTGAAAAGCGCTTTCAGACAGGTCAATAATATCTGAAATTAAGCAAGCGCTTTCGGAAGCCTCGACGTGGACGTGCAGGTTACCACGCCGCGTTTCGCAGCGCTCAGTCCCAGAAGGACAGGCATTTACACAATTATTAAGAAACCAATTCAGAAACCGGGTGCAGCCTTCAGCCTTTTAATGCTCTGAAGGCTGTAGTCACAAATGTCTGCAGAAACAAGATCTCTGGTGTTTGCTTAATTCTTGTATTTTAAAGGAATAGTTTCAGACGACAGCAGAAGAAAAGCGACTGATAATGGGAAGCAAGAATTTGTTGTGGAATAATTCAAACGTGACCCCATTAATTAAATATGCAAACTGCTTACAGAAGAAGCAACGGCCAGACAGAAACCAAATGCCACGTCTGTTGTAAACAAGTGTGAACACAGAACAAATATCTACCTTCCAAAGTGGGATTTGACTTTCTAATCCCTTGCCTACAGATTTTGTATTCGCCTCTTTCTCAAACGCATGTTCTGTGAGGAATGTCTCTGCAATATTAAGACATATTCCAGTATTTCTGTGTTCAGAAAAGACAAGGGAAAAATTGTTTGTTGTTCAAGTTTTCTTGAAGTCCTCAGAACACAGAAACAGCTTCTGCTCCCATTTAATACCCAGGATTTATCAGTATGTAAGTAAGCATTGCTGCTTGTTACCAAACAGGCAGCAGAGAGCTCTGACAAAGCTCAATACAATTCTAGGCACAATTTACAAGGTTTCAAGCGAGACAGGTGAAAGAACGAGTTGAATGTTTTAAAGCAGTGTGGGCAGGAGAGGAGACAGAGCTGCACGCAGTTTCATTATTACTGAAATATCTGTAGTACGTAGGAGTAGCACGGAGCAGAACCCCACTGTGCTGGACACTCCGCGCACAGCAAGAGCAGCCTCCTCCAAAAAGCCTGCGATTTAGTATAGGATAGAAGATAAACATTAGCACAAGGTCAAACAGAAGACAAGCTAAAAGTCCTATTAAAACTAATTTTATTTCAGTTGAACCCACCAGAAAACAAAACAAAAGCTTAACAATAGATGTTACTACTACTATCAATTACTATTGTCCAGTCCTTACTGAACTCTGCTCTAGCAGGCATCAGGGCTGTTTTTCAGGAGATGGAGAGTCCCACGAGTCCCACTTTACATGCGGGCACGCAGACAACAACCCATCAGTGCATCAGGCCTGTGAGTGCAGCAGGTTTCAGATTAAAATAGACCAGGCTTCAGCCCCTCCGCGCAGTGAATCACTCCCGGCTCGGAAGCTGGTTGCATAAACCCTGCTCCAGCTGGCCGAGGTCTGTGCAGCGAGCCTGCGGCACAGGAAGACGTACGTACAGCACGAGGCGAGCCTGCCGTGCGCGCCGCGCTGCGTCCCGGCACGAGCGGCCCGCTGGGGACGGGGTGAGGCAACGAGCAGAGGGGGAGACGTGAAGAGACCAGAGCAAACCCTCCATGTACAAACGGCCACGGCCAGACGCGCAGTGATCGACACTGCGGGCATTAAACAGCACTGCTAAGAGTCCAGACAGGCTTTCAGTACGTAAATACCAAATTATACGAAACATGCTGGAGGGGACATGCAGCAACCTCTAATTTTAAGATTCTAACTTCAGTTTAAAAGTGAGGCTCAGACACCCTCCCTGGCTCCTTCCCCAGACAGATTCTGCTGATTTGCCTGACCAGACAAAGCAGATAAACCCAGGGGTTGATGGAAACTTTTCAAGTTTATTCTCAATAGGTCAAGAGAGAAAAATTACGGTTTTTTTTTTTCCCTAAGTAAAAAGCAGATGAGGAAGGAGAGAGTCCCTGTCCAGCCCATTTATCCTTCTTTGTACTCACGGCAAGCTCCAAAACTGAAGCTGTGTGCACAGCTATCACCGCACCGCCCAGTGCGCACCCGATGGCTGTGTTTTTCCCCTGAGAACATGAAAATAGTCTCCCACTCTGTTGTTTCAAAACATTTTTGCCTAAACTACTAGAATGCATAGTTAACTGCTCCTGCCACAACCCTTCTGCTCTGTAAACACTTCACACAAAGCAAATCTGAAACATCAGTCTACTACGATCTGTTTACCTTCAGAATATTTTGCAAATATCAGTACTGCATTGCAACTCCTCGCATGCTTTTGCGATGGATGGCAGAACCAGAAAGGCACACATGCCATGCGAACTGCTGATGAAAGCTACCCAAAAGATTCAGGGGTCTGCATCCAGGGAGAATTTCACAGGAATGACCAGAACCCTATCAACAAATGTACAATTGTAAGAACAAGAAAGAGATGCTTCCTCTCAAACCAGTCCCCTCAGGCACGAAGGTAAGTCACCGTGTTTTTCGGCTTGATGCAAAGCCATCGGCTGGCACTCACCTGTCTCACCACAAGCTCCCTCCTTGTGCCTGCACGTCTGCGATGCCCCAGCCATGGAAGCAAGTCAAGAACGTGAAAGAAATGAAACGCTTCTCTGCCCTCTGGGTTTACTCACTCAGAAAATTTGCTCTTTTCCCTCTCTGTCCTTTCTCTCTATCTTAAGAGAAAACCTGGACAACAAAGGTGATAACAGACCCGTCTGGAAACACTGGAAGTGCTTCAGGAGGTTCCCTAATGGAGAAATACTGGCAGGACAGTGAGTTTTTAACATTAGGAAACAGCGAACCTGAGCCCCACTACAGAAGGTTAGCACTTAACGCAATTTAATACCTTCAATCTCCTTATCATTTGGCCTCAAAACAGTACTGACTTTTTTCAGCTAAAGCACTTAAACACACTTCAGTCACTATCTGCTGGAGGGCTCGAAGTTACAAGAGGTTTGGGTGAAAGATGATCAAAACCACTAGCAAAGGCTTTTGGACCAAACAGCAAAACTGCCAGTTTGCTACGAGTGCTTCAGTGCCGTTTGCCCACTTCGGGCTTTGCGCGTTTATTTTATTAAGTTTACCTTAAGTACGTCTGACACAGCCATCAGTCATCGTCAGATGCCATTCTCCAGCTCTGGCCTCCTCCCCTCCTTCAGGCTTCCAGTAAAATTAGACTTTGAATTAAGCTTCCAGTAAGGTAATTACAGTTGGCAGGTATTTTTCAACGCTGATTTGGAAGCCAAAGAAGCAAAGAAAAGCAAAACAAAATCAAATCAAGCATTACTCAACTTTTCTCCGAAACAACTTGTTCTGCAGATGAAGCCTTTTCACTGGTGGCTGTTTTTACTCCGTCACTATTTTGCTTGTGCTATAAACTTCGCAAAAGCATTGGGCAGGCATCCCACTGCATTTTTCCAAGTCCCTTGCAGATAACATAGGGAAAAAAGATCTTAAGTCCCTCAAAACAAAACAAACACACACCAACCAACCAAGAGAAAAAGACCTGCTCATTAACAATGAGCGTTTTTTGTGGAGGAAAAAACGAAAAGAGGGGAAAAAAAGGTAGCAATGCCCTAATCCCTTCCCAAAGCACAACGTCCACTGGCCTCTGGGGAAGAGGCTGGCTTTGGAGCTTTTCTTCATGCCCGTGACTTGACAAGCAGAAGGGGCACCCTGTCCCGGTCTCCTGGCCAGGAAAAGGACACCTGGGGCTGGAAAGGAAAAATACTGAATCTGCCTCCAGCCTACCCAGGCAATCTTCTCCACACCTGATGATGACGACACTGCACAAATTATTACTTGCACTTTCTGCAAGAAGTAGGATACACTTATTTAAATTCAAGTGATGTAAATCCTCCACAAGGCAATCCTAATCTTCTGCGTTTTCACTGGCAGCTATTTTATTAAAGAAAGATCCCTTGTAATCAGTTGGTTACCATTAAATCATGTTGATCTTCATGTAAATATAACTTTCTCTTGCTAAAAGCAGAGCTTTTTTGCAAACCCAGAGGATACACTGTTCCTAATAAATAATTTCATAGCTTCCCAAATGTTTACTATAATTCCCGATGGTTCATTTCCTCTTCTTAGAAAATCATTCTTACTTAGGACTTATTATATTCTTTGATAGACGTCAAACTGCAGTCAAGTACAACACTTCACTCCCCGTTTCCTCCATACTGCTTCTAAAATAAACGCTGCCCCTACCACTGTGCAGGCCTTCAGGAAATCTTCTGCACAGGACCAGACCAACATCAGAAGGCAGAACTGGTGTAGATTGAGTGGTTTTAGCTCCAAGTCTTTTCCTTAAACACCTTCTCTTCTCGCAGGCTGTGCTTGGGACCACGCTGCCCGTTGCTCCATCACGAGCTCTGAACTCTGAGGACTTTGAGACGCAAGTGTCAGTGTCTCGTGACAGGGCTCTCCTTGCTTGGAACAAGCTTGTAAAACCTCCACACTCGCTGTGCCCAGTCGCTGGTGCTGACCAAGCTTGGAGCAGGATCTGGGACAGTATTTCTAAGAAATTTCCCTTTATAAAGGAGTTGTTGTGCAGTTCCTCCTCACACTGACATCTAACACAAACCACCTTTTTCAAAAGTTTGGGAGTTTGGTGCTCAAGTTGTTGTTGTTGTTTGTTTTTTCCTAGTTGAGATGTGAAACCAGAAAATAGCAAAATCGTACAACAGCCCCATCTGAAGTTTCCCTTCAGCTCCTTGGCAAGGGCTGACAGTGCTCTTGGCGTTTCCCCGCCTGCACCCTACGAGACTCCCTCCTGCCCCCCAAGCCCTCCCAGTGCACCCACTAACCGTGCTGCCGTTGATCTACGATTCAACCAATTCACGCACGAAGAGCCGAAGGACACCCTTGTCCACGGCATCGCTCTCTTCTTGAGGAGGGAAACGTCAGCGGCCCGCGGAAGCGTCAGAAGCGCATCGGCGTCGGCCAGCGCGAGCAGGAAGGGAGCACACGCAGGAGGTGTGACGGACGCAGGCAGCCCCCGAACCCTCGGGACAGGTCTGCAGCTCTGGCCGGGCAGAAAAGCCACAACTTGCCTTCCCAGCCCCTGGTACGTTTTGCCATATAACACGCTGTTTTTCTAGCAACTCCATGGGGGAAGACCATGAAAAAAGTTTAAAAAATAAAACAAAAAAAAGATAACTCCCTTTTCCTAAGTATTTGAAGTCAGTTCATCCTCAGTTTATTTTTTATAATAAGCAACGCTGCCATCAGAAAGCTGCTTCCTCCTGGCATCCCTAGCTCAGCACTTCCATCATCCCACACTTTATCTTCCCCGTTTCCTGTTTTTGTGCTCGCTGCTGCCTTCAGAGGGGTAGAGGCAGGAGAAAAACTCAGACGGGAGCGCTTGGCTTTCTGAACAGCCGTGTCAGGAAGCAAAACATTTAACAAACACACTGACCTGCTGATCTTTAATTTTCAGGTCAGATAGCCGAAGACGTGATGCACATAAAGGAAAAAGTGATGTCCGAACAACCTGGTTTCAAAAACAATCCTGCCCGTAGGCACATTAACTAGCGACTGAATGGCAACAGAAAAAGCAAGCCGTACGTACTATTTCTTCCTCTGTTCTGTCCCCCACACTCTTAAAAATACAGGACATTGAACAAAAGCGAACGAGATCTGACTGCAAACATCTTTTGCCAGCACAACTCTCGAAATTGCCTAAAGGCTTAAGATGCTCAGTTGCTTTAAGTAATAATTGAAGAGGACGCTGGATTTCGTAGGTGGCTCCGAGACCTTTGCCAGATTTCTTTTCCCACATGTACATGCAAAGAGGGAAACGGATGGATCATTCTGGAGATGAGTCACTACTGAAACAACCAAATAAACTCTCATCAAATGCTGTGGGGTTTGTGTTTAACATTCTCCAGCTCCTTTTTTGGAGTATTTGGCAAGGCTCTGGCAAACACTCCTCCCGCAGAAATCAAGTAGTGAGTTTATTTGTCAGTGAAATAAATCTAAAAGTGCTTAAAAATCTAATTAAAAATCTAATTAAAATCTAAAAGTGCATTTCAGCCTCCACTTACCTGTTCATTCTGCCTCGAGTGTGCTCCCTCTCGAAGCTGGCAAAGGAGAAATGAAAGCGGATAGCCACCGAGAGCCGGGCAACTGCTGACACCGAAAACACAACCCAAACAGGTTTCCAAAACCTGACCCACGCGAGATGCTGGGGCAGATCTGCTGCTGTAGCTACTTCACACTTGTAAAGATCACCCAAAGTGCCTCATAACTATATACAGTGCTTGAATGTTTAGTTTGGCTTTCACTTCTGAAGCGCTCAGCAGCAACATCTTTTCACTAAAGGCCAATTAATTCATTTAAAAGGGGGGAGAGTGAAAGTTAAGGGCAAGCGAGTCTTTGGTGCACAAGGCAAAGCAAAAGGAGCCAGCAGAAACAAACACAACGCTTGGCATGTACTGCTGCCATGGTCTATCTGCACTTTACCGACCTGTTTCTCCAAAAATCTGCCCTTGCTTGTACACACTTCCTTAAGCGCAGATACCACAAGCATTGCGATCCAACCCTACCTGCACGTAAATCGCTAGTTATCTCAGAAGATGCAAAAGGCACCAAACCTGGAATCACAGGTCGTGGCTCCGCCTGCCATCACCATTAATCCCGGGGAAATCTGGGGGCACCGGCTATTTATTTGGGCAGCTGGCCTGCGCTGCAACCCATCCTTCTGTATCTTTACACATCCTGCTAGTTACTTAAAAGCTACAATAAACAAAGTTATTAACGATACCTCCAGTTATCACATATACCTTATGCAGGGACATGTGCCCTTCTTTAGCGTTACTTTTCAGAAGTGCATGCATTTATATTATCACTGCTCTCACATCTGCACAGGGTATATCATTTCTTTTGCGTCAGCGGATACCATGACTAAGTAGCGTAAGAGAGAAATTGGTATCGCAGCAATCAATGCTTTGTGCAAGTCATCTTACCCAGAGGATTTTGCACAGTCCCGCGGTACCGGGTGAGCAGCACGATGGGTGGAAGCTGCAGATGGGAGCCTGCAGCCACCAGCCTGCCTCTAAGCGGTGCACAACAGATGGCCCTCCACTGCTGACTTTGATACCCAGTCAAATACCATCTCGTATCATAACCAAATGATATGTGATAGTTTCTAAAAAGAAAAAATATGTGTATACACACAGACACATACATACAGAAAGCTAGTGTTATCAATTCGCTTAAAGCACGATTCTTGTAAGAAAAAGCTTTATTACAGGTATTTTCTTAAACGTTTGCATTCGTCCTTTGTTCGGTACTTTTGCTTGTATCCACAT
This sequence comes from Chauna torquata, assembly GCA_013399475.1. Lineage (NCBI taxonomy): Eukaryota > Metazoa > Chordata > Aves > Anseriformes > Anhimidae > Chauna > Chauna torquata. The sequence continues at coordinate 152,741 of VXAL01005408.1, read as the reverse complement.
TGAATTAATAAAAAGACATTCTACTTAGCTTACAAAGCATTCACTTATTAAAAAAAAAAGCTGATGTGAACTTGCTGGAAAGACAGAGAAACACAGAAAAGAAGCGGCGCAGCTCAAACGATGTGCCAGGCTCGCACTAGTTCAACCATGCACCCAGCACAAAGGCACGACCCCGAATCTGCAAATCCTACGCACATTTTTGTCATATAAACTGAAAGCAAACCTCAGCCAGGCCTAGTAGCAATTAAAACTTAGGAGGGGACGCTGAAGGTTGACATGCAGTCACAGCCTGCAGTACTCTCGCTCACCTTTAAGAACAGAGGCATTTCAGCTGGCTGGGCATTAAAAACCCTTGATGCTTAAAGCACTGCTGGCTGATCACTGCTGTCATTGTATGCTGTCCTCAGCTAAGGGAAGAGTCTGATGGAGAACCAAAGAGTACAGCGCAGATTTACTGTAAAAGTTAAACTTGGAGAAAAAAATTGTATTCCGATTTGCAGTGCATAAGGTAGGGAGGCAGAATACTTGGGGGAAAATGTTATTTGCAGACTTTGGTGGGAAAGAAAGTGTAATCTTAAACAAAAATGACCAACTCCACAAGTTCATTTTCCTGCTGGCTTAGGAGAGTCTAAAAATAAGTTTGCTACCAAAATAAACCAGTAAGTGGATAAACACGAAAATGAGTTTTCACACTAGCAAGCATTCATACGCCCCAATCACTGAACGACAACATGCAAGGAGCCAATGCACTCACGTAGTGCTCAAAATTCACAAGTGAAATTGGACAGTCAACTCCTTATCGGACAGTAATCCATCCTTCCTCTGGAGACTGCAAACACACAAGCACTTCTAGCGCTCATTTGCAAGGATGACTAGAGAACACTGTAAAACAAATGAAAGACAGGCAACCCCCCCCGCAACACTGCAGAACAGTTACTTCTTGCTATGAACTGGGGAAATACCTTGCACTTTCTCTGAGCTGATACTCGTCCATCACCATGCGCTCTGCATAGGTGGTTTGCATTTTTATATTATCTCACGTACACGAAACCAAAGGACAAGTAGAACAGCACATGCAAAAGAAGGCTTCACCTTTCCAGCCCTCTGTTCTTATTTGACAGCAACCTTTCATTATGTTCCTGTGCCTTCCAGAATCGTTGTTATCCTATAAGCTCAGCTGGGGATGTATGGAAACAAAAAGAGGGCAACTCCTCCTCCAGAAAGCTTGCAGCTGAACACCTCAGTCCTCCGAGTCATTCTACACAGCCACCATGCCCACACAAGCGTTTGCTGACTCTGAAGATGGGATGACCATGCAGAAAAATTCCAAGCAAGAGCCCCATCGGCTCGGACTAAAGGTCCATTTCACCCAGTACTCTGTACCCAACACCAGGCACCTGGGAAAAGGCGTCTGACCAGAGCAAGTGTACGGTGCGACTGCCCTCAGCGCTCTCCCAGACCCCAACCCACACTCAGGGCCAGCTTTCTCCTCTCCGATTCAAGGCGTAGCTGTGGCTGCACTAGGCACCGTAACGCAGCAAGTCGGCAGGGCCCGGGGCTGCCCATCGGGCTCTCCTGGCAGGGCATCACCGCTCCTCTGCTCCCCGTTCACTCCTGCTCGGTCCTTCCGACCTCGGGAGCCAGCAGAGCCCAGCCTCCCTGCTGAGGAAACAGTGCTGACGAGAGCAAGCTCTGCAACAAAAGTCATTTTGACTTAAAGGTAAAGTTAACCAAGGAACTTCTTGAAAGGATTTTTTCCTGCAGGTTAAACTTCTAGCATTTTATAAATTTAGAAACTCTTTAAAATGTTAAATCAAAAAAGAGGAGAGACCCAAGATGTAACTCCGTGTTGCCTAGGACTTTGCATACACTACACACATGAACTCGCCACTCAAAACCAGCATTAAAGCACTTCCCAAACTTGGCTACAAGGCTCTGCTACAGCAGGCACTGCGCCTTACCTGCATTACGTTTGCTGGCCTGCAAGATAGCTCCTGCTCTTTGGTGTCCTGCCAGTATTTCTCCTGTCAAATATACTGTGTGCCAGCACAAGCGGCAACATGAAACTCCACGGAAATTCATGCTGGTTTGGGTTTTGCAGGTCTGCTGTGCAACACAGGACAGTTCGGGTGATGCATAAAACAGAAATACAAACAAGTCTTAATCCTACAAAGCAGGCACATCAGCGGGGCTATTAACCAGCAAAAGCTACTGAAACCATGAGAAGAAACTCATTCCCACAGCCAGCGTCTGCAGGGTCAGCCACTGCCCCCTCCTTCCCCAAGGCCTGCCCGTGCCATGACGAGCCTGTAACCTCTTCCACCAAACCCCAACCCAGGTTCAACAAGTGAAGGCTCATCCATAAACTTCATCCTTATCCTCAGCTCCCCCACAAAGACGCACTTCTGATCATCTACAGTTGTACCACAATGAAATGGATTTTAATCACGTGCGGTTTCTTTTGTCTTGCTGCTGTTGCTTTGCCTTTGCACACCTACGTGTCTGTCTTTCAATTTCAAGTTCTGGAGTATGAAGCAGCCTTGTTGAGGATCAGGGAAACATGTAACACAAGTGATGATTATTCTGCCATAATACCAGCTTTTTAAGTGCTTACTGGGGGAGAGAGAGAGGTTTGGGGAACATACAGCGGGTGCAGTCAGAGATCAGAGGAAATACAGCTCCTGCCCGGCTAAGTGGAATATTAGCGTTTCCACCTGGAAAAGAAGACAGGAAGAGTCAGTGAGGTGCGTTAAACCGAATCACTGCAGTTCACAACCCTTCTGACTGACCTTAACGTTTCGGCATTGCAGAAAAGCCCTAACTGCAGACCAGATTCTTTCCTCCCTCTTCCTGGCCCATAGCTAACGACACTGCTCTGCATGATTCAACGGGCCAATCTCCTGGCTGAATCCAGCCCAATTACATCTCATCCATAATAAGAACAGTGCACGAAGAACCAGATCCACATTTCAGTGCCTCACATAGCAACCTGGGGCGTCACCAGCATCAGGAGGTGACCACCAAGCTTCAGGACGTGCCACCACCACCCTTGGCTGCAGCCCACCGCCTGGGATAAGCCTCTGTCCTCATCTTGACAGGCTCGCTTCTTGCATTTCCATCTTTACAAGGAGAAGCAACACAAATGCCAGCATTCTGCTACCACAGCCTACCGAAAACGCTTCTGGTTCTGAGCCTCTCCCTCCAAAAGCTTTTGTTCCTACTACACACCCAGTAAAGAAGAGGAGAAGGAAGCATTTTATCATTTCTGCCTCCTTGACCACACACCAGGAGATAGTAATGCAAACCACGTGTGTGCCCTTACACAATTTCCAACAGCAAGCGCCTCCTGGTTTTGTTAGTGGGCGCCTCATTTTCTCCGGCTCACGTTTCCAGCCTCGTGCCATCAGCTGTTTAGCTCTCCACGTTTCATCTCCAGCCCTCTGCCTTGTCACCTCCTTCTTCAATACGTTTATGAACAGTTCTAGTGCTCCCACTCTCCAATCCGCTTCTCTGCTCATTGATACCGACTCCTGATGATGATGACCCAGAAACAACATGACCAGGCTCTGCTCCTACCCCAAAAACGGAAGGAAACCAACCTTTGTGCACAGCGGTGCTACGAGAGCCCCTAGCGATGCCCACACGACCTCCTGGGCTGTGCATCGTGCTGCCAACCAGTACTTCGAATTTTCAGTGTTTTAGTCTGTGCTAAACCAGAGGTGCGGGTGGGCTCCTGCCTGTGGGAGGTTGCAGAAAGGGGTAGGGGCAGCGGGGCGTCGAGGCTGTGGGACTTCCAGAACCGAGGCGTGCAAGGGAGCCGTACACCTTCTACACAGAGCATTCAGAAAGCTAGAAAGGCATGCTTTCAGCTTGCTTCGTCCTTTCACACATCTGCGATCATGGCTTTCATGGCAATAGCCACCAAAAGCCACCAAAAATCCTTCTTCTGAAGCACAACAGTCTTAAAAACCATTGTATCTCTAAGCGTTCAGAAGCTAAGTTCCAGACTTACAAAGCTCAACAGTAAAACTCTCTGTGACTTCAGCAGTGCTGGGTTTTGACTCCAGGGAACTGAATGCAAGCAGACAAAGGACCTAAACATAATCTGCATTGATATTTACATAATTTCGCTATATGTAAACACATTAACATAGCCACAATATTCGACTGTCCTTCCGCCTTCCGTGACCAGTGAGTCAGACTTGCTTGGTTAGAGTTATCAGCAACATAAACCCTCCATCAGTCAGCGCTGCCTTCACCCCGCAGCAGCAAGGAGAGAGCGGCTACAGAAGCCACCAGGAAACAGCAGCAGCCACCCCAGCCCCAGGACTGCGTCCCGAGCATTAATACCGGTCATAGGCAGTAACAGGAAATACTCTTCGTCATAACTACGAACTTAAAAATAGTATTTGGAAAGCCAATCTGTTACGAGAACAGAATTACGCTACTGAGGTTCAAGTTGATCAAGGGATTTAGAAAAATAATCCAGATTTCACTCTATCTAAAAAAAACAAAACGTCTCAAAGCTGAGCAAAGGGACCTGTTTTTATTTTTCTGACAACCTCAAGGCACAGAACAGATCAGAGTCCTACCACGCTCCATGCCACAAAGACACCCAAAGGGCCTGCTTGGGAAACCGCAGCCGCAGCACAGCAGCCTCTCGGGCAGGAGAGCTGAGCTCCCCCAGCTCCCACCCCGACGCACCACTCACTGCCATGCCGCATTTCCAGCTGTATCTGTAAGCGTGTACATTTTTTCCTCCTCACCACATCCTTTTAAGCTGATTTTCTGGTGCATGCTTGTTCTCCTTTGTGTTTCTTCCCAACGTTCCCTAAAACTTTCCTTGCGGGCACTCATTTCATCCAAGCCTTTCTGGAATTGATCTATAACAAAGCAGCACGTGGGATAAAAACCAGGGGAATTGAACCAGGGGAATTGTTAAAGGCAGCTGCATGCAGCACCCAGGGGGACAGAACCCTAAATTTCCAGGTAAGTATAACAAACACAGCACTATAATTTTAATCAATATTTAACTTTCTCCTAGACTATCTCCAGTGACCAACCAACCAGTCAAACCCACCAGACGTGCTGGGCTATCACCAGGAGGCAGCGATGAGACAGAGACTGGTAACCCAGCCCGCAATCCCCAGCACCAGGAGGCACACGCTACCTGGCAGACGAAAGTAACTCCTGCCTTCTGTTTTCCAGCACTTCCTTGACATTCAGATTGAGTTACAAAACCAGTCGGGCAGTCTGATGCTGCAGAAGGGTGCTTGTGTCTCCTCCAGCACTACTGTTTCCCCCTTGAATCTGAGGCCGGTTCAGCGCGCCTCAGCTCACTTTGCGCTTCTACGATACCTCCTCGATACCACGCGTAACGCGAGGAGTTTGACGTTCCTGACACAGAGCAGCAGACCGTGAAGCTCACAGGTTACTTTTTCAGACACAGGCACCCTCAGCATTGTCAAAGCAATAAAACCTGTTTCCGCACAAAACACATTTCAAGCAAGTTCATGAGCTGTCATTGGAATTGGGAGAAGGAACAGAGAAAGAACGAGAAAATTATAGCAAGGGAAGAGACGAATAGGGCACTGAGTGCCTGGGAAAGCACACAGGTCACCAGTCTGCTCATTCGGAGAATCTGGTGGTCAACAGGACACTGCGATTCACCCAGTAGGAACCACCAAAGGAGAAACAAAGTCTTCAGGGCCTCCTCCTTCCTTACTTGTGGCTTTTATTCCTCGGGATATTCAAGTCACAAGTAAGATCAAAAGCAGAACTCATCTCACATGCTCAGAAAACCTACCACAGATTTAGTCTTGGCCAGTTTCCTTGGCACGGTCAATTCAGCAGTGACCGTCAGTCCTACCTCTGCCCCTCACAAGCCCCACATAAAAACTTACTGCCTGCTTGTGAACGACCGCGTCTCGGGAAGTGGGCAACCCCGACTGTGGCCAACACCACCCTTACGTGCCTCTTCAAAGCACGTGCCGAATGCAAAAAAGCACCACAAGAGCTTCATTTCTTCTGCATTTGGTTTCAGGCAAAAATACAGGAACGCAACAACTATGCTGGTATTTGCCTTCCCTGAGAAAGAAAAGGGCTGTGATGGCAAGAGCCAGCAAGCGGGTTCTTTACGTGCTTCCCAGGGTAACAGGAGCTCTTGGGAAAGTGGGGTGGAAGAGAGGGTATGAGATATGGCCATTAGGATGCTGTTCTCCATCACAATCCTTACCGTGACATCCATAGGATCACTTATAGACCCAAAACCAAGTGCTTTATTTCAAAATCAGGCGTTAAGACTGGCAGTAGTGCACCTAAGGGTATCTTTGGAGGGCAGGCAGGAGGGGAAAGCCAGCAATACAACAACTATTTGCCTTACTCCAATTAATCATCCGATAACACCAGCAGCAAAGAAATTCCTCCTCTTGTACTGCAAGCCAACCTAAAACCCCAGAAAAACAAGAGTCCTCAACCTGCAGCGCTTAATGAACGTCCTCAGCGAACTCCACCTTCTCCTCCGCGTCTCCTCTGGTGCCTTGCCGCTGCCCAACCTGTTCTGCCTCCAAAGGAAGGACAGGGCAGGGCTGGATGGGTTTGGACCAATTTTTCACCCACCAGCAACAGCACTATGTGCTGATTCGGCCACATTTGCTATTGCTTCAACCTCAGCACCCTTCGAAGACCAAATCCCACAGGCTTTGGGCAGGCAAACTTCCCCTGACTCAACAGGAACCCCATCCAAATCCCGACTGAGGCGTGCACCACGCGTCTGTCCGCGAGAACGGGATCTCTGCTCGCAGCCTCACCCGGACCGCCGGTCAGAAACCGGGGGAGGAAAGGCTCCGTGCGTGTTCGCAGCCTCGGCGGGCGGGAAGGAGCTGGGAGGGACGCAGCGGGCAGAGACGGGGTGCGCAGCCTTAACTACCACTTTCGGAGCAGCTGAATCAGCGCCGGGCGGACGGCTGTTTACTGCTGACACAGAGCTGCAATAAATCGCTACCTTTCTGGAGCAATGAGGAAGCTGCAGGGGCGACTGAGTCATCCTCCGTCCTGACGCTGTTCCAGGAGCAGAGCCACGTACGTCCCCCCGCTTTGGGCTGTGCCTGTGGCCCAGAAATAGCTTTCAAGCCAACCTCGCAGTCATCATTCAAAGCTGAAATGCTTTATTTACACTCAGCAAGAATTACTGTATGTTTTTGACACTGCTAAGAGTCAACCGGTGCTTAAATTATTTGGTTAACAAAGGAGGCTATTTAACTACAACAGTTACGTTAAGTATGCGATTCTTTCTGACCCACACAGAAGCTAGTAACCTGCATTTTATGGAACCACTTTGCACAGACAACCAACCTTAATGTCCAAAAACAGGCTGTACAAAAATTAAGAATTGAAAAGCAGCCATCAGCACTGTTATTTGTGTTACAGGTAACTCAGGAATCTCGTTAAACAGTAGTATTAAGTTTCTAACGACCTTCTGGGACGCTGTTGTTCACCTGGAGAGGTTTCTTTCAAGGCACTGGCTCACAGAACAACAAGAAATTACAGAGGAAGCACAGGCAAAAGACACTGTCATGAAGACGTGTGCCTGGTCCCTGGGCTTCAGCTGAAAAAGAGACTTTGACTTCATGAGCCACCGCAGAGCAGACAAGCTGTGCAGCCCTCTCCAGCCAGCCACTCCACCAGGCTTCTGCCACAACCTTCTACCCTAACACCAAACTAACCCCACTCCGTCAGTCCCCGCACATCTTCTGGGAAGCTCCAGCTCATTTTCACTCAATCCACTGGCTTTTAAACTATTGCCCTGGTAGCACCCAAGCACCTCTTGTGGAAGAAAAAAGGCTCAGAGACGAGCACAGAAACGTGAAGGCAAACAAAAATTACTTCACGAAGCCTAGGATTTTCAAAGTCTTAGGGAAATTAGGTCCTCCAAATCCCATTGCAACTCAGTGAAGCATCAAGTACATAATTTTCCATTATGGTTGTAAAAAAAAAAACAAATAAATGCACAACCAAATGTAGCTTGACAAGGCCAAGCGTTTATTATTCTCCTAAACGCTGTTACTAAGCCTGAGGCCTCTTATTCCTCTGTTTTTTTTAAAAGGAAATACTCTCACTCTTGCCAAAACGCCAAAGATGCAGAACGCTAGTTATAGGAAAATCCACCTCAGAGTCAGTTCCTGTCGTTGGGGGAGAACAACAAACAAACCCTACATTCTCAGCTGACAGTCATCATGATCTGCCCATTAGTGTTGCGTCACTCTTCGCCGGTCTGTCACGCTGATGGGGTCTGTCTGTTTGTGCCGCGGCCGACAGTCGCTCCTCGCTGCTGACGTCTTTGCTCAGGGCTGTGCCATGGTCCCTGGTACACAATCTGCTCCAGAACATGCAGACTGGCTGCTGCCATTTCAAAAGCTTTCCTGGCAGATTTCTGCAGACTGAAACAGGGAGATTTTGGGCAGCCAGGGGCTAATTTATCTCTACACGAACGCCTGCGGGTGTAATTCTCACAGCTCGTCCAAACAAATTATTTTCACTGCGAGGGCAAAGGAAGACCCCCCAAAGCCAATTGTTTGGTTTTTAATTAGTATCCTCAGCTGCAGCCTTTGAGACAAAAGAAATAACTGCTCGCCCTCCTCCCACAAGCATCAGGGCTTTTTAAATCTCAAAGATATACCTTATCTGACATGACCAAAGTAGAGAGGATATGGCTTCATCTTGTCTTTTTTTCTTCTTTTTTTCTTTTTTTTTTTTAAACAGAGGAAAACCAACAGAAATTATCCCAGAAGCTTATTCACTGGGAGGTTTTGATTTTCATTTCAGTAGTTCAGGCCAGCCACTTTTAAATGATAGGGTCCCACACCTGACAACTACGGCGTAATTAAAAAAACATACATCATAAGGAAAAACTATCTTCATAAGAACTCCGAGTGGAAAAAATAACAGAGACAATATTAGAAAACCCTCGCTGCCTTCTCTTTTGCCCGCAAACGAGTCCCCAGAACACTCGTACAAGTTTCTCCCCTGTGCGTTTCTGCGGTAGGTGAAGGGGAGAGCAGCCAGATCTGCTCCCCTGGATTCAGCACGGCTTATTCAGCAGCTTCGGTTCTGCTCTTCCAGATTCCTGCAAAAATAAAAGCTCAGAAGAGAAAGCTGAGCCTCTGGGCATCCACCAGACCACAGCTACTGTGCGCATACGTAACAAGCGCGACTGCGCTGGAAGAAAAAGCACAGCACCCTGCCCCTCACTCAGCATCACGCGTCCGACCACGAGCGGCAGCCCAAGCCACATCTTCAAATGCTGTTCGCTCCCGCTTCGGAGGGCACCCTGCTGCCGACGGCGGCTCCCCAGGGACGGAGTGCTGCGCAAATCCATCTGCAACAGAGGGACCAAACTCCCGCACATTCTGTTGGCACGTTTATTGCACATGAGCTGCGTTCACGTGAAGGTGCAGCTGAGATGAGCAGGCCTGTAGGCAAAATTAAGCAGCAGGGCCCAAGCTGGGTACTGCCAGAAGAGAGAAACATCTTAGTCATCCCTCGAAGTTAAAGCCGAAATGGGCTGACAGCCCGTTACCAGCCTTAAAAAGACAGCCTTGGCTTTGTTTTGCCAAGCGATTCATTTCTCCGACTGCTTCCTAGTAAAGACATGCAAATACCTGATGTTTAGAACTTTATTTAACTGTTCATAGCAATTTGATAGGAATTCTCCACATAGACAGGCAAACTTCAGTTAAGCCCTTTTCCCCAGGATCGGGGCACCAGCACCGGTGTGTCAGCTAGCAACCTGCAAAGTTCATGGAAAACGCTGCTGCCGCCATAAGAAAGGCAAGAAGAATAATCTGTTCCTGACTCTATGCCTTCCTGCTAAAACAATCTGCCTGCCCAATATCCTAAATTGCACAGGCTCCACAAATCTAATCAGCCACGAGCCTAAAACGCAGAGGTCTGTTTGTCAAATATGCATAATTACATTAAAGTTGTCCTGCTTTTATTAATAAAAACTTGGAAAGAGATGAGATACAAATACGAAGGAGAAAAGTTTAAAAGGTAAGTCCCTCCCCTTCACCAAATAAAAAGCTGCCTTTGTGCGGACAAACTCATACATTGGGCAACTTGGATAAACTTTTCCTTGTTTATTATAAAAGCACAAGTTCACCAAGGTCCTTTTATGTTCTGACGTATGACTGGGTTCCAGTTACGTATCATTTCGTGGAGTCACTGGGGTCAGGCAACGGTATTTATAGGTACGCTCAGGGCTAGAATTATGGTTAGCAACAACACAGCTATGGCCCTAAACGCCCAACGTACCCTTCTGGGAAAATGCCCACGCGTATATATAGATCCTGCAATGTTCTTCCTATTAAAGATGCATTTCAAGTGGACTTGCTTTTTACCCATCAATTTTGGAAAAAGATAATGTCTATAGCTGCCTGTTAAAGACACAAGAGCGAAGAAAATCAAACAGAGGCCACCTTATAATGAGAGGAAGGACCCTGATGCGATCCTGATGCTCTTTCAGACACGTTCACTGGTTTTGATTTTTCATTAGCAATAGCACTTGAACTCCACTCTCAAAAGCAGGGCCTCTGTTGTCCTGAGCACAAACCACTCACCAAGAGGAGAGCCTCTGCAAACAACTCACAGCACAGTTAAAGCAGGCGGTGCTCCACAGAAGAGGCAGGCAGAACGAACGGTTTTCCCTGGTTCAGATAACACATTAAGAGCTCAAACGGTTTAAAACCTATTTCTCCAAACCCCTATGCCAGAGCCCCGTCCAGAGGCTGCTGAGGGCTGGACCAATGCTCCAGTTAAGTCGCTTGGCACTGGCATCTCCTCACTCCAGAATTACCTCCCTTTGAAGCAAGCTACAGCAGACCCTCGTGCAGGAGATGCTGTTGGATTAATACTCTGTTGCAGAGATCTTATCCATATGCATGCCCAGTTATTTTGTACAGCATCATTATGCAAGTGTCTCTATTTTTAAAAACAAACAGAAAGCGTTTGTCTGGTCACTCTCTACTATTATCCCACCCACTTTAATCATAAGTTTACCAGCGTAAGGGTGCAATAGCAGTAAAAAGTGACAAGACAAACACTTTCTGTTTGCTTTAAAATGTGAAAGTTCTACTCATTTTAAACAACAGGATCTCAGAAACTGCCAGAATAATAAAGAATGAACAAACGAACCGTTGGAGGGCTTCTTTTAATAACCTAAACGTAACTGCCATTACCACTATAACCCACACAGACGCCTGGATCACCAGTACAAAAGCAATTACTGTAGGTTAATTCACAGTTAAAAGACCCTGTTTGCCTGCTACATGCAGGAAATGTGGAATTTAAAAGGCAACTTCTTAACATCGACCTATTCACGAAGCGGTCTGGGGTGGCAAGTTGAAAGCTGACCAAAAGACCAATTCAGGGAGCCAGTCATTGTTTTTACTGCATGGTGCCGCACTTACTGGAATCTGTATCTCTTAACTTCAAGCCATTTAACACAATTTTTCAATTCTGCTCCCTGCATCCCATCCTTCCACATCCCCTAAAATGTTGCACCAGATACCTTGCAAAGATTTACTTTGGCAGGAACTTCAAACAACACTGCTGAAGTCACTCCTTGGCACGCAGCAACTCTTTTGTAGTCTGCATGGTTCGGAATCAAGACCTACTGAAATCTATGTACAGGACAGATAGCTGCAGAAATTTCATTATTTCTTGCTTTTGAACATTTTTTTTGCATACGATCACCTAAATGTGACAGCCATAACGGTACATAACCACGAAAGGTGCCTGTAAGTGGGGCTGGGAGCACACCTTACTGCAAACATATGGCAGTTATCTCTATACACATTCTAAGGCTTGTCAACATCCCCAAACATAGTACTTTTCCATGCAAAAATCTAAAAAGGAAGATAATCTTCCAGAAGTCAGATAAAATCACAAGACAGGCTCTTCAAGCGGCAAGCCGTAAAACAGTAACAACAAAAATGCTTTTCAGAGTGCACGCTTGTGCTGGAAGTTCACCAACACAGGATGCTGTGAACACTAATGCCACGAGGGTTTTCAAAACAAAATCAACAGTTCCAGAGAAGACAGTCCAGCAGCAGCCCTTACACACAACAGCCTTACTGGAACTGCCAGCCCAAAGACGTCCCAGAGTAATGACTGCTGGAAGGCTTTACCAGGACAGGGATAACTCCGTAGCTACCGTTTGCCTATGCAGCTGTTAAGTGACCCCATCAGAGAAAAGACACGGAGCTAGACAGATCTCTAGTCTCACCAAGAGCAACTGCTCCTATTCAGTCCACAAAACTGAAGAAGATACCAACCTGCTAACAAACTGGAGCTGAAGGAGACAAGCACCAGCAGAAGAAACAGTCTTAAAGTTACTGATTGCATATCACATTACACACTGCCTCCTCTCCCGGCATCCTACAATAATAAGGCCTGAATAGTCTTACCTATTCCCAAAAGTATCTTTTTAGATTCCAGTACACCCAAAATGTGCTTGTGTACATTTAGTTGCAAATAGGTTATACCGCACAAAGATAAGCCAGTAGCATAGCAATATATATTTGCAAACACCTGTGAAATCCCTTTGCAATTAGATGGCTGCTTAAAAAAAAACTTTCCAGAATATTTCTGAATGTGCATACAAAATATAGTGCTTTCGATCTGCAGAAAGACCGACGAGCAGCACGCCGGAGGGTACCTTACCTTTCCCTGAACAAGCGGCGGGTTGGAAGGGATCAAGCTCCACGTCAATACGAAGGCCTTCGAAAAACTGACGGACAAGAGTCAGTTATCCCTTCTTTCCCCCAAACGCTTGACGCCACTGCATACCGTAATAGCAGTGGGCATATTTCACACTACGGTATTTTTAGAGCAAGGTCCACTTCCAGGGCACCAGAGCCCACATGAGATGGCCGCATTATGCACTGCGAACACATATCGGGGTCCCCAGCAAGGCTCTGCACACGCAGACGCAAATGAGCGGCCCCTGCCGTAACAGGGATAAATACCTCCCTCCTCTCGCTGCGTTTGAGCTACTTCCCCCACATTGCAGGCTTCCACCTCCCGCCTTCCCCTTTCTATATCCGTTCTCATCCCTGCTGGCACGGTCTCACCTCTGCTGCACCAGCGATGCCTGCGCTGATGATGCCTGCGCTGCACAGCCCATCCCGCCCCAGCCGCACGTCATCGCCTCCTCTCTGAGCAGATTCGGGGAGAGAAGGCTCAAAATCTCCCCTGCAGCAACGCTGCTTCCACGACAAGAAGAAGAAATAGCCAACTAATAATGGACTGGTTGAGGGGCTGCCAGCTTCAGCAAATGTGTTCGGAATGACTTTTTTCTTACTTAAAAAGCTTCCAGTTGAGCGCTGGTCATCTTCCTGGATGCAACACCTGCACTGCAATTAGCACAGAGCCCACGCAGCACCCCAGGCACCATCAGGCTGGGCACAAAGACGTTTGCTGAGGCCTTCGCTTGTCAACTAAACGAAGCCGCAAGTAACTTTGCCCACGCACGCGGGCTGCACCTAATGCACTGCAGAAGCTCCTGGAATACAGACAATCAATAGTAAGTGCATTATAATACTGAGAAGTTCACCAAAATATATTTACTAAGTCACGATGTCCATTCCTTGTGTTTTTTTCAAATCTTTGCAAAGCACTAGCTGCAGCACATCTCTGTGATGTAAACAGTCACCCTAATCCATGATGTTATAAATATCATTTGTTTACCCAAAGTTGAATGATCATTTCAACCTTCGTTAATCTGATTGCATAACAAACTACAGCAGCCTTAAATAACTAGGCTGCTCTCTCCAGGACGGATTAGTCGAAATCACTCACTTCAGCAGCCTGCTTCTTTTAAAAAAAAAAATGAAACAACACCAAAGTGAAATAGATAATGCAGAAAGAAGAAAAGAAGAGCACCTAGCCGCTGCTTTCATTGCTGGCTACAGCACAAGACGTAACGCAGCGTGCAGATGCAGCGTAATAACTTCACACCTGGTCCAAGCTGCTAGCACAAGCTAACGCGAAATGTTTTCAACCAGAAAACAATATTGCGCAATTAAAACGCATTCTCCTATGTCTTATTCACAGCTATCACATAGGCTATTAAGCAAACCATACAGCATGGATTTTCCAAACAAGCAATTGCACGTACACAAACAAAGGGCATCATTTACACGGCAGATCCCACACCAGCTTATCTGCGCGTGATGTCGCGCCCATGCCTTACAACTTAAGGCACTAGTGCCCAACTGCCCCTGCCCTCCCACCCCCAAACGAACACGACTGGTGTCACTGCTCCTCCATGCCTGCGCCTCTCTGGCAGCGAACACGCAAAGTACCTCCCGACACAGGCTAGTATTTAAAGACTCTTTAGACAATGGGAAGATTGATAATCATGTTGTACTACATCCCCACGAAGTCTTACCCGACTCCAAGCTGCCTCGTTATACGCCACTTAGGCTAATATAAGGTTAAACAACATCAAGCAGTATCAGCGCGCTCGGCTGGTACCAGAGGGCAGGTACGTCCAGCCCCCAGACGTGGGAGATGTTCAGAAACACGTAGCCCGATGGCTGCTGTCAAACAGCAAGTTAGAAAAGCAAAACCAAAACACACGCATTGCTTTGAACAGACTCGGGGCACAGGATATTTCCATCGCAATCTAAGCAAACAGGGCAAGGGGAAGGGCAGGCGAACGGGAAACCAACGAGGGTGAGGAACATATTTCAGCATCTCCCACTCTTCACCAGTCCGTGAGCAGCTCCTGAGAAACCCAGAGGCACAGCGGGGTGAATACAAACCCCGCTATCGATCGCGGCCGGCTTTCCACGGCACGCACCGCCGCCAGGCACCGGCGAACGGCTCTAACCCACGGGCTCCCGAACACCTTCGGCTTCCACCTGCCAGGCACGGGGAGCTCGGCCTCCGAGCTCCGGGCGCCCACACCGGCTCCGCGGGGCCCGCGGCCGTGTGGCGGGGTGCTGCAGCCCGCCGGCCGGCAGCCAGCAGGGCG